>SJYX01021839.1:159964-210692 GCA_006410675.1 Oreotragus oreotragus
TGGTGTTGGAGAAGACTCTTGAGAGTCCCTTGGACTGCAAGGAGATCCAACCAGTCCATTCTGAAGGAGATCAGCCCTGGGATTTCTTTGGAAGGAATGATGCTAAAGCTGAAACTCCAGTACTTTGGCCACCTCATGCGAAAAGTTGACTCACTGGAAAAGACTGATGCTGGGAGTGATTGGGGGCAGGATAAGGGGACGACAGAGGATGAGATGGCTGAATGGCATCTTGGACTTGATGGACGTGAGTCTGAGTGAAGTCCAGGAGATGGTGATGGACAGGGAGGCCTGGCGTGCTGGGATTCATGGGGTTGCAAAGAGTCGGACAAGACTGAGCGACTGAACTGATGGCTGTAACGGAGAAGGCAATGGCAACCCACTCCAGTACTCTTGCCTGGAAAATCCCATGGACGGAGGAGCCTGGTGGGCTGCGGTCCATGGGCTTGCTAAGAGTCGGACACGACTGAGCGACTTCACTTTCTTTCACTTAATACGTGCTCACTGGCCAATTGTACCTTCTAGGGCTGTGCTGTTACAGGACCTACTAGCCACATGTGGCTGTTTAAATTTAAGTGAATATAAAGTAGAATTATAGAATCATTTCCTCGGTCACACTGGGCAGATTTCAAGAGTTCAACCACTTTGGCTAGTAGCTATAGTATTGGAAAGCTCTGAATTATAGAATATTTCTGCCATCCTAAGAAATACCATAGGACAGCTATGTTCTAGAGAAAGTTTCAACAATAATAAAGTAGTAGTTATACTTGTGTGGATGCCTCAGGGAGCAGATTACCTTGTCCTTGCATGGTTGGGAATGCCTATGGTTATGGCTATGATGATTAAAATTATTTGTTTAAGCAGGTTAAACAAATGCTTTGGAATGTTGTATCAGGAATTAGCTGGAGATTCCAAAATTCAGGATTTCTCTATTTGTGGACCCAAGTTAGTGTCATTTACTCTCTAGGTCAACCTTGAAAGCTATACTTTTTTCTTTTTTTTTTATTTGCATTATTTCTGGCCAGAGGTCTCCTCTCACCCCCACTCCAACCTCCTGCCACTGATGTATGTGTTGATGTAAATAATGACCTATTTCCTGGTCACTATCAGCCCTGTAGGATTTCTCTATTTGTGGACCCAAGTTAGTGTCATTTACTCTCTAGGTCAACCTTGAAAGCTATACTTTTTTCTTTTTTTTTTATTTGCATTATTTCTGGCCAGAGGTCTCCTCTCACCCCCACTCCAACCTCCTGCCACTGATGTATGTGTTGATGTAAATAATGACCTATTTCCTGGTCACTATCAGCCCTGAAACATTTGTCAACTTTGGCCACTTTCCTAGAAAAAAAATCACTGGGCAGTTTTATTACTTTTGCGCCACGAGTGACATCCTTAGCAAAAGCACCCTCCTTCCCTACAGTATTAGCCAGGCCTGGTAAAAATAGATAACTTATCACGATGTTTCCTGTTGTATATGATTCAAGTATCTGAGCTTTACTTGCTGAATGTATCATAGATGGAAGAACATTCTTTTGATATACTCCTAACAATTCATATAGTATGGTGAAATATAGATGACTCAGAATGAGGGTGAGTAGACCATGGGGCTGAGGCCTCTCTTTATGTTTGGCATGTTTGGGTTAACAAAGAGATAAGGGCCCTAACATGTTGCTATAAGTCCTGCTGGTGTAAGAGAGGTGGGCAGGGTCCTCCAGGGAGTCAACCATGATAAAAGAAAGGGTCCTAGATCTTTTATCAAAATGTATTCTTGGCTTTTTTCCTAGACTTGTGATATCATGCTTGTTAGCAGTTTATAGTCTATCCTATCTGTTCAAAGCCCACCTTGACCAGCTAATACAGGTTGTAAACTAAGACCGTCACCAGAAAAGTCTGTCCATCCTGTCCCCTGGGACCCATTAAGCAGGGAGCATACAACATGCTACTTTTTCAGTGTGGCACTTCAACTAATAATAAGCTGAGCAAAACCAGGGGAAAGCTTGGCAGCAGAGGACTCAGGGGGCGAGAGAAGTCTTTGTCCGTCGTCACTAGACATCAGAAAATGCCATTTTCCTGGTTGTTCAACCCCAAATATCTATCAGTTGTTCCATTTAATCCATCATCAAGGCTGTCCTTCCCTCCTTCCACGTACCTCTGAAATGTATCCAACCTTCCCCCATTCTACCAGCCCAATTGAAATGACCACCATCTTGGATTAGATTGTTCTGCGTTCACACAGTACCAGAGAGTGGTGGTGAAAAAGACAAATCTGAATGTATCACCTCCCCATGCAAATTTATTGTTCAGTATAAAGACCAAATGCTCAAGCTGGTCTCTTAGGACCTATCTGGCGGACCTCTGCTATACTTCGTAGCCTCACCTCACCTTCATTCCTTGTTATTATGCTTCTGTCGCACAGGCTTTTTTGATTCCTATAATAAGTTTAACTTGTTCCTGCCTCTGGGCCTTTGTACATGTGGCATCTTGTGCTTGGAGAACGCTTCTCCTAATTCCCTCTCATCTCAACTCATACTTATCCTTCATGTGTCAACTTAGTAATCACACTCCTCTCCCTTGGAACTCGGTTAGCTTGAGGTTTTATGTTTATGTGGGTGACTATTTGATTAACTCTTTCCCATTAGTCTTATAAGCTCCAGAGATGGTATATTTTATCTTCTACTCAGAATTTCATCACAGCTCCTAACAAATA
Source organism: Oreotragus oreotragus (assembly GCA_006410675.1). Classification (NCBI taxonomy): domain Eukaryota; kingdom Metazoa; phylum Chordata; class Mammalia; order Artiodactyla; family Bovidae; genus Oreotragus; species Oreotragus oreotragus. The sequence continues at coordinate 162,669 of SJYX01021839.1, forward strand.
TGCCTGGCAGGTTGAGCCATGAATCAGTCTTTGTTGACCAAGCAGTCACTTTTGTTACTTGCCAGGAGAGGAGTGTGGTATATAGAAGAAGCTGTCGATTTAAGAGCCCCGAGTTCATATCCCAGCTCTGCCAATCTGTTAGCTAGATGATCTTGGGCAAGTTGATTTACCAGTCTAAGCTTCAGTCTTTGCATCAGTAAAATGGGCAGAACCACATTTACATGACAGTGTGAAGGGTAAAGATACTGTATGCCAATTGGGCACCCAGTAGGTTCTCAACAAATAGACATCATCGTTACTAGTCTATTTGGAGAAAGCCTGAAGGAAAGTACTCGGGCAGAGCCCCCAAGGCGCGCAGGAGGAAGTGACAGATTACACCCAAGAGGAAACAGATAGTAACATTTTTTATTAAATATTACAGTGGATCAAAAAGTACAAAATATCTCTTGCCTGCTATGTGATTGGGAAACTATTGGCACGTAATACAGTATCAAAAGCAGTAATAAGTACAATTTGGAAAACATACAAAATTGAGTGTTTATAGTTGGCTCAGCATTTTTCTGGTAGTGTTTAAACTAATGCAAAGGTTACTCAATAACCTCTCCATTGGGAAACTATATAATATCACTGGGCCATGTTGCTATATACAAATAATCACCTTACAGAGCATAGAGGTTACATAGCTGGAATCACCAAAAGTATACAATATTTACAGCACAGGAAAGTTTAAAAAAGTATAAACAGCCAAGAGATTATGCTGCTATTCTTCAGACATATTTCAACCATGGGGAGACAAGCAGAATATCAAATACAACAGCCAACACTGGGATTTCAGTGCGCAAGATAATCATTGCAATGGCGTGGGTCTCACCGGGGCAAACTTCTGCCCATTTCTCTTTAAAATTGGGACAAGAATAAAACTAGACTAGATGGGACTTGGCTGACCACCACCAAATGTGACTGTGTGGGACAACAAGTGAAGAGAAATAAAAGTTCTCTTTGAAGGCACACTACATAAAATATTTTTGTGGGATCACCTTGAAATTTCCATCAGACACACCAACACAGTGAAATACAGTACTTGAGAATTCATGCACCAGGTCATAAAGTTGTAAAGTCCATGTCGAGTTTTAACAAACCCTTCTGTATATGCCCTGATAAACAAGTGAACTTAAGAGCCTCTAGCTAGTAAATAAATAAGTCAGTCCTGTGGCAAATATTACAAGTTCCAATCACTTACTAGGAGAATACTTAATTCTGAAACTTAGTTGGGCTGTTTTTTTCTTTAATGTTGAGTTGCCAAAAGCTAAACCAGAAGTTGCATGGAAACGTTTTTTAAAAAATATTATTTAGAATCTTCAAATCTCCAGTAAATCACGGTCTTAGTGCATTTTGAATTGCAACATTTCTTGGAAGCCGCACTTAAATAGATTTATGACTCCACTGCCAATTAGATTCCACAGTTTCCTTTACAGAACTACCAATAACAATGGTTTGATTGCACAAAGAAAGGCTTGTGCAATGCCATTCAATAATAAGGCCCCTTGAACTCAAACAATGCAAACAAAGCCCTATTTAAGACTTTTTAAAATGTAGTTCTCAGCCAATGAAGAATTCAATGGTCTTTTTGAAAGATTTCCAAGATCTCTGTTCAGAGTTTTAAAACAAATAACAACACACTGCTTCTGTTGGGAATGTATACCCTCATCTCTGTACTTGTCCTGATGTTTTGCCGAAGGTATGAGCTTCCTCAGACAGCAACAGTGAGTCTCCTCTCGGAAGAGATGAGACAAAAGCTGGACTATGTTAACATTGTTTGAAAATGCTGTGATCAAATTCCAACATGCTGAAACCAGACTGAAATCATTGCAGTGGAGAAAACAAATGCCCCCTCTTCAGAACGGTTAGGTGAGCTCCACCAGGGACACATGCCCCGGTTTGGAGAAACAAACTCATAGACACCATGTAGGATCTAGTCCATGTCAGCTGCAGAAACACTGGCGTTTCCCCTTCTTCCATGTCCTCTGATTCTGTGACCATTCAGTCTAGTGCAACTTTCTTATATATGTTCTAGCCAGCATTTTGCCAGCTGCAATTGAGATTATTTTCCCCCACTCCATCTTGTGCAATAGCAGGATAATCTGCATTCACACATTTATAATCTAAATTCTACTAGTCTATCTATGGTTCTATTAAATATATATATGTATATATTATTCCACAGGAAGGTAAATAATTAATTGAAGCAAATGGAACTCTTAACACTAGATCTCTACATTCTTTTGTTTCCACCTTTGGATATTAAGTATGTTACATTGAATATTTGGCTTCGTATCATAGAGACATTTCAATACAAATGCATGGCATGCACGGCTTGGTTTAAGAGCCACAGTTTCATTGTTTACCAGTTTTGATTATTTTGCAGTCGAGTTACCTATTTAGAAGTTGAAAATTACCATCAGTTTTCATAGAATTAAATATCTCAGAGGTAAAAGACTTGGATAACTATGGTTCTAATGTCTACCAGCCTTTTGGGGGGCAGGGGAGGGTTGGCTGGGGAGTTCATCAAAGCAGTTTTAGCGGGGCTTGCAACCTGGAAGGAAAGTCCACTCTCTCTGTCGACAGACCTTTGACACACTTAGAAAAATGCGTTACATTTTGTTACATCTTGTCAGCCTATAAGATAAAGTGGCAAGAATGACAGTATACATTCTTTACATCTTTTGACTGCGTGAACAGCTTAACCATTTCTTTCCAACAGTAATCATTCAGTGGACTGTATTGCCAGGTGGTTAGAAACATGGCACAAAACTCTGTGTGCACACACACAAATCTCATACCCCATAAACCCAAGGAGGATGGCTTGCTTGTGAAATGAGTAATCCAGTATGCCAGTTACCCCCAAAGATGTGGCCTGTGAGGTTCTTCTTGGGAATAGCAAGAAACCAACCTGATGAGGCAATGTGACAACCTATTACTGGAAAGACTGTGGCCCAGCGCAGGTATCTGACACCTGGGCCTCCCACTGCTCACTTTCTTCTGGATAGTCAAGCTCCATCCTCTTCCCAACCCCCTTTCCTGGACTGTTTAAAGGGATCTTTGCCAACATCAATGTAAATCATTTTGGCTTCTGTTCTAATTTCTGAAATTCCTAAAATATCTGTGCAGCCCACAAATATGTCCTCTAGACTCTTGTTATTCAGCAGCTTGCTGCCAGTGAGGTTTTTGTTTTTATGATTCCTCTGGTATGTAGGACAGTTTCACAGCCTAGATAAGGTAAGTACAATGCTCGATGTTTTCACATAACCCAATACTTCAAAGCAGAGCATTTGGCAGGGTAAGTAAGCAGTGTATAAGCTCTTTCAACTATGCCATTTATGAGGAACAAAATCCTTAAGTTGCAGATTTGCAAAGGAACGTTCTTTGCACTGTTGTGTGCTCAACGGTTTCTTTTTTCATTTGTTCCACTAGAATCAGTTGCTTCAATTTGTAAACAATAACATTACCACCCAAAGCTGCTCAAAATAAGATGTGGAAAAATTACAAACAAACACACATCAATAACTGGGACAGTCTTTAAAACAAAATAAAAGACCTGCAAATAAAAGCGATACTGTTTAATTAAAAAAAAAAAAAAAAAAAAGACAAGAAACTGGGAGAAAAATAGGGCTACCTGTATATAAATTAGGTGAGCAAACAGTGATATGGGTAGTTTTAAGAAGCAAATATATACAGTCAGTTTAACAGTGTTTACTTCTCTGGATTGTTTAATAGTGTCAAAATCAAAGATCTATTGAAGTTTCACTATACATTGCATTGATTGAACCTTGGAGAGTTTTATGAAGAGGGGGCATCCCTTGGCATGTTTGCCAGTCTTCCTTGCCCCGTCCTCTGAAATGTCTACCCTTTTTTGCCCAGATTGTTTCCTGACCATCAGAACTCAGATGGAGTCCTCTAAGTTCTTCTGGATACACGTGAATCCCTTCACAAGACCCTCGTGCAAAGTGAGCCATCTAGGGTGCGAGGGCCTCTGTGTCGGAAGGGGTCAAGATTGACCAGCCAAGGCCGGAATCATCCCAGAAATACCAGGTATGTTCACTTCCCTCCAGGCCCCTTAGGCCAGGACTGATCTCAGCCCCAGATTAGAAGAAATACTGACTTCTAATTCTCCAAGCCATCACCCCAGGCGCAGGAGTGAAGCGCTGTTAACCACGTTGCCATTTGGGATGCTGGGCAGGGCAGGGCTTACAGTTTCGTACTGGGGTGTATGGATGACAGCTGAGAAGATGGGAAGGCGGCTTGAGGATTTATAGCAGCTAACGGGTAAATGCTGTTGTGCAAAAGGTCTCCATATGAACTTCCTACGGGTGTAGCTGCAGCCAGGTGTCTGTATAGCTGCTGAGAATTTGCTGGTGATGTAAAAATTCCTCTTTGCATCACAAGCGAATGGAAAGCAAGGGGCTGCATGAGTGGAGAGAGCACAGCCTGGTTTTTCAAGTACTGCAGAGAATGAGAGTACCCAGCCGGGAGCCTGGAGTTGAGGCCCGAGCTGCACAGGCTCCCAGAACACAAACCTGGGAAGATGGGGGAGGAGAGGGGCAGCTTGTAGCTTTCTGAGGCGCTCCCAGAGTGCCCACCGTGCGCGGCCTTGCTGCCTTCGCTCTCCTGCTCCGAGGCCTTCTCCTTCCCAGAGACCTCCTTGGCAGGGTCCAGAGGAGACACGGCCCGGGCCTTTTTCCCAGCGATTACAAGGTCTAAATCCTCCAGGCTGCGCTTGATGGGCCGCGCTGCGCCAATGTTCTGAGGGCTCATTTTCCGGTGGAGGATGGGGTGGGCCATGCTGTCCATCTTCCTGAAATTCTCCAGTCTCACAGGGTGAGGCTTTCCCGACCTGGAAAGCGATTCAGGATATTTTCTAGGGGCCGACGTGGTCATAGGCGATACCCGACAGGCCTTGGGGTGACAGTCTCGACTCTGGCTGTTTATGGCCTGGAGCTGGGAGGTGCCCTTGCTCTCCTGGGGTGCAGGTGCGGAGTGGGCCGGGCCCAGGGCCTTGCCGGCGGGCTTGTGGGGGTTCTTGGGAAGGCTCAGATCTGTTGGCTGGTCATCTGCGGGGGCTTCCACCGCAGCCGACTTTTTGTCTTGCAGATGTAGAGACGCCAGATAATTCACGTGGAGCTTCTCCTGGTGTTTGTGGGAAGGAAAAGCACTGTGTTCCGGTTCCCTGTGCGTGTCCCTGCAGGGGTACTTGGAAGCCTGCTCGCTGTGCAGGCGGTGTTCGGTGTGCCTGTAGAGGCTGTGGAGGTGAGGAGAGGAGTAGAAATCGGCCAGGAAGCTAGGCATGTGGGAGTGGGGAAGCGCCCTCTTCTCCAACAGTTTCTCCTTGCCCTCCTGTATGTCTTGCTTTAGGACATAGGAGTCGGCCAGGGGGCTAAGGTGATGCTTGGAGAAGCTGAAGCGATGGGGCTCCGATCGACTTAGTTTGTCGTGCTTAAAAATGTCACTGAGGCCCTTCCTCTCCTCCGAGGGCTTGCTCCGGAAGCTCTGGACGTGCTGGATCACCGATGGCCGGTTGACTGCCACGTGGTCAGTGCTTTGGCCATGATGGGCCTGGGACAAGCTCGAGCACCGGTCATCCCTCGCAATCACTTTCTTTTTGCTGATCAAAGGGGGTGGGGAGCCATAGGGGTAGCTGCTGGAGAGGCTGGCCCCGCTGACCTGGGACAGAAGTTTTTTCTTGGCCAGCGGGGACATGATGCCTGGGTTCCCCCTTGAGTAAAGCAGGGGGGTGTAATTCAGTCCACGGTTCTCATTCATGGGCCCAGTCAGGTCTTTGTCTTTGAACATGTCAAACGACTGCACCACAAGGACCTTTGGGGTCTGCTTGAGTGCATTGTGGATGTCGTCACTGCCCAGCTGGTCCACCTTCACGGTGCAGTTGGCAATGTAATCTGCCATCGCAGGGAGCTTGTCATCCTCCACCTCACTCTGGTTTGCCAGGGGGGGCTGTGTGGTGGAGAAGCCAGGGAAGGATGCTTCTTGGAGCTCATTTTCAGGGCTCTCTGTAAAACAGCAGGGTTTGGGTTCTTTTGAGTCCACGAGAGCACTGGGAGAGGTAAGGGACTGTTTGCCAGTCCCGGGAATCAGGGCCAGATCCCTTTCAGGGGCCAGAGGGGCACTCGCCAATGGAGGGGCAGGCCCCTTCTCTCCTGCCTCCTCTGCCACCTTCTCACTGTTGGCACCTTGATCTGTTTCATTGTCTTCTTCTGGGTCTGCTTGGGACACCAAGGGCCTTGCTGCAAAATCCTGGTACCCTTCCAATTTTTTCTTTGTGTCTGCTATTGGGAGAGGCTCAGTGATGCTTTTCTGGTTTAAAGTCTCTTGTTCCTTCTCTTGCTCTGACGAAACCTGGTAAGATATTGCAAAAGATGGTCAGAAGGAAGCCAAATGCATTGACACTTTATGCTATGAAATAAAATATTACACACAGCAGTTTTCTGAAAACAGGCTTGTCAGTCAACTCATCGAGTTTCTGTAAAGCTTTATTACTCCCCAATCATGGCTCTAAACAAAGAAATCTAAATTACAGAAAGCACTAGGAGAAATATGCATATTCACTTCAGTCCCTTAAGAGATACCTATCAAAATAGCACAGTGTTACAGACTGCTGGTGTACAGTCATATCACTCCTTCTTGATTCTAATATACAGTTTAATTCTGAGGTTGTCTTCTTGTCAAATCAGTCAATTATCCAAATGGGTTTTAAATTACATGTTGTGCTTTATGACACTTTGGAGAAAGATTTTTTTTTAAAGCATCTTTCAAAATCCAACCCCATGTCAACAAGCAACAAACTTACTATAATCACTTGTTTTTCTTTAGGAGAGCAAGTATCATCCTAACGTGTTCAATTTTATGGTGCATAAAATTAGTGATGCTTTTATTTTATACCCAGAGCCAGATGACATGCAGGTAAGACTAAAATACTGAAAAATTATACAGATGCAAAATCAGCCCGTCTACCTGAGGGACAGAAGGACTCTAGTCCTTCCAGGCTGCAGCAAACTACATGTCCATTAAAGCTGAAAATGAAGTTGTCAGAATTCAAGCAGCGAATGCCACCACAAATACAGCTTTTTTTTGTTCATTGAAATACATCGTAGTCAATGAGATGTATGCTCTTTATGTGTCCCCGTTGACAGAGGTTGTGGGCACAATTCGACCCATTCATGGCATTATGTAGCTCTGCAAACTTTGACCTTGGAAGGTCATCTTAACTTTCCATCTGGGACCTGGCTGACTGGCAAGTTCTTTCAAAACTTCTGTCATTCTGCCCTGACATGTCTGGGGGGAGAACAGTCACAAAACAGTTGTATCAAGTGGTGTTTTTTCTCTCCCACCATCTTATTTCCTTTGTTGTTAAGGAAAGAAGTGTCCACCACTCTAGTATTTTGGGGCAAGACTGAGGATGCTGGTGGAGGGGTGCATAGGAACAAAAGTTTTAAGGAATCATACCCATTTCAGAGAGATTTCTCCTTAAATCCACTTCAAGATATCCCTGTTTTCTAAGGATGCTTATCATCTTTTCCTTTTTGCTATTTGTACTAATAGCTGTCTTTTCCAGTACAAATATCATTATTTGTTCTACATTAACAATCATCATTGGTCTCTGGAGCTTATATATTACATGAACATACAGAAAAATGAGAACGGTAAGGGGAAGAGGCAAATTGGATTTAAATGAGATTCTTACGGGGCTGTGGGGGATCCTCAGTCCCACTGATATTTATGTGACCTAGGCCTTGAGTTGCATGAAGTTCTAGTTTTTTGTATAGAAGGTCTTTGAAAGCTAGGCAGAAAAAAAGTTAAGGACCCTTTTCCTAGGATGGCATTTTATGATTTGTCTTGGTATGTTAAATGGTGCCTTCCCCTACAAAGCTTGAAAACCGATTACTTGAAGATAGCGGGTTTGACTAGAAGTGCTTTTTATTCCACTGACTTCACTGCTTCACATTGAAAACATCAAAAATAAAAAAACTGACAGTACAAAATTCAAACTCCAAAACACAATGAAAAGAAATATACTTGCTCAATAATATGAGTCTGTGTAGGTGGTGAGAGATGCATTCTTACCTTTGGGTCAACCTTGGAGAGGGTGTGAGATTCCAAGTAGTTTAGGTCACCTGACCATAATGACCTTGGTCACTTAGATACCCATAGTTCCTGAGGGAACCTGTTGGAGCTTATAGGAAACAGGGAGTCTTAAGGCTTTCAGGGTTTCTGTGGCCCACAAGGCATCAGGCTTGACTCTTGACAATGGTCTTTCCTCAGCTGATGGGCTCAGGGCATGGCTAAGGATTCCTCCCTCAACTCACAAATCTTCATGCCCAGAGTGGAGCCATTCAAAGGTCAACTGGCCTCTGGGTCCTCAGTTTGTCCTCCTGTGCTTTGGCAATGCTGTGCATATGGTATCCAATAGAACTCACTGATCCCAAGCCCTGTAATAAATCAGCAGGCCAACAAGATCAAGGAAGAATGGAATGTAAGCCTTAACTTGGAATTTCCTTGCTTTTGGCCATTTATATTGCAAGCTTGCAGATGTTTAGAAACCTCTGCCTCATTTCCTTTCCCCCTTTTAATTATTAGTTTAAAATAATTATGAAAGAAAACAAATTTCTCTTCTTGGTATTAATATCTTCTTACACAGGAGTCAGTTGGGTAAGTTAATTTCTAGTTAGGAGACTGGGGTGTGTGTTGTGTGTTTTAAGCCAATGTTTAATTAGGGAGTCTCTTATGTGTTCATTATAAACCTGATTTTTAGGGGGTGTTTAATATCAGCACTAAAATTCCCTCAGGGTTTAAATCTTAGAACATGCTGTCTCCAAATGTGGCTGCTAAGTTTTGTTGTTTTTTTTTTTTTTAATGGGCAGCAGAGTTTTTTATTATTCATGTTGAAACAGAGCCTAGATCAGCCCCCATGACTGGCTGGACACTGACAATAATGGCTTCTACCAAAGGGCTGCTGGGGGCTGTGGGTAGCTGGAACTTATTTTAAAAGGTTCAGAAACTACCTGTTAACAAGAGAGATAATCACGGTTTCAGAGGAACCACTTCAAAATTCCCCTATAAATAATATGTCCTTAAGATGTTTCTAAATTGGTCTCAACCCAAGGCTGTTGCACAGAGGTCAGTTACGAGAGGCAAACAAGCCTCTGAAGTTTCCCAAACAGTTCTGCAGAGACACGGCGGATCCCACGGGTGAGTGTTTTAAAGTCACACCCACTCCTCAGACAGACTGGCTGTGAAAGGGCACATTTTTCACATCAGAGCTTGGCTTTCAGAGCTGAAACTCTGACTCCTTCTGTCTCGAAGCTGGCCTCTGCACTCAGCTTTCTACACCATGTTTTTGCTTCCTTCCAGATCCTATTCTTGGCCTATCCCGTTCAACACTCGCACTGCCCCGGAAGGCCCATTCCTGGGGGACCTGTGAAGTTCAGATGGTTAGTTCACAGCCTGGTGTTGTCTTGGGCAGGGATGAGGCTCTGAGTGCAAGGCTCCAGGAGACCCCGAGGCAGGACTCACCTCCCAGAGAGACTTCTGTGGGGGTGCACAACTCACCTCTGATGTATCCTGAGGCTTTGGGGCATTCTCTTTTTCTTTCTTGCTCTTAGAGATTTCATGTTTGATGCGTTTGGCTCCTGATACTTTTGTCTTATTCTCATTTTCCTGTGAATTGTTCTCCTGTTTTCGAGGTTTGATTGGAGGCAGGGGCTTATCTTCCTCTCCTTTAATAAACCTTTCATACGGCAGGATTAACCTGAAAGGGCACCAGAAGAGAGGATCAGCCAGGGCCAGCAATGCCAGTAGCAATGTCGATGCTGTGGGGGTGTACGTTTTTTCTCAGTACAAGCAATTTATCAAGTGCCTTCATCTTTCCCAGTCAAAACCAGCACCTGGTAGCTTACATACTTCTTTAAAAGACCTCTTTCTCATTTTGCGAATCTGTACACCGAGGATACCAGTGGACACATTCAAAAATCACATCATTATCACTGTCCATGGAACCTGGCCAACTTCCAATAGCAACATCACAATAACAGCGACTATAACAATAGCTGCCATTCATTACCATTCTGCCAACAGCTCTCTACTGAGCACTGACTATGTGTCAGGCAGTGTTCTAGAAACCAAGATACAGCAGTGAACAAACCAGTAATAGTCAGAGCTCCCGAGGTTTACATTCTGCCAGGCAATGGCCTAGATACATTATACAGGTTATTTCATGTAACAGCCACAGTGTGCACATGTCCCTGTGGAGTATTAGTATTACTGTTGTTGTTATTATTCCTTTTTCAACAGATGAGGCAACTAAGGCCCCCAAAAGACGAAATAATTTGCCTGAGTTACCCTATCTGTTAGATGTGGGATTTAAACCTAGTTCTGTCTGTCTCCAAAGGTTGTTTTCATTCATGTCAAAATACAGACCAGACACTTAAGATAAAGAGGTTATGTGAGGCAAACACAGCATCGTGGAGAGGCGGCTGTCTTAGCCAGAGCCCTGAGGTGGGAAGGGCACTCCAGGACCAGCAGCTCTGTTTTGGGGCACCAAGTTAAAGAGAGCCCCAGAGAGAAAGAAGGCGGACAGAACAGTCAAGCCACAAAAGTCAGAGGGCTGAAAAATTCAAGCATTTTAATTATATAACTTTTAGAGCAATTTTATGTACTTTGTTTTAAAACAAGAAACATCAAACAGCTCTAGTTTTAATCTGTTTTCCCTTTGCGACATAGCGCTTGATCTGAAAGGGAAAAATAGCTGATGTAATTAAAAGGGATGGATTGCATTACAATCTCAGTTTCAACTTCAATGATTAAAGTTTTTATAATGCATTTGGTATGATTAATGACTCACTGTGGGATTAATACAAGACTCAGCCTTAAAAATATGAACTTTAATACAGCAAACATAATTTGTTTTAAATAAGACAAGTTGACTCAATGAAGAAAATGTACTTGGCTTATAAACAACATAAATCTGTTCAAATATGGGGAACCCTAATTATTTTTAAACTAAGACTCCCAGGCAAAACCTTCTTTGGTTTGAATATTTGTTAGCTATTCTGATATTGGTTTCTAACTATGCAATTTGGATCTCAACTACTTAAACATACACAACGGTTGAGGTTTGTGAGTACAAATGTGGGGATATTTGTGATCGTAATATTTCAGTCTTTAATAAAAAACCAAGTAAATTATGGGAAAGTCAAATGCCAATTTACAGCACAGTAGACAAAAAATTCATTTACTGAGCATGCTCGGACAAGGTATGTGCAAGAAGGCGTGAATAATAGTTTCGAGCCTGCAACTGGCAGTGGGCCAGCCATGAAGATCAACACAGCCCATGGGGAATAGTTATCTTCAGATCCCATTACAAACTGAGTTTAAACATGTTACAGCTGCTAAAACTGGAAACTGTTCTCTCTATGTAGACTTACTAAAATAATATGTGGCTGCCAAATACCTGCTTCCCACTGTAATATTACAGTTAATGTTTATATAATAAAAAGCATAACTAAGCAGAAGAAGAGAGAAAAAAGCAATCCTGTTCATACTTGAATGTATTCCGTCTCATCTGTGAAGTCCCCAACATTCCCCTAATTGCTTTTATCTGCACAGTTCTGCCAACGACTTCATTCCCTTCAACAGCAGCAGGTTGGGGATTTTTGTCCAGGAGCAAAATGCATTGAATATTTTAAATTAGGAAGAATATGTTAAATTGACTTTAATGAAAACATATTTTTATTGTTAGGACAGATAGGTTTGTTTTACTTTTGTTTGGTTGCCATGGGAACCCAAGGAGCACTGAAGCCTGGGTATTTCAATGGTTATTGTTTGTTGGTACCACCCTCTCCCCCGCAGCTCCACTCTGTAATTGAGATGGTGACACCATGAGGGGCTCCCTTCAGCATTACCTGAGGGTGGGGAAGGAGAGGAGAGGAAGCAGAGACCAACAGAATAACACACATGGCCCTGCACCAAGAGTCACCACGCTCCCACAGGTCCTGAGCCAGCCCAGCTTTCTAGATGGGGGCTAAGGAGATTTCAATCTCCTTATACAGTGTTGCAAGTTGAAGAGGCAGGGCAACATTTCTATTTCTTTTCTTTTCCCTTTCTTTTTTTTTTTTTCCTTCCCTTCACTCAACTCAGCAGCTGGCTGGACGGCAGCAATAAAAAATACATTTCACTTTGCTGGTCAAAGGCCTGAAGCCAGAAGCAGGAAATCTGGAATTAAATGTTTCTTGTATCTGGAAAGAGGCATGACTAAGGTAAAACTGAATCCAAACACAAACGCTGCTTGTTCAAGGCTTCCAGAGGGGTGTGTGTGTGTGTGTGTGTGTGTGTGTGTGTGTGTGTGTATAAAAAGGTCAATTGAGTGATTTTTTTTTTCTTTCTAAATCACTGAAAGATAATTATAGTGGCTCAGGGAATAAAAGCTCCCAAAATAAAACAAGAACAGCAGCAGCTAAAAGGAAACAAGTAGAAATATGACCAGCTAAACCCTGAAGAACAGCCCATGGTCTCTCACCCAGCACACGCTGTTCATACAGTGATTTCCGTTTGGTGCGATTTTCACTGAATGTTTTTTCAGTTACCCTGTCATGGTACAACACAATTACTCCACAGGATATGATCTTATCATCTGATCATTAGAAGTTTTTACAGCACAAGACGAAAGCTAGTATAGGTTTCTAAACATTTAAACGTTTAACGTATATGTGACACCATTAAAAACAGGGTAGCCAACCTAAGGTCAACACTGCCCAACGCAGGAAGCATTGTATTGTATAAAGAATTTAGTGTAATGCAAAACAACTGTGACTTGTGGAAGATTATTCCTCAAATATTTGTAATACAACAAAGATTTAATCAGCTGCTAAACTGTACAGATAACAGCAAAAATGCATTCAGCCCCCAAGAACTCATTACACAGGAGAAATATTTTCAATGGGCTGCAACTCTTAAGAATGTGGTTTGGGTTTTTGATGGGTAGAAGTAATAGGGAAGAGAAGCAATATATTCATTAGGAAATCCAGAGAGATTCCCACCACCCGCCCCCCCTGCCCCTGCCCCGATCTAATGTAGTCTGAGGATTGAAAGCTAGGCAGATAAATGGGCCTCTACTATTACCCAGATTTCACATTTCAGATTAGCAAAATGCTTATTTACGATGCCATTAATGGATCTGAAATAGGTAAGCCACTGTGTATTAAAAAATAACATTTTTCCATAGGCATAAGATTTGTAGCAGCATGAGATTTTATTTTTCCCTAGGAATAATACAAGAACAACATTTTCCACCCCAAAGCAGAAACAGTAGGGGAGCCTTTTGCTATCATGGAGATTCTTATTAAATTCAGTCGCTGTGAAAAGCCAGATTTTTTTCTTCCTTCTTTTTTTCCCCCTTAAATAAAGATGACTTACAATCAACCCAAGTTAAAATTAACAAATCAATGGCATTATAACCTTGCTTTATTAGCATCTGAGCCACTAAATTATCATCATACAAGAAATTGCTGGTTTGAAAAGATTTCGGCTTTGTTAAATCTCAGGTTAAATAACGGTGCTCAGTATACTAGGGTTTTAGATCTGCCTCATCTGATATTATGAAAAATTCAATACATTTCTCTACAGCAGAAGTCAAGGGTCAGCAAATCTATTACTGTAATGTAAGTAATCTGGCAACCTGCCAACTCTTTCTCCCTTTTATTATTATTTTTAAACACGAAGGCAGATAATTTTATATTTACAAATTCTGAAATCCTCCAGGGCCTTGCCTCTCTTTCTCAACAAAAAGCAGCAGCCTCACATTCAAGAAATGTATATTGCACACGTCCTCATCATTTGCATTTCATACAAAAGAAGCAAAGACCTTCATCTTTATTAAGCAACATTCCCCTCCCCTCCTCATAGGCAGAGGAAGAATAATGTCAGATCTCATCAGAATGAGTGACCACTAATGTCTCCTGTATTGATTAATGCTTGCATGGGATGACTGAACTTTGGGGCCAAAACATTTAGCAAACAGTGCTTAAGAGGAGAAATGAGAATCTATCTATTTATAGCGCTTTGAAAAATGATATTATAATAATGTCTGGGACTGATTCAGTCTGAAGAGGAGGAGAAGCAGCAAATCTTTAGGGTTGCATTTGAACCTCAGATTCACCCTAGTTACTTCATAGGCACTTTTCTGCTATCAAATCAGTCAAAAATTCCAGGCCTAGAGATCTACCTGTGCCCTTGGAGCAGCATATTTTAGGGGCAGAAGGAAAAATGTTGGTGTATGTATCAGGACACAAATGCTGCTACTACTACTATACTAAAAAACTATAACTAGTACGTTTTTCCATGTCAGTAGAAAAGAAATGATACATTGGTTCCACTGGGGCTTCAGACCTGATATGATCCCAAATGGAGTCATTATACCTTCAAGTTGACTCCAGGGCTGATAAATTCTAAAGTTTGGCCGGACATTTCCCTTCTCAGCCAGAAACTGAAAATATACAACTTTTCTGTGAAGTGTGGGAAGCAATCTTTCACCAAATATGGAGCCAAGAGAAGGCATATTTTTCTTTTTTAAAGGTAAAGTACACAAACTTGTTAAGGTTCCAGGAAATACGGTAAGTTCTAATCTCACATGCTGTTCACCTCCAGCTCAAGGTGTCAGACCATCACTCTAACAATGGAGAAAGAGCATTAGCTGGGGCGGGGGGAAGCTAGGTACCCAAACTAAAGTCTAATACCCAAACGAGCTATGTCAAGGTGAGAAGTGGGGCTGCTTCCTCAGGGGGCGCAACACTGGTTGAGTATAATGGTAGCTGGGCTGCTCTTTCCTGTCCTTTTATAAGCCAAGCTCCGTCTAGGACAAATGTGGGCTCTGGATGAAGATCTCCACCATTACAATGTGAGTTTCAGTGGAGCAGAAAAAACTGGTGTGCAGTGTGGGAGGAGCAAAGCATCAGTAACAGAGAGAGAGGAGAAAGAGGACTTCGGTGTCACCTTCCAACAGATGAAGATGTGAGCTCAAAGCTTTCAACAGCAAGCCGTGGAAGGGGGTGCCATGCTGACAGGGAGGCCATGGAGAACAAGCCCACGGCAGGGCCCACCTGAGCAACGAAAATGCTGGGCGAACACAACAGGGGCTCTGTGTAAAAGACTTAGGCGAAGCCGTGAACTACCAAGGGTAAACTGTCCAGAGTTCTTTGCAAAGGAAGTAGGTATAAAGAGCATCATTTATATTCTACCCTAAGATACCAAAAAGGTATGCAGCCCCTTATTGTTAACAACAAAACGTGGCCCCTTGTCTTCAGAGAAATCACTTCCTCAAGAGAATGATTAGTTTACCAGGGGGCTTCATTCACTTACTCGGGGGGAAGCCGAAGAGGAAGACCTTTGGAAGATACTAATCGTCTCCATTTGCCCCTGGAAGTGGCAGGAGGGGTGTTTCTTAGGCCCATTGATGACTGATACGTTCCAATAGTCGTGGAGTGACTGTGAACCTAACTAAGCAATGAAAGGAAAGACGTGTTGGGATCCATCAAGTCAGTGGCTTGACTCTCGTGCAGGAGGGTCAGTGAGACAGAGGAAGGTCCAGGATGACAGGTCCCTGAACTGAAGTTACATGGGATGTGGGGGTAGGGGATGAGGTTGGAGGGTGGGGAAAGAAACTTCTGGTGGTCTTACATATTGATGAGGCATTATAGTATTAACAGCAGCTGGGTCATGTATCAAGTTCCTAATAACACCAGGATACCTTATCATCAATTTGTTGAGGAGGAAACTGAGGTTAAGTGTGAAATAACTATTAAAGGACTAGTGAAAAGCATATAGCTATTGTGTGCCAAAGTTTGAGTTCAAATACGATCTGCCTCTCTGACCTGTCTTCATCTCAGCAAGGTAGCTGTGTACCTTCAGAAATTATCTGAGAAGCACCCACACTGGGAAGATAGTGAAATGATCACTCCTGGGTTAAGGGAAGTCCAAGCTCCCAAGGCAGAATCAGGGTGAGGACCCTCCTTTGCTCAGAGCCAGCAGACCTACAGAATGCACACGCGGCCACTCCACCAAGGGCCACGGCAGTCCCACAGGAGCAGCCTACGGCTGGAGCGCTGCCACCCTGCTCCTCGTATAGCATGCCAGGACTCTCCAGAAGGCGGCAACCCTGGATGTTCCCGGCACAGCCTGATGTTGGATGGCAAGAGAAACTTGGGGTCACATCTCCCACAATCCCCGGCCCGCAGCACTTAGCTCTGACCCTGTCTGAGGCTGCCATGGCCTCCCCAGCTAGACTCAGCGCTCCTCATGCTTTACTCCTGCAGTGCCTCCTGGCTGNGCCTGATGTTGGATGGCAAGAGAAACTTGGGGTCACATCTCCCACAATCCCCGGCCCGCAGCACTTAGCTCTGACCCTGTCTGAGGCTGCCATGGCCTCCCCAGCTAGACTCAGCGCTCCTCATGCTTTACTCCTGCAGTGCCTCCTGGCTGCTTCTAAGAGGGTCTAGACTGGCGTTAGTCAGTCCCAGAGCTTTCCAGTGAAGACCACATTGAAGAAAGTTGACATGGATTTAAGAAAGGCTGACTTTACACCCCAGGGATTAAAATATGTGCTCACAACAGACGGCATGGATGGCAAATAGCAACCCAGGCTTCCACAATGCCCCAGCAAAAGTGGTAACAATTCTCAATTCGGGGATGATCCAGAGGGATGATGTGGGGTGGGAGGGGGGTTCATATCTGGGAGCTCACGTACACCCATGGTGGATTCATGTCAATGTATGCCAAAACCAATATAGTACTGTAAAGTAAAAAAAAAAAAATTCAATCAAAAAAAAAAAACCCAAAAACAATGACTGACTCAGAATCAAGTTGCATGGATCTGTTTCAATGGCAGATGAACATTATTTCAAGAATAGACAAATATAACTACAGTATTTTCAACATGATGTGCACCGCCTCTCCCCATGAAAGCAGGCAGTGTCCATATGTAAAAGCAGATAAACAAGTATTGCACTGAATTCCCGTGTAAGTGAGAGACCACAGGTTCCAGAGCTTCTGAAATGTTCAACAGTTTCCCCAAACATGTATCATTTTGATCCAACTTTGTAACTTTGTAATAACTTGTACGAAAACAAAATGTTCCAAGAGGTTTTCAGTGGAAGAGTTAAGGATGTATTTTAATGGTAAACAATTACGTTCTTCTGTCATCTGATACTTTTTTTTCCCCTTTCTTTTTTGGAAACATGCTTTCTGAATTTTCAATAGTGCCTTTGTGAAGGCATCTGTTACTCACATAATTGAAAAGATGTTTGTGCAGTGGCATGCTTGAGAATACAGTTATTTAATCTTAATGATAAAGCCCCGAGGACAGAAAATCATAAGTAGAAACCTCTTGTTATTTATCAAAAAGAAAAAGGGCTAAGACACCTAATCTATTCTCAAATTTAAATTCATGCTTGATGAAAACTATCAATAAAACCTGGAATCTGCAAAGTTTCTTAAATACTACAGTGCGGTTCAAAGAGGGCTGGGTGGGGGGAGTAGCAAGAAAACAAAAATGAGACAATAAAGGAACTTGACAAAGAAAAAACTGCTGTTTGGCAAGCCTTTTTTTTGGGTCAAACAAAGAACTTGCTGTAGTTTATAGCATGACATACACACTTGATTAGTTTGTGCCTGAGGGTGTTTTTACACTCAACAGTGTAAACTCCAACTTCTAATAATTACAACTTGCATTCAGAGGCAAATTTAAGAATTTTTAAATACAGAGTTTTCAAAGGCTGTTGTTTATTCATTAAAAAAAAAAAAACAGAAACCAGTTTTTCTACTCCAGGCCCTGGCTACGGTTTTGTTTTCCTTTTTAAAAGTTTCTTGAAAAATCCAGGCATTGGAAAGTTATCAGAGCATTTTAGGCATGTTGAGCGATACAGAGAGAGGCTCTTATGAAATTACCTGACTGTCCTTTGGGGAGAAATTCTTTACTGATGAGAAGCTGCTCCAGGTTACATCCACCCAATCCAGGTCCCTTATAAGAACAAGCCTGAGGGGGTATCATTGGAAAAGCAACAGCAAGTCTGCTTATATCTCAACACTGTGTCTTATAACAATTTGGGGGGATTGCTGGTTGCCGGTAAGGGCCTTCTGTGGGTGTGGGGGAAAAGGAGGTGAGGGTGTCTGCGTGGCAATGTCACAGAAGTGTTGCCAACAGAGTGCCCCTAGGCCAGAGCACCCACTACCAAGCCAGTGTTTACAAAGAAGACGCCAAGTCCGCAGACTGGCTGGACCTACATGGATGAGGAAGGCGCACGCTCTCCCTACTGGACCTCAAGGCAAGAGACTGAACAGACGCTGAGAGGATAAACTGTAATATCTGCCTTTGGTGCATCCAGCTTGGAAATTCAGCCTTACAACTCTACTGACAGCCCCTTCCAGCACCTCATTCCCTACTTCTTTGTACACATATCCTAGAGGAAACCGTCCTTTTTGTTTGGATTTAATTCATTCAACCCCTAATTCTTGCTATGTTCATGATGTTATACTGGGTGCACTGCTAAGTCTCAAGGAAAGCTAATATCACTTGGTCCTTGCCCTCAAATATAGTTTCTTTATTGGTTTTGAGTTCTACAACTAAATTATTTTAAGCAGTGTATAGTGATCTACCTTAGATTCTAACCTAATCACTTTAAGATCCAGTTTATAAATTGGTACAGCCACTATGGAGAACAGTATGGAAGTTCCTAAAAAGACTAAAAATAGAGCTACCATATGATCCAGGAATCCCACTCCTGGGCATACACCCAGAAGAAATCATATTTGAAAAGATACATGTACCCCAGTGTTCATTGAGCACTATTTACAGCAGCTAAGACATGGAAGCAATCTAAATGTCCATCAACTGAGGAATGGATAAAGAAGATGTACATATATACAATGGAATATTAGCCATAAAAAAGAATGAAATAATATTTTTTGCAACAACATGCATAGACCTAGAGATCATCATATATAGACCTAGAGATTATCATACTGAGTTAAGTCAGTCAGAGAACAACAAAAATCTTAGGATATTGCTTAAATGTGGAACTTATTTTTTTAAATGATGCAAATGTACTTATTTGCAAAACAGAAACAGACTTATAGGTACCAAAACAACTTATGGTTACCAAAATGGAACATGGTGGGGAGGGATAAATCAAGAGCTTGGGATTAACATATACATGCACTATTATATATAGAATAATCAACAAGAACCTACTGTATGGCACAGGAAACTCAATGTTCTGAGATAACCTATATGAGAAAAAGAATGAATATGTGTATTTTTACAACTGAATCACTCTGCTGTACACCTGAAACCAACACAACATTGTAAATCAACTATACTTCAATACAAAAAAAAAATCGAGTTCAAATTCTAGATTCCCCCGGAAGACTTTGCTCCTTTCGTTTGGAAATTCTCTTCTTTCTTTGATTTCTGTTACTCTGTGACTCAGCTGGTAAAGAATCTGCCTGCAATTCCGGAAACCTGGGTTTGATCCCTGGGTTGGGAAGATCCCCTGGAGAAGGGAAAGGCTACCTACTCCAGTATTCTGGCCTGGAGAATTCCATGGACTGTATAGTCCATGGGGTCACAAAGAGTCGGACACGACTGAGCAACTTTCATTTTCACTGAACTTTATTTGTATCTATCACGACTTACTTACATATGGTTTTTATAGCCTTAAGTTATTTAATTCTTTTTCATGCATGTATGGACTAGAAGTTCAATCTTAAGTAAGCCAAAGGTCACAGCACCTCCTAGTTCTAATAAGATGTCATACTGAGAATTCTGAGGCTGAGCCTGGGTTCTTGGGGAGCATCATCACGTTCCCTTAACAGTCGCTTCCATGAACGTGGTAGCATGGACACCTCCTCATTGTTTGCACCCCAACCTTAGTAGATGTTCAAAAAACACCAATTGGCTCTTGAGGCCAGTAGCAAAGGAAAAAGACAGTCAATCAAAAGGTAAACCTATCCCACCCAAGTAAAAGAAACTGGCCAATAGGAGAGGGCTTCTTACCAATTTCAAAAGTCACCTTAGGCACTGTTGATAGACTGACACTGCCCTCATCCCAAGAAATACTATATGCAACATCTGGAACAGCTTTGGATCTTCTGAGTGACACGAATGAGAGGCATTTACATGGGAGCAAGCCAAGCTGGTGAAAGCCCATACACTGTGCTCTGAGGCTTGGATGAATGGAACAGGAAAACTTGACGTGAGAGGAGCTTTGCCAAGTGTATGAAGACCCATCACTGAGAATATGGAGCATGTGGAATAAGTCAGCCCCAGAAGGTAAGGTAGGGTCGATGAAAAGCCACAGGTGTCTTGCTCAGTTTGAGGAAGAGTATACAGATGAAGGGTGCCTTCCTTGCCCTCCCACTGCAGGGCGTCTAAGCAGAGACTGGATGAGCTCAGTGCCAGCAGTCATTCAGTCCTTGCAGAACAGGGCAGCCGGCAGGCTGCACTGCGCCTACAGGTGTGTTTACTTTACATGAAGTATTTTCAGACATATTGGAGCCAATATTTGTAAGCTGGGTGATTTTATCTCTAAGACATGGAAGGTCTGGAAGCACTGAGACTGCATCCTCCTAAGGTAGCAAGTGTCGGCTGATCCCACTGGGCCTCCCCGGCCGGGCTGTGTGTGCCCGTTTCCTGCTGCCCAGCCTGGGCTGCCTGAGCTCACCATGCTACCTGCCCCCATCAACATGCGAGTTTGTGACCATGGATGTGGAACATTGCTGCTCCAGGGACCCTGGATTTCCTATTTCTGACTAACACATTTGTAAAATACCATAAAAAGGAATTGGATCTTCCCTGTCGCTGAGACGGTAGAGAATCTGCCAGCAATGCAGGAGACCCGGGTTCAATCCTTGGGTCGGGAAGATCCCCTAGAGAAGGGAATGGCAACCCACTCCAGTATTCCTGCCTGGAGAATCCCATGGACAGAGGGGCCTGGCGAGCNCAGCACCTCCTAGTTCTAATAAGATGTCATACTGAGAATTCTGAGGCTGAGCCTGGGTTCTTGGGGAGCATCATCACGTTCCCTTAACAGTCGCTTCCATGAACGTGGTAGCATGGACACCTCCTCATTGTTTGCACCCCAACCTTAGTAGATGTTCAAAAAACACCAATTGGCTCTTGAGGCCAGTAGCAAAGGAAAAAGACAGTCAATCAAAAGGTAAACCTATCCCACCCAAGTAAAAGAAACTGGCCAATAGGAGAGGGCTTCTTACCAATTTCAAAAGTCACCTTAGGCACTGTTGATAGACTGACACTGCCCTCATCCCAAGAAATACTATATGCAACATCTGGAACAGCTTTGGATCTTCTGAGTGACACGAATGAGAGGCATTTACATGGGAGCAAGCCAAGCTGGTGAAAGCCCATACACTGTGCTCTGAGGCTTGGATGAATGGAACAGGAAAACTTGACGTGAGAGGAGCTTTGCCAAGTGTATGAAGACCCATCACTGAGAATATGGAGCATGTGGAATAAGTCAGCCCCAGAAGGTAAGGTAGGGTCGATGAAAAGCCACAGGTGTCTTGCTCAGTTTGAGGAAGAGTATACAGATGAAGGGTGCCTTCCTTGCCCTCCCACTGCAGGGCGTCTAAGCAGAGACTGGATGAGCTCAGTGCCAGCAGTCATTCAGTCCTTGCAGAACAGGGCAGCCGGCAGGCTGCACTGCGCCTACAGGTGTGTTTACTTTACATGAAGTATTTTCAGACATATTGGAGCCAATATTTGTAAGCTGGGTGATTTTATCTCTAAGACATGGAAGGTCTGGGAGCACTGAGACTGCATCCTCCTAAGGTAGCAAGTGTCGGCTGATCCCACTGGGCCTCCCCGGCCGGGCTGTGTGTGCCCGTTTCCTGCTGCCCAGCCTGGGCTGCCTGAGCTCACCATGCTACCTGCCCCCATCAACATGCGAGTTTGTGACCATGGATGTGGAACATTGCTGCTCCAGGGACCCTGGATTTCCTATTTCTGACTAACACATTTGTAAAATACCATAAAAAGGAATTGGATCTTCCCTGTCGCTGAGACGGTAGAGAATCTGCCAGCAATGCAGGAGACCCGGGTTCAATCCTTGGGTCGGGAAGATCCCCTAGAGAAGGGAATGGCAACCCACTCCAGTATTCCTGCCTGGAGAATCCCATGGACAGAGGGGCCTGGCGAGCCACAGTCCATGGGGTCGCAGTCAGACATGACTGAGCAACTGACACTAGAAACGAAAATTTTAAGAGACATACAACATGCATAGCCCCATTTTTAACAAAATTAGACACACAGAATTATGCTGGTAAATTGCTCTGTAAGTGTCTCAATGCTTATTCATTGCTGCCCTGTTCACAGGAGAACCTCACTTGAGTAACACTGTCTAGAGGATCGCTAGAGGCTGCCTTAAATCTGTGCAGCCCGCCTGTGGCCTTCGGAATTGTGTACTAATTAACTTCAAGAGCATAAAAATGAGCAAGAACACCCCCATCTTGTCCTAGACATGAGCAGAACTGTAACTCCCCTTCCCTTGGCTTTTTCCCACAGTATGACTAGCTGAGTTCCTTAGAACCTGATGTATTTTTGGCATTTTACCTTAAAGCATATTTCTTAACTCAAAACGTGAACCTCCCACACCCTGGGTTCCACCTTCAGAGAGAAAAAGGCCGAAGCTGCAGCTCACTGTCACTCGGGCTCTGGCCAAATGCATGGGGCTTGGGTGCAGCTCATAATCCCCCCGTCCCTCAACAAGTAACTGCAAAGGAAGCCAGCGGCATGACAGTCTCACCCAAGGAATGCTTATGGGCAAAGCAAAAGGGGAGAATTCGAAATTGGGCATTACATATGCAAGAAGATGAGGCATAATTGTTCATTTCCCCCACAAATACATTTGTTTATGATTTTGATTTTCTAAGTACTCAGAAAAGCACATCATAAAGTACTTCTGTCTTAATGCTCCTTTTAAAATCCCTAGTAACAGCTTCATGTGCTCCATAGAAACAGACCATGTAATTTATTCAGGAAAATTAAAACCAGTAATCTGGTATTCTGTGTAAAGACTTTTCCCCCCTTGCATGGGCTTAAAAAACATTAAAAGGAAAAGAAAACAAATCTGCATGTGAAAACAGCCTTTAAAATGAATTACTACACCAGAAAATCAAGCTAAGAGAACTCTTTTAAGGTAACCATTTTCCTTTCTTGTTGCCTTACAGATAAAAGAAATTGATTTGGGGCATCTTACATAAAGAGTTGGACAAGAAAGAAAATGTTCCACCTAGAAGTGTCTTGCACAGGAGGAGGTGGGTATTTTTCTTTGCATTGTAATCTGCAGTAACTTTATCTATAAATCCTGAACAAGAAGTGTCTAGAATAACCACACTTCATAAGCTTTGCTGAGTTGAGATACCTACACACCAAGTCTTTCGATGGGGAAATATTAATGCTTTTTATATTAGTGATCATCTGTAACATGAGCAATTAAGTACAGTACTAATGGACTGTGGCCAGGAACCTGTTACTAATATTAAAAACTGACAGAGATGAATAGGTTTGGAAGCAAAACTAGGCTGACAAAGACATTTTTATGAAGTGCTTGGACCTATTTGATTTAAACCAATCAGAGGCAAGTTTTGGACAAGTCAAGCCTTCAGCGACAATGATGCATTCACAGGCATTGTACCATTTCTGCTATGCCTTAAATAAAAACACTGATTCTTTTCAGCAACCTGTACTTTCATTATTACACTCATTAATAAACCAGAAGTGTCCAACTAATATACAAGTAACATTTACTGAGGACCCAGCTACTTTTTTCTCGTTGAAAAAAGAAAAGATTTACTGGAGACATGAACCACACCGCATGAAAAATAAATCAGTGGATAATGCATAGTAATCACTCACTGCTTCTCCATCGTCTAGGGAAGCAAAGTTGGTGGTAGGGAAGTAGGAGGAGAAGCTAGTCTCCAGAGTGCAAATGAGAGGCCAAGTACACTGGCAGCAGAGCATGAACTCCAACCAGACTTTAAGGGCATCTCCAGACTAGATGTTTGCTCACAAAATCCTGGCCCTTTACAACTCCTTGAGCCTTCCTGAATATGATGGCTTTTTCCCCAAACTAGTCATTTCTGTCTTAAATGTGTGAGCACAGCCTATAACTAGCAAGAATCAATGAAACCTGCCAGTATCACCCAACACAGTTATAGCCAAGAGCTTCAGCCTTTTCTTTGACCTGAGCATAAATGGTTCAGGTTCCGGGACAGATACGGGTGTCCTCTTCCCTTCTCTGGCAGAAACATCAAAGAGAAGACATCTAGAGCAGCAATTCCCAGGCATTTCTCCCCATCACAAAACACAGGAGTATGGATGGTTCCTTTGAGAACATAGTTCAAGTGAGTGAGAGTAGCATTATGGGAAGCACAGTTTGATTTAAAAAAAAAAAAAAAACACAAATCTACCAAAATTTTCAGATGATTGATTTAAACTATTATAAATGATTAATTATTCATGACACCCCTTATAGAGACCACAACAGCGCAAAACTTAGGTGGTGAAAGGAAATGCCTACTGTAAAACTCTTTGAGGAAAACATAGGCAGAACACACTTTGACATAAATCATAGCAATATCTTTTCAGATCCACCTCCTAGAGTAATGAAAATAAAGATAAACAAATGGGACCTAATTAAAAGCTTTTGTACAGTGAAAGAAACCATAAGCAAAACAGAAAAGACAACCCACTGAATGGGAGAAAATATTTGCAAATGAAGTGACTGACAAGGGGTTAATGTCCAAAATATACAAATAGCTCATGCAGCTCTATATGAAAATAATAACCCAGTCAAAAAAAGTGCAGAAGATCTAAACAGACATTTCTCCAAAGAAGACATAAAGATGGCCAAAAGGCATTCAAAAAGATACTCAACACCACTCATTACTAGAGAAATGCAAATCAAAACTACAGTGAGGTATCATTTCATACCAGTCAGAATGCCATCATCAAAAAAGTCTACAAATGACAAATACTGGAGAGAGTTAGGAGAAAAGGAGACTCTCCCACCTGTTGGTGGAAATAAATGTAAATTGGTGCAACCACTGCAGACGATGGTATGGAGGTTCCTTTAAAAACTAGGAATTATCATATGGTCCAGTAATCCGACTCGTGGGCATGTATCTGGAGAAAACCATAATGTGAAAAGATACATGCACCCCCAGTGTTCACTGCAGCACTGTTACAATAGTCAAGACATGGAAGCCACCTAAATGTCCATCCACAGGGCAATGTATAAAGAAAATGTGGTACATACATACAATGGAATATTACTCAGCCATAAAAAGACGGAAATAATACCATTTGCAGCAACATGAATGGACCTAGAGATGACCAAACTAAGTGAATCAGAAAAAGACATACCACTTATGAAAAGAATTTTTAAAAAATTATACGAATGAACTTACAAAACAGACACAGATTTCGGAAACAAACTTATGGTTCCAAAGGGAACTGTGGGAGAAGGGATAAATCAGGAGTTTGGGGTTAAATTATACATATTACTATATATAAAATAGATAATCAAAAGGTCCTACTGTATGGCATAAGGAACTCTACTCACTATTCTGTAGTAACCTATATGGGAAAGGAATCTGAAAAAGAATGGACACACGTATATGTTTAACTGAATCACTTAGCCGTACACCAGGAACTAACAACTTTGTAATCAACTATACTCCAATATGGGCTTCCCTGGTGGCTCAGAGGTTAAAGCATCTGCCTGGAATGCTGGAGACCTGGGTTCGATCCTTGGGTCAGGAAGATCCCCTGGAGAAGGCAACAGCAACCCACTCCAGCACTCTTGCCTGGAGAATCCCATGGAGGAGGAGCCTGGTAGGCTACAGTCCATGGGGTTGCAAAGAGTTGGACACGACTGAGTGACTTCACTTCACATACTCCAATATAAAATAAAAATTAAATAAAAGAAAATGCCAGGAACCGGGATGATGACCTTGCTAATCACCCGGCAATAGCCACTCAACCTGGGTTTCGGGTTCTGCACAGCGATTTCTATGTTGGGGGTGTCATGTGCCCCCCGACGTAGTTGACTGCTGTCTGGCAGCTCCAGACCCACTCTTCTGCACTCTGCTTGGTGATACTGGGATTGGGACAACACAAATTCCAAGTCCCTTTTGTCAGCCATCTTCCTGTTGGGGTTCTGCAAATGGCCCTAGCAGGCCAGGGCAAGGGAAAAGGGACTGCCTCCCATTTCGCTTGCCCTTCCT
Organism: Oreotragus oreotragus; assembly: GCA_006410675.1. Taxonomy (NCBI): domain Eukaryota; kingdom Metazoa; phylum Chordata; class Mammalia; order Artiodactyla; family Bovidae; genus Oreotragus; species Oreotragus oreotragus. The sequence goes on from SJYX01021839.1 coordinate 189,030, forward strand.
TTCACTGCCAAGCCAGCAGGAACTTAGCAGCGGCTGCGGGTTCCAGCCTCTTGCTTCTTTCCACTGTCTTTGAACAGTGTCCTCAGATGGTCTGGCACCAGCTGCCTGCATGCAGCTCCACAGTGCCCCCCTTGAGCTCCTGAAGCACCAGCACTCACTGGGTGCCTCTACCTGTGAGGGATCCGAACCCCAGTCTGCTGAGACCACTGTCCCAACTTCCGGGTGGTGACAGCATAAGCTCTTTATTCTCTCAATCCTAGGAAACCTACGGTTAGGGCTTCTGTGTGAGTGGACTGCTTCACGCCACGCCTGTTTAAGCAATTCCCTATAGTTCTCTTTGTTGAATACTTAAGTGTGAATTTTTATTTTCCTCCCTGGGTCCTGACTGATACAATGACCAAAGAAAATTCTAGATTTGGAAGAGTAACTGACATAGCTTTTCAAAAACTTTATTCCAGTGGGAGACCAAAACTTTATGAATTTTGCTCCCAAGAATGAGAGAAGAAAAATCTCTAAAAATCTTTAATAATGCTTTTTAGTTGCTGAAGTTGGAGGTACTTCTATTAGAATTTTCCATTTTGACTGACTGCAGGCATGTGGGATTCTGCTACTCCAGGAAGAGGTAAATCATAAAACAAAGTACACAACCTTCAAAAGAACGTATCTTGGCATTTGAGATTGAAGCTATTTTTATACACACAACTGCTTGAGTAAATTAAACACACAACCATACACATGTACCTGCTGCTATTAAATCTAAGCCTTTTTCTATCCCAAACCTTATCTGTTATTTGACCATGTGATGCTTTGTGATACATTTGATTACTTTTTCACTCCAATGAGGTGAGCTAGCTCACAGCTGAGATAACACTCCTTTCTCAAATTTTAATCACTATCTGGTTCTTTAAGTGTGATGGGCCACATGTTAGGGACATTTGCACATGAAGCTAAGGGAGGTTCACTATCATAATAAAAACTGTTTGAAAGTAGAGACAGTGTTTCTAACAAAAACATTTTGATTAAAGCTTTGACTCATAATCCAAACAAGAGGACTCTGATACCTCAGATGCCACTTACAGCAGACTCACCCCAGATGGCAGTGCCTTTTTGTAATAGAACTTCAGTGTTGTACCCGCTACCACAGTGAGAGTATGGTCTTTTGTATTAAATACTGAGAGAAACACACTCACTTAAAAAAAAGCATTCAATGCAGTATAATGCAACAATGCTATGAAGAATAGTAATCTGAATTTCCATTATCAATTTAAAAAATATCTTTCTGGATTATAACACTATCAAATAAATCAGTTTCTTGGGAATACTTTGTGAGGCTTTTTCATAAGGTTCTAAACCCAACTTAATTTACTACGATTATACCTATAAAAACATTGTAAGTTTCACCGAATGGCCATATAAAAAGGGACTCTAAAGTGCAGTGCAGATAAAAATACAATTGGACTCGAAATATGACCAAGAGTTGGTGTGTGACGTGACATTATCTGAAGATGCATTTGTGTGATCCAAAGATGGGCGTTAAGCATGTGGGTTGAAGCTGGGATGGTAACTGATGATGTCAAGAGCAACCATCAGCTTAGCACTTGTGTTGTGCTTTCCGAAGGAGCAAGCTATATGGCCCGTTTGCTCAGCTGTGTCTTGACTTCATCCCAAACACACACAGACACCTCTCCTTGGATTTCACAAGCTCTGGATGTGAAACCAAGCAGCTGAGTCTGTCTGGACTTCTGCAGGGATATGCCAGTGATAAGGACGTTGGTGTGACCTAAACAAGTATGGACTAAAGACACAGACCAATGATAACACATGATTTACCCTAACTGTCTTCAGTTTTGCGGGGCACACAGTCCTAATGCAAAGGGGGAAATTCCCATGGATACAACCCTCATAGTACGCCAATTTGGCATTTCTTATTTGCATTATCATCATCACTTTTCCGAAAGAAGCTGAAATTATTAGAAGCTGCCAAACTACACAGAGCTTGGCAAGAAAGGATTTCCTGGGTCAAAAGTACAGAAGAAAAACAGCAAGATGGGGAAAAAAGACAACAGGTCTTATCTAGGACTGATTTTCTTATTAAAGAAATACTTACTGTTTAATATTAGTACTTTCAACATTAATACATTTCTATGCTAATACAGTTACATGGCAACTCCACAGTAATACCGCAGACCTGTTTTCCAGAAGCTGAAGGTTCTCATAGTGAATGAACCTACAGAGTACACAGAATATACTGAATAATCCATGCTCGTGTGGGGGGAGGTATCAGTATCGTCAGACAGGGTTATAGGATAGAACCAAACTAGGAGAACGTCTAATTCTATTAGCTCCTGTAACCAGAGAAAGCCAGGTCCCCTAAAACTCACAAAGCAGTATGCAAAGTAAAATGCCAGGGATCTTTCCTGTTTCCTCAAAGGTCTTGTGCTTGACCCGTTAACTCTGAATTAACACACTTTTCATTAAGCAACGACTTTCCAAGAAAGGGTGTCTTACCTCTCATAATGCCTGCGGGTACAAGTGGCGGCGCTGGTACTCCCAGGATTACCACCTAACTCGTCATAAATGTGTTTCCACTGACGGCGGGCGGTTATCTGAAAAAGTGGCGATGAGAAACTCAGTCTTGCATCCTAAGAGATTTGCAGTGCCAGGATTCAATACATTTGCTACAGTCAGAAGAGAACAGCCGTCTGTCCTGGCAACCCAGAAACAGAGCAGTCCAAATGGGTCTGTGGGGAGATGCATGGGGTTCCAGAAGATCTCGCTTTCAGCGCTTTCTCTACAGTGAAAGTGGAATTCTGCTTTGGGCTCTGTATTTTGTCACCTTTACAGCATGTTCATCGAAGATACCTCCCCGGATATTCATGTAGTTATTTGCCCCCAAGGTCCCAAATGCAAACTCTGTTCCTTTAGGTAATGTGATTAAAGCATCAAAATATAGATTTCAGCTAAAATATGTCTTAGTATATCCATTTAAATGAATCAGAATTAACACTGGTTACTTGAGGGATATGGTAATGGGTGGCTGAGTACACAGGTAAACACAGAATTTCCATAAAACATACTTCTGTATCTTCTGATTTTTGAACTATTGTGATGTGTTACTTACTTAAATTACTGTACAAATTAATTCAAATGATCAAGTTGGTTCTGAGATTTCTAGTCCTCTCAGGCTGTATTTTTATGCCAGCTGTGCTAACCACCAGAACAAAACCAACATGTTAAACTGTCTTATGTCACAAGCTGTTTATTTTTCTTCACTCAGGTCAGGAAAATGGGATATTGATGAAACCCTATGGAAATTAACATATTCCAAAGTTAAAATGTAAGGTCCGTATTTCACTGAGTTGGGTGAATAAAAGCAAACAGCTTGTAATATATTGAAAGGCATACTATGGTCTTGTTTTTCTTTAATTTTATTTTTATATGTAAATTAAGATTTTAACAAAATAACAGATGTATGATCTGGCAAATGATTACTTTGAGGAAACCACGTCATCTACTACATATGAGCAATCCAGTGTTTCCTTGAAACTGGAGAGATAGAGCAAGTTCTGAGATCCTTGTGAACGTTTCCAAACAGGGCTCTGGGAAAACTCTTGTTATTGGAATGTGTAGGGAGCTGGGCGTAGCATTTAAACAAGCTGAACAGGAGGCATCTTTCGAAAAACACTGCAGAGCTGACAGCAGAGTTCACTTAGGGCTAGAGGCGTGAAAAAAAAAAAAAAAACTCAGTGTGTAACCAGGGGCTCCATAATTGTGAACTAAGGAGGAAAAGGGTGGTTAAATATTATAGGTTAAGTGGTACCCGTTTCAAATAAAAAGAACCCCTTCATTTCCATAAGCCCTTCTTAACAGGCCCAAGTAGGACCTTGCGACGATGTGAGTCGTGCATTGTTCACTTTCCCATGAAGCATTCTTAAATCAATTTGTTTCAATAGTTCTCATTAGACTGAACCACCTCTTACATCTACTAGCAGGTATAACTAAAAGTCCTCCTGTATTTGTAGCTTGGTTTAGATTATAATAATAAATGTTTTCAAGGCCCTTTAAAAATACTCAAAATACGTATTTTGGTAAATATTTTACATTTAATTACAGTCTCCCTCCAACCTTTTAAATAATACAGTTACAGGTTGGTCTATTCTAGACCTGTGTGCAGAAGAAACAGGATACCCTTCTTCCATGTAGCTACATCATTCCTCAAAGTTTTTAGAACATGGAGGCCCTTGAAACAAATCTCCGTATTTCCCTCCCTCAGATGAGGTATCAGTTCTGGGGAGCCCCGCGGGCTAGAAAACAAGACTCTATGTGTTCCTGTAGTCACTTTAGAAGAAATAATCACTTGTCATTCTTGTATCTCTGAGTGTGCTGTACTCTCTATTTTGTAAGGAGTTTTCATACCCACGATATCATTTAACCCTCCTATCAGCCCGTGAGGCAGCCTATAGGAATCTCATTCACAGACAAAGGAAACAAGTCTCAGAGAGGTTGCATGATTTACTTAAGGACACACAGCAGCAGAGTGGGAACGCCAGGACTCATAACAATGTCTTATGGTCCCGAGAGCAGACTTTTTTCCACTACGTCAAAGCAACCCCCATATCAGAATGACCTGGTGAACGGTGCAGCAGGCTGATAATACAGAACTCCAGGGCCCTTTTGCTTCAAAGGAGGGAGATAACTGTGGGACCCATTGCTTTTGCTACAAATTCTGCAACTCTCAGTAGTGGGAAAATAGCACAGCTAGGAGGTCAGCAAGAATCTAAGGCAGAGGGTTGGGTTAATAGCTCTCTGAGATGTTACTCTCTTTAAGTATCTGTTAGAACTGTGGTTGCTGCCACCCTGCCCACTTGTGCCTCTACGAACAGAGATTCACCATTAAATCATGGATAAGTCCCAATTTGATCAGAATTTGTCTATTCACCCATGCATTCACCCACCAAACATTTACTGAACATCTCCCACTTGTTGGGTACTGTGCCAGCAGCTGGGGGGCCGCAGTGCAAACCCAACACCTGAGATGCCTGCATCCTAGTGACAGATTCCAAAAATCAACACATGACCAAATATATAAACAAAGGAATACTGACTGTGAAAAATATAGTGAATAAGAGACCACTGCTGACATGGATATATGTGGAAACTGGCCATGCTCCCCACCCACAATCTATCATCCATACTGAGGTATGCCCTGTTAAACACTTGCCTATCACAGAAATGACAAAACTTCTTTGAGAATAAATAATGAATTATCAAAAGGAACAAAAACAAAGTCTTCTTCACACTAGGGTTGAAACTGTGGCAGCAGGAAGCCAGCATCAGTCACCATTTGGCGTTAATAAGCCCTGTACAGCTGCTAGAGGTCTGTGTTAGCCCCCTACTAGCAGATTCTGCTGTTTAAATACAGTTTTGTCTTTTTTTTTTTTTTAAACCAGTGGAGAAAAGACAAGGGCTGGGCCTTCAAGGAACTGGGCTCTCTGTTTACTGAGCTTCCACTGGCCAGCCTAGATGAATCAGGCCATTTTGAGATATTTTCTTTCCACAGGAAAGTCATAAAATGTGCTCTTTCCAACTGCTAAATGCTTTTAAGTACACAGGTCTCCTGGGTATACATCCCTCTCTCTTTTTTTTGTGCCCAGATGTGCTTTTAATTCAAACGCTGACCACAGGCTCTACAGCATGAAATGTCTCAATCCTCGCAGAGCCCTAGAGGAGAGAGGGGAGGCAGAGCCCTCCTTCCAGGACAGCCCTGGGCACCATGCCCCCACCTGTGTGCGTCTGCCTTCTATTCTAACTCGTGCTTCCGTCGTGCCTAGGTGTGCATTTGCTCAGATTCTGTCGCCCTCCCTGCAGGTGTGCAAGCTTTAAACCCATCTAGGGCTGGGAGCAGCGTCTGCCTCCTGGTATCTGGCCCCCAGCCCCATTTGGCTGGAAAGTTTGATCTAGCTGTGGAGTCAGTTTGATCAGCTGTTCATGAAGCCTCAGGCTTCCCAGTCATGTTCATGTTTCAACCTGACCCATTTTTTTAGGTTTTTAAGGATACAAAGAACTCTGGCTCTCTACTCCCATCCACGCGGTGACTTCTCTTCCACTATGCTTCCCCTGTCCCCGACTCAAGGGCTTCACTCAGACAGTAGGGATTCCTGACCGTGTCTTCTGCTGCTACTGATCTAGGGCCCGCACTGGGTACAGAGGCTGGGAGGTGGAAGGAGAGGCTGGAGGGTTGAGGGTGGGAAATAGCATAAAAAGAAAGAAATGCTTTTAAGGGTTCGCAGTCTCGCAGGAATCACAATCCCTTATGATTTAACCATAAAGCAAGATGAAAAACTGAGCAGACCACACCCAAGGAAGCCAGTCTAGGTGCATATGAAACTTAAGCTCACTTTGAAGGCACTTGATGGTTACTTCCCTCCTTAGTGTGGATAAGATCCAAGAAACTGTGAAAAAGCACTCTACACCTGTCATATTCACAAAGTTCTCATTCCTTATAAATAGTTACCCCCCTGTTTCCAAGGACCTCGCCACCCCTTCCCCGTGGATACCAAAATTCATGAATGCTCAAGTCTCATATAAAATTTGCATAAAACCTATATACATCCTTTTGTGTACTCTAAATCATCTCTAGATTAGCTATAACACGAAATACCATGTAAATGCTGTATAAATAGTTGCCAGTGCTTGACAAATTCAAGTTTTGCTTTTTGGAACTTTCTGGGATTTTTTTTTTTTTTTCCCTGATCAAAGATTGGTTGAATTTTCAGATGTGGAACCCACAGATACAGAGGGCAGACTGGAAAGTGGTTTTTAAACTCTCTTTAGAATTCAGGTGGTGTTTTAAAAGTGGCCTGAAACTGACTCTCAACAATGCCAGTCCTTGAGAAGAAAATGGACCCAGTGAGTAGGAAAGGAATCTGTCCTTCCTCTAATTTTGTCTGATGAAAATGTTCTGTTACTTAAAAACATAAAAGAAAAAAACTGGAAAAATAGTTTAACCCAAAACAGTCTTGGAGCCTTGATTTTCCCACCTCTGGAGTCACTAGGATGAATAACTTTGGTATCTTGTGGCCTGGTGAGGAAAGTCACTGGAAAACTTTTGGGACAACAGTGCTCCCACTGTGGCATGGCTTTGTGCGAGTGTGCGAGTGCGCAGGATGCGGTTAGGAAGTCAAGGAGTGTGCCCGTGAGCAGTGCTGCCCAGGCTGCTGTGAGAAGCAGCCTTTTTTTCTCAGGACACCTTGAGGGCGGACTGAATTCAAGGAAGATGACTTTTTTTTCCTGGTAGTACTCCAGGAACTGGAGCCTTTCAAAGCTACATGACATCATCTTTGGCCTTGAGAATTTTGAATTAAGCAAGAGGCTTTGTCTGTCCAGAGAACTAGGGTTAGATTCAGAGGATGTCTTGAAATGATGTCAAAGCCAGAATCTGATGTCAAGGCCTAATCCTTCCAGCAAGAAGACAAGTGGCTTCTTCCAGTTGTGAAATAGTGGTCCTGACTCACCCCTAGGGAGAGGCGGGACTGCGAGCTGGCATTCTTAGAAGGCAACACACTTGCTCCTGCGTGGTCCTCTGCCTGTAGGATAAGATTTACTCAACCCATTTCCCAACTCTACCTCTCTCCAAATATTGCCTCTGGCTCGCCATCAAATGTTTAGCCAAATGGAAATCACTTTAGCAAACCACCGTCAACATGCTGCATCCTGGTAATACCCCAAGCTACTCTGCAAGCCTTAACTACTTGACCAGAGGCTGAAGTGAAGACCTTAGCTCATCAGCAAAACTTTATTCAGTTCTGCCTCCTCCACTGTAGGTGACCCAGACTCTCAAATGTTTGGAAGGAGAAATCAGATATGATTGGTAAAGAATAAGTCTCATTGCCAATCAATCAAAATGCCAAGATGATGTGCTTAAGGAAATCAAATCCATTCAATACGTTTATGATCTCTAAACCTAGGGATACAGAGACACGATATATATTTCTAGCAAAGGCAGAAGAGGCCAAGAGAACAGAACACAGCTATGAGTTGAATGCTATAAAGGCTTAAAATAGAACTTCTGCTCTTTTAAAAAAAAAAATTCAATTTGAGGGCTCTGAAGGACTAAAATGAAATAATCCATAATCCGCAATTCAAACCAGAAGGTTTGGAATAGTTTATAACCACAAACAAAAACAAGCCAATTGAAATGGCCTCTTCTTTTAACCAGAAGGAATTCCAGAGAGATCTCTTTATCCAATCACAAGTTAACAGCAGAAGAAATACATCTACAGATTTTAAACTTGCAAGTTTTTACTATTACTGAGTATTTACATCTTCCAGACTTCTTGACCCATCTTCTAAGGTCACACATTTTTCTCAAGAATCAGAAAATCTCAACTAGTTAGTTGGTATATCAGGTAAGGTTCATGTGAAGTTCAAAGAAATGACTGAAAGATGCTACCAATGAAGGTAGGTTATTAGATCTTTTCTTTCCCCAAAGAATCACCCCCAATACATAAAAATATACATAAGAGACTGCTGAGGATGCAAAGCACAAAGAATTTATAAATCTCTTCCTCCTAGTGATGATGTTACAGAGGTTGAGATAATTGTGCCTGAAATTCTCAGCAGTTCAAAATTTGAAAGAATGCCAGGATGACCCCATTCATCTCATTTCATCTCCTTGTGCCTCAGTTTCCATATATGGAGCAGGGCAAGGATCTTTTTCTGCACAAAGGCCAATTCATGAAAAATAAAAATGTGAGGGGGCTACACTTTTCTTTATTCAAAATGAAAATAGCTCATTGAGTCCCAATTTAGATTGCCACTTTACCAAATGGAAAAATAATCGTTGGAAACTTTGTGCTGCTTTTGAGCCAAGGAATGTTAATATTCTGGCATGTTTATCGTGTTTATTTAGTAATAGCCTGAAGACAACCTTCTAATCTTTGATACTTAGATGGGGGCCGCATTTTGAAGCTAGGAGTCCTGAAGTTTCATAATAATCATTGTTACCATTAGCTTTGAATTAACAGAATCTGGGCAGTTTTTTTTTTTTTTTTTTTTTTAAAGGAGTCTCAAATACACTTTAAAACTCCCCATTGAAAATTTGAGCTGCAGTTCTTGAGTAGCCTCTGGGAACCACTGATCTAGAAGATTCCAAGATCTCTTTTGAGCTCTAAATGACAAGTCTACACTTGCTTCTGATATCAGATGATCTCACAGATAAGTATCCTCTAGTAAGGCTGTGATGACAACTTAAGTCCACAGACTTTGGATATTATTAATATATCTCCTGGACTGACTTCAAAACTGAATCCTCACTGAACATCTCACAATTTTACTAGTCAAAATATACTAAAGAAAAATGTTTTCTATACTTCAGAGATTCAAAAGCTTAAAGGTAAAATCAGAGTGGCAAACTCAAGGGCCTGCAGGGTCAACAGGTAGTATGAGGCAGTTTTCAGAAAGGAAGGAGGGAAAAGAGGAAAGAAAAAGGGAAGAGAAAAAAATCCCACCAGTTGGTTTTATTCAGTTTATGGCCTCAAATACAGATTTTATAGTGAGATAGTCACAGATTCACTGCTTGAGATGAGATGGAAAAATGGGGCATATTGTGAAGAACGCAGGGACCCAACAAAGGATGAAGGAGCTGAAGGGTGAAGCAGAGAAGAAAGGAGGAAAAGGATAGCCCCACAGGTCACCAGTCCCCTCTGTCGCTTGGCTCAAGAGATGTGAAGCACATAACCAGATGGAAAGCAGATGCCAATCTGGTCTTCCATGTTTCCCAGCCCAGTCTTCTCTCCACTCTGTCTAGCACGATACAGTGCAGGCAATATAGGCGGCAAAACTTAACACTTAACTTGCTGTCAGTCTTCATATGATCCCAACCCCTCACTGCCAGCACCAAGGACCTCCTTCCCTAGGCTCCATCCTTCCCCCTGAATTCCCCTTCATGGTCATCTATCCCAGCCACCTAGTGACGCTAAGTTACTCAAACTTGCTATACCCAACTTCATTCTACCTGCATAGTTTGTTTCCCCATTCGATTGTCTCATCCTTAGAAGACCATAATCTTTCACATCTAAATTCTATCCATTGTCCAATATTCTGCTCAAGCGGCATCAGACCTGTAAGTCTTTCTTCCTCATCTCTAAATGAGGAAGTACTTTGCCCAAACAGCGTAACTGATCTTCTCCTACTCTGTCTTACAACTGATGCCTTTCCTGGGTGGCAAGCAACTGGAACCCCTAGCCTAAATATTTTTATGTCCCCCAGAGTGTCTTAACACTACATATGATACTTGTAAGATGCTCAATAAATATATGGTCAGGTGATCTATTGATTGTGTGATCATTCGTTCATTCATTCAACAAAAGAATAATCACTGTTTGTTCAAAGAGTACTGCAAATGCCTTGAAAGTCATCAGAAGTTTCTTTTATATTTTCTACACCAGTCTGCTGTTGCTTGTTAAAAAAAAAAAATTCTGGTGCAAATACATAAGATACAAAAGCAGGAAAAACTGATTCAGTGAAATTTGCTGGCTCTCTCCCTATCGGTGAGTAACAAAAAAATTCCTGGGTTTGAAAAGACATTTCATAATGTTGTGCAATATCATGTAACTATCTGCAGTCAGAGTTCATAAGAATGTGTATTCCTATTCTGAACATTAAAGGTTGGACTTAAAAGTCTAGGCTATGGGGTGGACTGCTAAATTTATGAGACTAACACTGAATAAGTTATCATCTTTTTCACATGCATGAAAGCTATAATTAGCTCAAGATTTTACAAAACTATGAGCCACAGTGGGAAGGAGTAAATCTCCCTGCCTTATCAACAGATCCAACCAAGTGAAAAACTACATTATTTATTTTTCAGTAGGGCACTCAGTAAAACAAAAATTTTAAGCAAATTCTATCTATGAAATACATGTTTAAATATAGTTCATATAAATATCTGATTTCCTTATAAACATGTATTGTCTATATAGTAAACATTTTACATGCATTAGACTCACAAAGAATTCTTAGAATACCAGGTTATTAATTATAGATTAATACCAGATTAATTAATACATTAATTAATAATAGATTATCTGACTCACCTATTGCTTGCCATCTTTTTCCCATCCCAAGCCCCTGACATCAAACCCTCATATTAGTTTGTGGAATAAAACGCTATATCTGGTGAGAAACACTAGTTATTATTTTGGGCTAAAATTAGTTTCATTTTCTTGACTTTCTGTCTCTGCCATCTTACTTTGATATAGAGATATACCCCAGGTTACTCTGTAAGGAAAAAAAAATAACAATGTCTTCAATTGTAGAAGAGACTGCACAACTCAATGTGATCACTATGTGGAGGAGAAAATCTTTCCAATGACGACATTTCCTATGTCACTTGATTTTATTACAGATGTCATCTCTGTATGCTATGTTAGTGCAGCTCTTTCTTCCTCTTTTCAAGATTCTAATCTGAGTCTGTTGCTCTAACATTTTATTGGTTCAAAATTCATGCTGTAAAAATCCGTGGCCATCAAATTTTCCTGTAAGCTAAAAATAACCCGTTCCTGTCAGTTAGAATTAGCTGATAAAGAATGTCAGAGCCTGTTCTGAGTAAGTTTGATAACTTCCTGTTTATGCAGCACTGACCCTTGTCTAATAAAGCTTCTCTGCTCTAGAATGAGAGGAGATTCTGCTGCATTCTATTCCTTAATGGCCAATACTGATTACTTTTGAAAGCCTTTAATACATTTCCCATATTAGACATGAACAGATGTCAGGTATGTTGCCAAGGGAAATTTCTTTTATGCAATCTTGGCTTGTTGTACAATAATAGCCCTTTCTCAACATGGGAAAAAATTACAGACCTAACTAATTTCCCTGACAGGGGAGAGTTACATATGTTTTCCACTTGTAGTTTTTACGACAAGTTTACAATTTTGCCAAACCTGGAACTAATTGGGACTGCTTCCAAAAGCGGCCCAATAAACCCCCAAAAGTGTACAGCCATTTGAAAAGGCAGTCAGTGACGGTCATGTTTGCATTTTCTCCATTTTGGTCAAAGCAGGGTAGGGGTAGGGGGAGTTAGATTACAAAATTATTTCATTTAAGTTGCTTAAACACTTACTGTTTCATATCCTCCCAGTTTTTGAGCAGCTTGAAACATAGTCCAAAGGTTAACTGTTAGAGGGACAATAAGTATTTAGATAAGCATTGCATTAACATATTTCCAAGAAATGTCAATTAAAACATTTTGTTTTTTTCAATGAGAAAGAGAAATAAAAAGAAATATTAACCTAACCCAGAGAGCTAGGTTCTTGGGAAACAATTTGCCAATGGGTATTCAACAACAGGGTATATTAGTACCACTTAAAATATTTCTTAAGAAACAGTCACAAATACAGAAACGGTTCTATTTTTAGGATAAAGGATAACACAATTTTTAGTCCTGTTGCCATCAGCAGACCAAGGGAAGCTACGTTACAGCCTCCTAGAGAAAAGCATGGGTTTCAAAACAGGGGTTGTCTTGTAGGACCCTTAGAAAGAAGCCATTGATTAAACAGTAATATGTAATGCCTCCTTCGGAGAAGAACTCTCCATAATCAATAAATACCAGTCACTTTAATATATGATTACCTTAACAGAATTTCTGATGGCAGCAGTATATTAAAAGCTCCATAGCATATTTCAGAATCACATGGTGCCTTGCACTGAGCAGGTAAATAAGTCAGTCACCCTTGAGGGTGCGGTGATACAACAAATCAAAGGAAAAGAAGATTGTTCATTCCCAAAGGAACTGAGAAATGTGCCCACCTCATCCCCTAACTTACTTGCCTGTGTGACGGTGCAAATACGTATTTTTAAAAACAAATTTCTCTTCACAGGGCGTGCATATGTTTATGCTGTTAATCATCTATGCCAAATTACTGGTAACCCTGTTCATTTGTACTAAATACCATGGAATGGGAATGCTGAGGATTTGACTCTTTCATAAGAGGGGAAAATTGAACTTCAAGTGATTCTTTGGTAAAGGAAATGAAGAATAAAAAAAAAAGACTCTGTGACACAACACTTTGAAAAAGCCTCACTGAACCTTGCACTGTTTCAAAGCCATCAAGAGGCCTGCCTCAGCCTCGATTTAATCTGAACCAATGCATAATGCAACAAAGCTGTTCGTAGTACATTAATTTTACTTCTATTTCAAGCAGCCAGTTTTCAGACAAACATTGTAATCATTCGTAGTTATATAAGTTTATAATGGCTGCGAGTGTTCTCTTGCAATCAGTGCCAATTGCTATTAGGTATGTAAATTGTTATGTAAAACATACAGGTTTGACATTCTTCATCAGAATGACACATGGTTTTAATCTAGAAGATACATTTGGAGAAAATACTATTTCAAACCAGGGGCTCATCGCTTTGTGTGCCACAAAATCCAGACAGAGGTAAAATATCTACTCAGTTGTGATCAGGACAGGGTCTGGGTTTCTTCTCTTTTTATATGGAATTCAGCTCAGCCATGAACTCCCTGTTCTTCTGAAATATATGATGACACTTACACGTACATGTCAAAGTAATTAGAAATTGGGCCCTCAGTTCAAATTTGTGTATTTCTTGTTTTCTCTGAAGTCATCAGGTCTTTGTTATCTCTTGACAAATTTGGGGCTTAGGAAATATGTTTTCTCTTTGTGGTTGTTTTGTCCATCTTTAAATGTCCTCCTTTTAAAAGCTGTCTTTTCACAGGCAACATCTGTGCCTGATAAAACTACGTCATGTTATTATCTCAGAAGAAAGGCGTTACAGACACTCAAGATTGACAAAACAGAAAATGAGAAACTTTCAACATGTCTATTTCCAGTCATAATCAGTGGATTCAAGCCTATAAATATCTCACTGCAACTGCCCCAGAAGGGAACAATGTAGCAGAAAGAGGCAGGGGGAAGAAATTCCTAGCCTGGATGATTTGTAGATTTAGTATAAACAGAGTATCATCCCCAGTAGAGGATTTCAACATAAGCCTGAGTCAAAAATTTCCAACCCCCAATTCAAAGAATCTGAGTAGCTTTGATATTTCAGAAATGAAAACAAGTATACTTACTCTGTTTAAAACCTAAATAGGGTATTCGTTCTATTGGCGTCTTTCTTTCTTTCATGTATTTATAAAGTGCCACCAGGAAGGCCTGCTCGTCGGCCCTACACTCTTCACCAATGGCAACCTTTGGTTTTTCTTCATTGGAGACTTTTTTACAATTATTATGGTTATTCTTCGGTTTGTTCAAGGCTGACCTAGCCTCACATTTCGCCTGGAAAAGGGGGAAAAAAAAGAGGCCATGTCAAATCCAGCACAGCTCTGGGATTCCTACAGGGACAGAGCTAGAGACACAGTGGGAAGGGGGGCACCCAGGACCCTATCCTGGCCCTGAAATAGCTCCTAGAGCATCACAGACTGCGGACGGTAAACTTCTGAGAAGGGCCGGAAACTGTGGTAGTTTTGGGGGTACTGTAACCTTGGGCACAACCACTCAACACTAGACACGAGAGCCGTCACACATAGCATGTAAACAAACGGATGAGGCTGTGTTCCAATAACATCTTATTTATAGAAACAGGTGGCCAGTGGGCCATGGTTCGCCAAACTATGCCAGCCTCTTTTAGACTCCTTACCAGCATGTTGATGTGAAACCAGAAACAGTGTTTACACCTCCTGAGACCCTCTCCTGTCTCTTCATACACTTTATTTCCCTAAGGGGTACCAGTGGTTACTGTCATCATGGAAGGAACCCTGCGTTCTTAGTAAGAGTCCCAGGTTCTGCACTTTGGATCAAGATGAAAGGCAAGTGCATTTCTTCATAGTAAACTGATCTTGTTGCAACTCTTCCCAGCAACCTGGAAAAACAGGCCAATGCTGGCCGATGTCGGGAGCACCAGCAGAGTCTCTGCCATCCATCACCGGAGCATGATACCCAGACACACCCTCAATAGGAAACCAGACACCCCACTCTTTAATGAGGGTGCCTAGCTTTTCAGTCAGCTCTGAAAATCCCGTAGATGTTAAGTGGCCACAAAGGAAAAAGTAGAGGTCAAGTAAAAACCCAGGAGGAGTAAGTGAAAAGCTTCAGAATTAAAAAATAAATGGTGGTAAATGGGCCACGTGAAGCAGCTCACCCACGTTCCCGCCTCACTGCCATGTTCTACAAGAGGCCTTTGATGGTTGTTAAATAATACACTAAGGTGCTGAGCTGTTTTAACTGTCAGAGGGGGAAGTACAAAGGGTCAAGCTTCGAGTTCAAGCATGCCCACGGGGAACGCTTGGGTTCCAATGTTCTTTACATCTGCCGACCTAACATCGGCGAGGAGAGGACAAGTGCCTGGGAAATATGGTGAGTTAATATGTCGCACGCAGTCGGCGAGGTTTTCCATTTCAGATTCCTGACCCCTCTCTGTCTTCCCATTCAGATTCTCCTCTGCAAGCACTAAGAACATAAAAGGCTATGCTTATTTATTAAAGGGAAACATCTCCTCTACAAGGGTTTTCTTTATTGCTTATTCTCTCACGTGAACATACCAGTTTAATATCTAGATGGGTCCTGAAGAAAATAAATAAATAAAACGTCCTGCACAACTCATTCAACCAGGCCTCTAGATAAGATTTTCATTTTTAAAGAGCAGTGGAAATGGGATGAAACATTTTCCCATGTAGGATTTCTACTTTTAGTTATTTTCAAACTTTAGTACTTTGTAACACTAGATTAAGGCAAGCATCCTGGGATACTTTATGTTGTCATCATTTTTCACTGCCAAATTTTAGATTGTTGAGTCTAAAGTTCTGATGAAATCTATAATTTAACAGCTCTTTGAAATCATAAAAATCACTCTGGTTTTTGTCTGTATTGCTTCCCGGCTTTTTCTGAGTGCTTACTATGTAGTCCAGCTCTATTCTAAGCCCTTTTTGGGTGTCGTCTCCTTTCATACATATGACCCTAACAGGGCAGATTATCACCCTCCTATCAGAGATGGGGAAACCGAGGTACGAGAGGGAGAGTAACACGTCCAAGACCATAGGATCATGTCCAGCATCCAGGTTAGTAAGTAGTGAGTTAGGGATTTGAACCCTAGCAGTCTCAACCCACTCCAGTATTCTTGCCTGGAGAATCCCGTGGACAGAGGAGCCTGGTGAGCTACAGTCCATGAGTTTGCAAAGAGTCAGACACGACTGAAGTGACTCAGCACGGCACAGCATGGCAGTCTCACTCGAGGACTTATGGTTTTAAACACTGTCTTTTACTGACACTCATAAAAATATTAAATTGATAGTGAAAATGTTGTTATTGTTCAGTTGCTCAGTCACGTCTGACTCTTTGCAACCCCATGGACTGCAGCATGCCAGCCTTCCCTGTCCTTCACTATCTCCTAGAGTTTGTTCAAACTCATGTCTATTGAGTCGATGATGCCATCCAATCATCTCCTCCTCTGTCGCCCTCTTCTCCTCTTGCCCTCAATCTGTCCCAGCATCAGGGTCTTTTCCAATGAGTCAAAACATTCTTCCAATTAAAAAGTGTATCTTATTACTAAGCATTACAAGACCTATAGCTTAGAAATGTGATTTACCAAGTGAGAAGTAGAAGATAAAGCTAGGTGGTTTCCAGAGTGTAAAGAGCTCCATTCCTTCTGTTGTGTGTTGAGCAAAGGGAGAGAAACCAGTATGAATGGAGTAGCCACAGTGAGCTGGGAACAGCGCCGTGGGCTTCATGCAAGCATCCCTGAGTCCCATTTTACAGAGGAGGAAACTGATGCTCAGCGAGGTGATGTCTTTTGGCGTGTGGCTAGGGTCAGGTAGAACTCGGAGTCTAGCACTCAGATCTCCTCACTATAAACCCTTTAAAAACAGGAGTTGATGTCAGCTTTGCATATAAAATCAGGCTGAATCTTAAGTCTGCAGTGATAATGGGCCAGAAGTTAAGGGAGTATGAGGTTTGCCCCTCAGTGTCTAGGGAGCCGCCTCCGCCATGCAGAAACAACCAGAGACAAAAGGAAGCATGGAGAGCCCACACGAACCCAGCCCAAAGTCATCGGACCCCTGACGATAGGAAAGGCTCCAGGTGTGGCCTGGCTGCCGCCTTCTGAACTGCATCCTGAGCCTCAGGGAGCTCCTCCTCACGTATGGGGGATTTCTAAGACACGAACAGTAGTTTCCCTTCACAGACTAACTGCATGCCTTTCCCAACACACATGGGCCCTCTAGAGGATAATTCTCTTTCCGGGTAGGACCAGGTCAAGTTCCTTTGTACAAATTTTCACACTTACCGGAAACTGTCTCAGCATGTTAAGCTACTGAAATATTACATGGGAGCTAGTCTTCATGTAGACCTCGAGAAAGCCCAGCCTTCTGATGGTAACAGGTAATTACTATAGTCTGTTTTTCCTGACCTGAGCGCCTTACACTTGTCGAGTTCACTAAGAGCTTTGGGGTTTCCAGAGTGATTGAGGAAGTGCTAATTAAAGTATCCACATTTAACGTTCGCAGTGAACCACCACCTATTTGATATTAACCACATCCTTTCACTGGATTGAGTTGTAACTAATCCAGCTTTCAACCGAGGCAGCAGGACGTGCTGAACCAGCAGGAAAGGAATGAGAGACTAATTTTTATTTGGTTACTAACTTCCTCGGAAATCTCATGTTCCTCCTCAAGAAACAAGAAGGATATTCCCCAGGGTAAGTTCTTAGGACCAAATGGGATGAAAAATACTGAAAATAATGAAAGCATCACATTGGTAAAATAGTGAAAGTATGTTTGTGATTTCAATGAAAGAACACAGTGCAGTTTCCCTTTCCAATGGTCCTTTTAGAATGTAAGCCACCTGTTGTGTACTTCTGGCCATTGCAAAGTGCTTACAGGATGTGAAAAGTCATTTGCCTTCTATCAACAGAGGCCTTTCATTTGAGAGCCAGGCTAAGAAGACTTCTCTTATATAAGTCACCACGTGAGTAAGTTTTTTGCCCCAGACCTGGATTTGGGTAGGACATGTTCTTGTCATCTTGGGAGAACTGGTAGCCTCTTCTCCATGACTGTCATTGTAAAGCCATGACATTCTCTGTCCCTTGGAAAACAGAGTCTTGCAAAGCTAGTCTTCATGTTCTCACTGAAAGAGGGCAAACTCTGGATGGCGACAGGCAAATTAACTTGACCTGCTTTTCCAGCCATGCAGACAACAAACTGAGTGGGTTCTTACTCTGACAGCGCTTTCCAGCATGGAGCTGCAGAAAGCTGGTACTTATCCATAGTTAGAAGTGGTCTGTTTGAGGCACATCTGAAAAAAACAGCCACACAGGTCTTGGTTAAAAAGCCCAACTGTCACCTGCAACACTGCTTCCAGTTCAGCAAGTGATCAGATGGTCACAGGCTTGTAACCTCTCCTGTAGTATTTCCTGAGAAGAGACCACTCGAAGACACATATGCCTTTCGCATGGTTGTCCTGGCCCCATATGTGGCTTGTTTATTCTGCAGGGACTTTGCATCCATTTGTTAGTGACAACAGAAGCCCACCATACTTCATAGCTGCCAGTCTCTCTCTTCTAGGTGAAGGGGTCTCTCCAGACCCAGTGGAAGCAGCCAGGCTGCTGCTGCTGCTGCTAAGCCGCTTCAGTCGTGTCCGACTCTGTGCAACCCCATAGAGGAAGCAGCCAAGGCAGGACTGTAATCCAAGACTCCCAAGAAGAGCAAGGCGTTCAGACTGGTCCCTGGGAGCCGACTACAGCGTCTCGTTCATCCACTCACCAGTGATATCTGTGATGGAAGGGTGGGCCTCCTCCTCGTAAAGATGCTGAATGGCACTGCTGGTGCAGGGCAGGTGGAAAGGGTCACTTAGAAAACCCAGGCTAGACTACCACTCCTCCCAAGAAGCAGGTGAGCAGCATATACAGCCTCCAGTTCTCTTCAGTTTTGTGGGTCCCAGTATGAGTCCTGAGCTGCCTTCCATGGAAGGAGAGGTACTGTTCTTTCAGGTCAATTGTATGAGTTCTGTAAAACTCCCAGAGGCATACTGTGGTGGTGGCTGCAAATGACTCGAGAAGGAGCTTCATCCTGCTGGGCTCAGGTGCAGAACATGCTGGGATAAACACATGACATCACCTTAGAGGTATGGGGCAGGGCTACAACACGAGACGTTGTCAGTACAAGCTCTGCGGAGGGCTATGATCTCTCTTGGCTCCATCCTGCAGTATCTTGCAAGCCACATCATAGGGAATAAACTGTTCCCGCTGACATCCTTCAAGATCACGGAAGCCAAAGTCCTGGATAGGTAGTTGTAGGGCCAGGATGTCCAAATTACGAGAAAATGTCACCCTCGGTATCCACATGGACTCACTTGCAGAAGGTCAAAGGACTAGAACAAAAATAACTTTAGGCAAAANGTTCCCGCTGACATCCTTCAAGATCACGGAAGCCAAAGTCCTGGATAGGTAGTTGTAGGGCCAGGATGTCCAAATTACGAGAAAATGTCACCCTCGGTATCCACATGGACTCACTTGCAGAAGGTCAAAGGACTAGAACAAAAATAACTTTAGGCAAAAACAGATTCGTTTTTAGCCAGAAAATATACATTTCTACTAGGTGATCTTTTTAACCCTTTGCAATTTTGAAAGTCCTCAGAACTTCCTGATGAAACAGTCATGCTTGAAGGTAAGATACAGAAGGTGAATGTCCGTGATTTGCTTTTTTACACTGGAAGAGAAGTAGAGGGCATGGCAGAAAAACAGTCAACTGCCAACATAGAACTGAAGGCATGGTTTTCCACATCAGGATCTTCTAGATTCACGAAAAGTGCTCCCATTTTTGTAAGTTTAGTCCTTGGATCTGGAAATGTGGTGTCAGTTGATTTCTGGGCTTCAATTCAGGTCCTAAAGGGGCTATTGCTGTCTTTGGCACAGAAATAACACCTAAACGCAAACACCCCGTAAACGGAATCATGGAAATACAATCCAAGCCCACAAAAATGAAAAAGATAAGCCTAAAAATATGAAGTGACACTTCACCCTTCACGGTGCTAAATTCTTCAGGCACGCACTTGCAAGATTCCTAAGGATGTGAAGGCAAAACGGCCCCAGGCCCTGAACGAGAGTCTAGAATTGGGACTTCCATTCCGCATTACGATTGATCTTTAAAAACATATAAATTTCTATACAAGTATATGTATACATGTAAGGACTGGGCTGCGTGTCTTTAATCCTAAGGTCAATTAGAGGGGATTTGGAAAAAAATAACTTGGGAAAAAAAATTCATTCTGGCCATTTCTAATTCCATCCAGTTTTCATCTCTGAAGCATATTTAGATGAATACATTCAGAAAGAGGATGGTTCACCCAGTCTATTTTTGATACCAGCAGAGTAAACTATGTCATTGTGTCACCTACTATGAAATCTCAGCCTCAGTGACGTGGGCGCTTAATCATCTGTCCTTTACCCAACCCTCCAAGCCGGGAGGTGGGAAGTCTTTCTGTTGACTAATCAAAATGCCTGCACTGCCCCCTCCCCCAGCTCCCCCCTCAACCCCCCCGCCAGGGGAGGGGGCTGGCAGGAACAGGCACAGCAGAGAGCTGTGAATACCCAAGTCAGATTCTGAATTGAAAACTGCCACCAAGACACAGGCGCAGAAAGATAGAGAAAAAGGGAAAAATTAAAAGATGCAGCAAAAATGAATACCAACGAACACTGGGGAGCCAAATGACTGTACCTTGGCAACGGATCTGCCATCGGAATTGTTGCTGGGATCTTTACCACCACTGAAAGAGTCTCTTCTTTGTGGGCATGGCTTCTTTTTGCGTGGTCTGCCTTTAAGATTTGGCGCTGAAAACAAATGGAGAACAATTGAGAGGCATTTTCATTTGCGTGGGTTTCCTTATTAAAAACTGAGACACTCATTCCAGCGGCGCCCTCTAATTGTTCTGAGACATGTACACATCTGCGGTAGCCAAGCCTCCTTTCAGACGTCCCTCTCTGAAGGGCTCCATCTACATAGCCTCTGCACTTCTGGACATGTTTCTCAAAGCTAACCTGTTACACTGGAACACATCTGATTAATGTAAATACAATGAAGCCCTCGGCTTTAAAGGACGATAATAAGGAAAACGCACTTCCCTGTTGTTACACAAGAAACACACACTGGCCTTGAAAGACAGCCCTGAGCCAGCTCATTCTTTGTGTTTTGTTTTGTATCTTATTTTCAGAAACCCAAGAGATATGCCAGCCCATTATGGCATCATAGTACTGTAACATTTGAAAACCTCTCTCTTCAAAAGTGGGAAGGTAAGCATTTTCTCAAAGTATGATACAAATAAGTAAGGGAGAGCTACAGACAGAGGCATTTACAATAATCTGAAAAATATTACTAAATGCATTTACTAACAGTATTTGCAACCAGCATGTTTCAGATCTCAGGGCATCTGGCAGGTACATTTAAGTCAGTATGCTCTTTTTCTTTTCAATATACATATATATATTTTATGAAGATCTTGAGGGTTATTTAACTTCCAAAGATCATACTGATTCCATGGAGATTATACTTTTTAAAAGCCACAGACAAGACACAAATCAAAGTTATATTTCATCTTGGATGCTGAGGTTGAATCCCTTTAAGATCCATAAAAGAAGGAGAGAGAAAAAAAAAAAAAA
>SJYX01021840.1:2733-28880 GCA_006410675.1 Oreotragus oreotragus
AAAAAAAAAAAAAAACCCAAAACCCTCACCTGACCACTTTCCTTCTTTGTAGGTGAATTTCTTCAGCTCGGGTCAAAAGAAAATGAAAATGAAAGATTTGCACACTACCTTGAAAAGACTTTCAAGAAGACTGCAAGTCTGATCGCCAACAGTTGTAAAGCAGTATGTACGTTCTGTTTCTTTTCAAGTTAAAAAAAAAAAAAGCCTCCTAGCTCTTTCTTGGGAGCTAATTCTCATAGAAAAAGTTGCACTGGAAAATCTTAAAATAGTGACCAAAATCCCAAGAGTAATTGAGAGAAGAATTGCATCCCCAGACAGCAGAGAACTTCTGCTATGGTTTTCATTTTTGCTGTTTAGGCATCAAATTTCATCTCTCCTCCTAGGAGTTGAATCAAAACAAACTTTCTAATATATTCCCCAATCTGATTTCCAAATGGGTGCAACATTTTGAACAACTAATCATAAATGGTCTCCCTCATGGTTATCACATACTGTTTTGTACATTTTACATGTAAAAAGTTTTAAAGTGCTATGCAGTGTTCTTAAATATTGACCTGGGCGAAAATGTCCAACTAATAGATTATACCAGTGTTCTGTATCCTCGTCTATGAGTAATAAATCCCTCCCAGTTATATGGAAATGAAAAAGCCCTTCTGCTTCTGAGTATAAGCTGAGCCTGAACCATAACTTTTCTGTACCCATTGCTTTCTCAGTGGCCTTCCCTCCACTCTTCACATAATTTCCTTTTTAAAAAAATATTGTCTTTAATCATTCAGTGCTAGCCCATGAATGAGAGACAGTTCTCTGCCTAGAATTATTCATCTGACCGTCTTTCAGCCTAGCAGATACACAGGATGAAAACTGGGCCAAGTGAGTCCTGTGATTAAAGCAGCAAGAAGGGGAGACTCCTAAGGGGCAAGTGTCAGTTCATGATACACTCTGTAACATAATTACGGTTGAAGAGAGCTTTTCCGCAGGCCTCTCAGGTGAAGAAGCCCTTTGCCAATAATGTGTCTGGAAAAGTGTCAAGAAATGTGTAATTGTAATTGAGCCAAAAAAGAATGAGGACAACATTTCTTCCTAAAAAGACCCAATTGAAACCCAAAAGGAATGTGAATTATGTAGAACATGATGGCCACAATCTCAGCCATTTTTGTCTTTTTATTGAAAGAGCATTTTTTTCTTAATTTCCCAGAAATTGTGAGTGTGGTTTTCTAAAAAAAGAGAGACAAAAATAGGATAGGCCCGAGAATGCTAAATTAAAAAAAAAAAAAAGATTTAAAATGGTGGCCTTCAATCTTAATTAATCTTAAGAACATTGATGTTTCATTGCCCATCATACCCTTGATGGCCAATATCTCCATGAAGCAGGAGACCCAGGCTCACTAGTGTTAGGTGACAGGGAAATCTTCACAGGCCTGAGGCTGCAGAGAGAAGCACAGCCGTTAGTGGGGCAGTTGGCTCTGAAACACTGAGGGTCATTGTCCGCAGAGTGGACATTCTACAGGGCAGCAGCCCTTGCTGCCCCGGAGCCAGAACGGGAGCGTGCGCTCGGCGAGCCACGCCATCGGGGGGAGACCGCATTCGCTGTCCTCCGCTTAGGAAGCCAAAGACAGGGTCGCACGCGTATTCGTTCATAGAGAGGACCTCGTCCCTCACAGGTGGGCAAGCACAGGTGGACCTGCAAGTTAACAGGGCTCGACCCTCATTAAAAAAGAAATGTCTCAGGCTGTCCACCAGGGGGCAGGCTGCCCTGAGCCCTGAACTGCCCACTTTTCTTGTGATTTATTCCTGAGCTCCAGAGCTGTTAGAATAATAAAGCAGAATGCTAGTGTGAGCTCCCTGAATAAAAGTTTCTATATATAAGTGCCTGTGGGGAGAGATGTTCCAGAGGTGTTATGTATTCAAAACTGCTATTTTTATGTGATTTTGGTATTTAAAACGCAGACACGTGGGCTCTGAGAGAACACATGCAAAGCAAATGAGAGACACCAAAAAGAAGGGGTAAGAATGTAAGCATCAGGATCATTAGCGAGGAATAATGAGATTCAGGATGCCACGGCAATTTGAAGGACACCTCACAGCTTACAGTTCGTTGTCCTAAGGACTGTTTAGTGAAAAATGGTGTTAGATCTAAGAGAGGGCTGTTGAGGATTGTTTTGGGACACTGACTGATGTCAAAATAAAAGTAATCTTAAAAGGTGATTGGCTCTTTGTTTCTGTACATAGTCACGCAAAATACATTGTGTAGTTTACCAGTGAACACTGTGCCTTGTTCCCCAGAAAACCTCATGGGAATGAGGCCAGAGGGGTCTGGTGGCCCATCCAGTTTTCCAGTCAGACAGTAGCTGAGCAGAGATTTGAACCCAGAAATGGGTATGATAACCCTGCAGATTCCTGTATTCATTCATTTTCTCGTTTTTTTTCCTCCTGAATTTCTGTTCTCTCGAGTGCTGCATGTGGCCTGGAATCAGTGGACTGTCTCCTGGTGCCTTATTGTAAAAGCTACAGAGGGCCACCCCAGAACCTTGGTTTGTGGGTCATAGCTGTAGAACGCCTATTTTTTTTATTATGATATTCTTATCTAATCTACACATAGTCCTTATTCAAATGTTAATAGTTCTCATAATATTGTTAGAACAAATGGGAAAATTGTTTTCTGGACCAGGAGCTATTCTAGGATCTCATGTTGCATTTAGTTGTCAAGAATGTTTTTTTTTTTAATTTGAAATATAGTTTTATTTTAGGCATATAGGAAAGTGATTCAGTGATATATAGATAGATAGATAAGATTATTTCCACTATCGGTTATTATAAGGTATTCTCTGTGCTGTGTAGTTAATCCTTGTTGTTTATCTGTTTTACTTATCCTAGTTTCTGTCTGTTAATCCCATATTCCTAGTTTATCCCTGCACCCAGTGGGAAACATAAGTTTGTTTGCTATGACTCTGTTTCTACTTTGTATTCAATGATTCATTCTTATTATTTTTTAGACTTCACATATTAATGATATCACATAATATGTCTTTCTCTGACTTCACTTAGTATAGTATTTTCAAGTTCCATCCATATTGCTGCAAATAGCAGTATTTCACTCCTTTTTGTGACTGAGTGATATTCCAGTGTGTGTGTGTGTACAGACACATCTTCTTAAACCAGTTTTCTGTTGCTAGGCACTTGGGTTGCTTCCCTGTCTTGGCTTTGTAAGACTGCTGCCATGCACGCTGGGGTGTGTGTCGCAGACGTGGCGCTAGGCAGTGCTGTGGAGTGGGCTGTGCTGGGGGCCTGGGCACCGTGGCTGCGGTGCTTGAGCTGGGACCTGGACTGCCTGTGGCCGGCCTCTCCCAGGACCTGTTGGCCCGGATCCAGTTCCAAGCCGAGGTGTGGGGTGGGCACACCAGAGCTGTCGGCTGGGGAGTGAACTGCTCTGTGCTCCCCCCTAAGCCCAATGGTTATCACGGTTGCTTGTTTTCCCACAGCCACGCTCACCGAATGTAGCCTTAGACTTGAGTGTTTGACAGTCTGATAGATGAGAAATGGTGTTACAATGAGAGTTTTAATTTACATCTCTCTTTTCTCGGTGAAGTAGAACTCCGTTTAAGAGGGTGAAGGGCTGTTTTCAGTTCTTTAATTTTTGTGAATTGTATATTCATGCCTTTTGCCCATTTTCTTGATGGGTGGTTGGTCTTTTTTCCTTCTCAGTTTTAAAGAGTTCTTATTTATATATGAAGAATATTAGCCCTTTATCTATGATTTTATGTTGAAAAAGTTTTCTCCCAGTGTTTTGCACTGGTTTCTGACGACCACCTGTTTTGGTATTTTTTCAATATAATGGTGGAGCTCCAATAATCTCCATTATTTTTAATAAATAAGACCACAGTACGTATATTAACTCTCGTAGTGATGTAAACACACCCTTTAAAGACAGAGATGCTCAATAGATGTCAAGGGCTGTACCCTTGTTGATGTGATTTTTCTGATGGTTTTGAGGAAAGGTGTAGAAAAGTCTCCTGAGAGGTGTGGTCCTTACCCCCCACCCTCGACTCATGCATCCCGTGGCCTGGCTGTGGACCTGCTTCAAACAAAACAGTTAGCTGAGCTCTGCTCTACCCTCCCCAGGACTCAGATGGGGGGCATCTCTCTGAGGCTGAGATGAGACATGTGCACGTCAGCCTGCCTCCTTTCTGGTTTATGTTGCGTCCCTTCTGACATTCCTGGTCAGACAGGCCTCACGGGACAGGGGCAGCAGGGGAGTGGTGCTCTTCATGTCGTCGTGGGGAAATCTGAGCAGCAGTGTCCCTTTACTGCCTGGCTTTGGGCGGGGCGGTGAGGCGGACTCAGGGCTCTCTGCTTCCTGTGCGCCATGACCGGCCTCTCTGAGCCTCAACTTTGAGGCCCATTAAAGGCAGCGGATCCACGTGATCGGGACCAGTCTCTGAGGCAGACCGCCCGGGTTCGGTCCTGATTTCGCCATCTCCTCATCCTGTGACGCCTGGTCCCCGCTGTGTCTCAGCACCGGCCTCCTCGGTGAGTGGCAACGTGAGAAATCTCAGGAACCGCCCGGCAGTGCTCAGTGGCTGCTGGCTTTTACCCTCATCAGCCCCTGAAGAGGTATTTCTAGGCTGTTGTGAGATCTAAGATGATGCACAGTGCTTATCGTATGCACTCGACATTTTAATCCATTAAGTTTAGAAATAGAATGGCGTTTTTAAAAATCTTCGACTTCTCAGGAAGGAAGTTTGTATTTCTGTGCTGCTTTGTGCATAGGAAATAGCATCACCCTCTACAGAACTGCTTCACGAGTTACTTCTGTCTAGAAAGGGGATGTCTTTGTGTTCTGGGCTCAGCACGTCCCAGGCTGCCCGAGCCTGGCTACGCACTTGTTCTCTCAGCCAGGTTGATGCATTTTTTGACATCTTTCACAGTTTCTGCACTGTCTCCCCGGTTGTCTCATGGATCCCTCCCTACAGCCCACCGTGGGCCAGTGCCTGCTGGTGGCAAGGTCTCTGCTGTTGAGAGCAGTTGAGTTTATCATTCACTCAAGTAAGCGGCCGCCTGGCCTTTTTACCACGTGTGCGTTTTCACCGAGGACATGTGACAAAACATTACACAGGCACAGGCCTCGCTCAGTCCCTGAAAACCTGCTCAGGTTCTGTGTTCTGGCTGCAGCAGCAGGCCGGGACACTCCCCGGCTCCTGCAGGCACAGCAGTGGAGGAGGAGGGCTGGTCACAGTCTCAGCAGACACTCGGGGTTACAGCTAGACGCCCGCGGTATGCGGAGAGCGCAGGTGGCGTCTCGTGTCCTCCTTCCAGCCTCTGCTGTAGGTGCTTGTGAGCCTTGGTTTTACAGACGAGGAGACTGAAGCACAGACAGGATCACGAAGGTCGGGTGATCACTGAGGGGCGGAAGCACAGCCCCCCGGGCTCACTGTGGCGCCCACCTGCCTGTGCCCAGCAGGGTCCCCCGTGTCCCCAGAGGCTGACGAAGGTGAGGGCTGAGGTCAGACAGGAGGCCCAGAAGAGCTCTCTCTGGCTCTCAGGGCCACTCCTCCCCGGGAGGAGTGTTCTCCCCAACCCCACCGCCGTTCTCCGAAGTGTGGCTGGGCCTGCTTTGCATGCTTAGCAGAGCAGCGGGAAAAGTGCTGAGTGACCAGCGCCAGCCAGGCTTTTCAAGTTTTACAGAAGATCTAGAAATCCCATTCCCTCACTGACCGGGGAAAACGCGTTTACACAGTTACCTGACTTCTTGTGAGAGAAACATGCAAACGGTAGGACCAGGGACTGTCCTTAGGTAACGGAAGAACCATACCTGTGTCTGAAGCATGAGGCTTGAGGCTGTTACAGACACCAAGAAAAAACAGCTTTTCAGAATCAAGTGAAATCATCAAAAATGATTATAAGGACTACAAATGGGGAAATGAAGTATGGCCACATCCTGTGTACGATTAGATCAGATCTCTACTTCTAAAATAAGGGTAAGTCAGTAGAAAAATAAAAATAATGCCAAGAGCTGGGCCAGGTTTGCCAGGTGCTGGAAGACAGCATTTCAGATACTGTAGTAGTCTATTTGGTTTGCACATCAGAAAGACTGACTAGCGAACTGGTTTTTTTTTTCCTTTTGAAATTCGCTGAGTCGTGTCCGACTCTTTGCAACCCCATGGACTGTCCATGGAATTCTCCAGGCCAGAATACTGGAGTGGGTAGCCTTTCCCTTCTCCAGGGTATCTTCCCAACCCAGGGATCGAACCCAGGTCTCCCGCATTGCAGAACTGGTCTAGTCCTATCTCATTTTTCCCTAAGCGGTAGGAAAGATGGCCTGTCTAGTGAAAGGAGGCGGGAAAGGCGAGTCTTCTTGAAACTTAAGAAAACAGTCTGAAACTGAAGTCCTTTATTCCACAGGTCAGACACACAGGTACTCTCTGATTGGTCTCCGGAGAGCAGTCTCTCCTGGCTGCGCACCCAGCCTCATGGCCCCTTTCCTAAGGAGGAGGAGGTGTGAATCCCCGTGGGGCCGCCACCCTGCCTCTGCCCTCCAGCAGCTTACCTCGGGATCCTCTGTTTCAGGTCTCTGTCCTGGGATGCCCTGACCCAGCAGTGCATGAGATTGCCTTTCAGTACGGGAAGAACGTGGGCATCGCTTTTCAGGTTGGTCTGCTGCTCTGGAGGGGTGCGGTCCGGCGGGCAGGGTGGTGGGGGCGCCAGTGTGGCGGGGCTCTGACAGCCCTTTCTTCTTCTCCAGCTGATAGACGATGTCCTGGACTTCACCTCGTGTTCTGACCAGATGGGCAAACCGACCTCGGCCGACCTGAAGCTCGGGTTAGCCACTGGCCCTGTCTTATTTGCTTGTCAGCAGGTAGGTTTTATGCACTTCCCTGGGACACACTTCCGGGAGGCCCTGTGGGACCGGTACCTGCCGGACACAGCTGATGGGAAGGTTAGATGAGGTGGGAGCGTTTCTAATAGACCAGAGTTCTAGATGTGATCCCAAGTACAGGACTGAAGCATCCAAGCCAGTCATTTTTGCCTCTGAACTCTGGTTCCTTGCCTGTAACATGGAGATTATAAGCTTCCTTCCAGGGCCACTGTAAGGATTACCTGAGATGACATTCATGGAGATACTGTGTGCATTAAGTGCCGTGTGCATTTAAGGAAGCACTGCGATCATTTCTGTGTTCTTGGGCACTGACAGGGCGGGTAGTTTCCACATCTCCAATATAGGGCTGGAAGTCGTGCATCAGAGCCCCTTAATTAGGCACAGGAAAGCCCCCAGCAGGAGTAATTCTCCAGTTCTAGAAATTTAACAGGACTGTTGGCTGCTCTCAGCGAGCCTCTGCCATTGCCTCAGAAATGTCAAGAGCAGAGGGATGCACTGGGACCGCAGTTTCTTCTTTGTCCAGATTGAGGGGCTGTCGATTAAGCAATGAAGTAAAGCTACCATCATCTTCCCCTTAGTATGCATGAAAAACTGGAAGCTTTGAAGCCTCGGTGACTCGCAGGGCGGACCCTTCCAGATCCTGCTCTGGCTCCCAGCCACGCTGCTGCTGGCTTGCCAAATGCTCTTTGAAAGAAGTAGGACATTAGCTGGTATTTGGACTTCTAATAGATTTTCATCTTCGTATTTAACTCATTATTTAGCAAAGCTAAATGTTCATCACCAGGCTGTGAGATTTAGAATTAGCTTTTTGGTCCAGAATGTTCTAACTTGTATCTGGAGCAGACGCTGAAGATTTTGCCTCCATTTCTCTCAGAATTTAGAAAGATAAATCACCTTTCCACAGGAAGATTTTGCCTCCATTTCTCTCAGAATTTACAAAGATAAATCACGCTTTCCACAGGCCTCAGTGATTCCTTTTTTTAATTTTTCCTTATGGTCAGATTTTTACAAATTGGATCCATTTTGATATTCCAAAAACCAGTGACCTTGCTTTTGCTCAGTTTCTGGTGTAAGAAAATAGTCTTGTCTTTTAGCCATAAACAGGGTGATACTCAGAGAAGGCGGGTACCTGGGGGCAGCAGGGGACGGAAGAGCGAGGCTGGGGACAGGGGTGCTGGGGACAGGCTCTGGGCGACCTCTCGGGATGCTGAGGCAGAAGTGAGAAGTGTGAGGTCTGCTAGGAGTGGCTCCTTTCTTCTGACTTGCCCAGCCAGAACTCAGAGTGACACGTTCTGACAAAAATCTGTCAAATTACCTTGTGTGCATTAAAGCGTGAATGACAGACTTATTTTTTTAACCATGAGCTCACAAAAAAGCAGAAGATTCATGAACCACATCCATGTAAGGCCTCTGATTAGAAAGAGGCGGCACTGGCTGCAGACCCAAGGCTCCTTCCCGGGCCGGGTGAGGAGACACAAGCTGGGCCCGGCACTCTGAGCTGCTGCCCCCAGTTCCTGGGTTAACAGGATGCCTGGGGAACGCGCCTCTCCCTGAAGAAGCCTGCAGTCTGCTGAAAGCCTCGGGGCTGTGCTGTCAGAAGTCTGCCCAAGTCTACGTAACTGTCCTGAGCCCCTGGGACTCAAGTTAACAGCAGGGTCCCACTTCAACCTTAGGATGGAGAATGTTTGCCTCTTCTGATTGTGTTTGACCATGAATATATTTCAGAAGAAACATACTTACTCAAAGGAGTATCACTAATTCTGCCTGCAGATAAGGAGGGGGTGACGTTGGAGGGCAGTGGACCACTCCCACAGGTTGACTTGTCAGTTATCTACAAAAAATTAAGAAGTGATGGTTTTTTTTTTAAAAAGGGACAAACGAAAGCATGCCGTGTACGAAAGCACGGTTCTGTATCACTGGGACACCCCAGCATTGTGAGGCACACACTCACCCTCACTGGCCAGGCTTCTCCCACCTGCCCAGAAAAGGAGTTAAAAGGCACAGCCTTCGGAGTGAGGCTGAGCAGGATGACGCTCCAGACAGGACTTGTTTCCTAAGCAGACTGATTGTTCTGTCTTGTGGCGCATGGGCCTACAGTTAGTCAAATGTTTTAGTTCTTTTCAAATAAAACATCACATCTAGGTTCTACTAGTTCACGCTGTCAAAAATTAAGATTCTTGGTCAGAAATTTGTCAAGATTTGTGGGGCTAAAATTGACTTGGGATAAAACAGTTCTATAACATGAGACTGCGCAGTATCTCCACTGAAGGCAAACACATTGCTCTTAACCTCTGATCTCACAGCTCCTCTGTGGGTGGGTAGTACATCTCTTCTACAAATAAGAAAGTGATGCTCAGACTTGGCCAGAATGAAACCTTGGGTAAATGGTGCAGCAGGCAGTTAAACGCTTTGCATCCTCTTAGATCAGTGTCGTGTCCCCACACGCGCAGTATTACTGCTGCTGCCTGTGGGGATTAGCGCTGGTGTCGAGGGCCCGTCTGAGTCCCGAGGCCACCCAGAGCAGGGAACTGGCTTCTCCCATGCTGGAAAGGCTCTGAAGAGACTCAGGAGTCTGTGTCAGCCTTTGCTGTTTGCCCATTTAGTGGAGTAACTCCAAGATGCATGTCATTTTTTCCATAGGCAGGTGTGTTTTGTTTGCAGATTAATCAGTCTTTGAATGTCTCCCCTTAAGAACACTGAGTTTCACTGCACCAAGACAGGCAACCTTGGGAGACCACTCTTCTTTCATCTAGCATGCTGACTTGTCTTGCAGTTTGGTTCTTGTTGCTAGAAACCCCTTCTGTTTAGAACTCACTATTTCTGAAATCTCTCTGAAGGGGTTTTTCGGTCAACTGGGAATTTAAGAAAATCTTCCACATTTCTGGGGAAGTCCCAGAGACGACAGCATGCTCCCATGTGTATGTGTACACATACTATACTATCTATAAAAAACACAAACCTTAACGTTAAAATCTTTAAAGAGCAGAGGTTGGATTTCAACGTCTTCAGAAACCAAATGGAAGTTGTTTTCTTTTTTGGTGAGATTATATTTGTTCCCAAATACCCTTGAAAAGCTCTCTCCTTCCTTCTGCATCTCTTCCTTCTGTGATCAGTCAGCAGACGTAAATGTCAACCTGTAGTCATACTTCCAACTGCCGACAGCACCACCACCAGCCCCGCACCAGCTGCACGGGCTTCTGCTATTGGGAGCGTTGCCGCCTTAGAGTCACCCCCAAGTTTTGCCTAGTTTATGGAAAGACTTGACAGTCAGGCTCTGATTTTGGCCACAGGTGACATCCTTCTTAAAATCAGAGCTCAAAGGCAACAAGAACTTTCCTGTTTCTCAGTACATCTGCAGGCAGGCCAGCACTCCTCCCGCCTGATGCATTTCTCATTTCTTCTCACAAGTTTTTGGAACAGGAACGCCTAGGGGAAGAGTTTGATATTTGCATATTAAAACTGCACATCATGCTTCAAAGAAAAGATGTAGGCAACACTCAATGGAAAAAAAAAATTTTTCCCCCAAATTTTGCTTTCTCAGTCCTTCTTATAGTAAAAGGAATCAAGAGAAACCACCCAGTCAGCACATTTTACTCCAATTGTTGGTACTGCAGGAAAATGCTCATCTCCCCTAAAAAGGGCAGTTTTACCAGTTGCCGGACCACTAGCACATTAGCTTTGAGGATGTGCAGCCTTCTAGAAATCCAGTTGTGAAATGTGGTGTTAAATAACTGAGACCTAGGCCTACTTGGTTTGACTGTTACCACTAAAACTGATAGGAGCTTTCCCATGAAACTTACAGTTTTTGTTCTTAAAAGACCAGTACCTGAAACTAATCACTGGTTTTCATTTAAGAACTAACCAGTTGCCGCTCTTTACATTTCATAAGCAGGTTATCAGCAGCCTC
Organism: Oreotragus oreotragus; assembly: GCA_006410675.1. Taxonomy (NCBI): domain Eukaryota; kingdom Metazoa; phylum Chordata; class Mammalia; order Artiodactyla; family Bovidae; genus Oreotragus; species Oreotragus oreotragus. The sequence goes on from SJYX01021840.1 coordinate 13,515, forward strand.
TCCTTTGTCTGGACATGTACTTTGTTCTGAAAGGAACATTCTTCATTCGTCATTTGCTGCCATCTAGTTGAGATTTTCCTGTGTGACCTATTTTCCCTTCCAGGATTACTAACACCATGGTGGTGCCAGGACAAAGCTGACTTCATCCCCCAGGGACCCCACCAGGGCAGCACTGGCCACTGCCCTGAGCACTGCCTGGCTGGAACCACACACCTTGTAACCTCATTTCACGGACTATAAGCTCTTACAACAGATTTCTGATCACGTAGCTTGGCTCCTTCCCAACACAGACGAGGAGGCAGAGTAGCTCAGCTGCGGTGGCAGCAGGCTTTGAGCTGGAGTCTAGAGGAAATGATCTGATGTGTTGGCTTCCAGGTTCTATTCATAGTGACAGTACCCTTACCTGGTTGCTAAGTACTATAGGACAGATTTTCTCTTTCTGCACCTTGGACCTGTTTTTTCATTTTCCTTTTAACTGCTGTCAGTCTAAACTGGTATTTAGAATTCACTCCAGTAAAAAAAAATTTCACTCCAGTAACCTGACTGCCGCTTCTGTCTCGGTCTCCTCTAACTCCATGGTTCTCAACCTTGGCTGCGTATTAGAAATGCCCGAAGAGTTTTAAAATATGACGCCGGGGCCAAACCCCAAGCCAGCTGAGTCAGAGCCTTAGGGAGCGGATCCAGGCAGCCGCACCGGAAGCCACCCCAGCTGACTGCAGGGCCGGTGGGTGTCTAGCAGCGCTGCCCTGGTCCCGTCCACGAGCTGAGCTTTTCCTGGGACTCCCTCTGCTCAGAGACCTTGGTGTCTCTCTCAAGTGAGACTAAAAGCACAAGGCTCACTCTCGTCTTAGGCCGGTGATTTGATTTTCGTAGTTTGTAGGCAGGACCAGCATCCCCTAGGAATGCACCTGAAAGGCACCCTCGGGCCCCACGGCTGCTGAGTCATCAGCCTCAGGGGAGAGGCCCGGGGGCCCCCAGTGACTTGGGCAGCCGAGAGCTTGAGACCCTGAGGGAAGCCAGCAGGTGTCGGGGTGCACGCCGGCTCCTCCCCTCCCACTCAGCGTTGGACCCAGCAGAGAGCACACGGCAGAGCCAGCACAGGTTGAGGCACCTCAGCGCGTGGCTCGTCGCCGGGCCTGGAAGGAGGTGTCCTCTTCACTCTGGTGCTATAATTGCTACAGCTTGCTGCTCCCCCACCCCCATCATTTAAACCTTTGATCACTTTTTTTTTTTCAACCTGTTCTTAGAAACTGATGCTTTAACATTTGATTTCTCCCAAGAGCTCTAAATAGGTTTTCTTTCTGGTTAGTTCCCAGAAATGAATGCTATGATAATGAGACGGTTCAGCTCACCAGGAGACGTGGACAGAGCGCGACAATACGTCTTACAGGTGAGACGATTTCAAAAGGAAGAGAGGCAACAGGAGGTATGGTGCAGTGGAAGAGTTCTTTGGTAACCAAATTAACGTAACGAATTTTAGACACAAGACCAAGTTTGGTCAGGGAGTGTCCTATGTTTTCCTCCAAGAGTTTCATTGTGTCTGGCCTATGTTCAGGTCTTTAATCCATTCTGAGTTTCTTTGTGTGTGTGGTGTTAGGGCGTGTCCCTCCTAATTTCGTTTTACATGAGGCTGTCCAGTTTTCCCAGCACTGTTTACTGGAGAGACTGAAAATCACTGTATAGTCTTAGCTCTTTCGTCAGGTGAGGTGACCACAGGTGCATGGGCTTTCCGTCCTCTGCACTGACCTGCATTTGCTTTCGTGCCAGTATCATACTGTCTTGATTACTATAGCTGAAGAGTAGGTCCAGTCTGAACTCAGGGAGCCTGATTCCTCCAGCTTTATTTTCCTTAAGACAGTTTTGGTTATTCAGGGTCTTTTGTGTTTCCATACAAATTATAAAATTGTTTTGTTCCAATTTTATGAAAAACACCATTGTTGTTAATTTGATAGGGACTGCACTGCTTGCCTCGGGTAACACAAGTCCTTTTGACAATATTCTTTCGAAAACATGGTCTCTCCCTCTGTTCATGTTGTCTTTCATTAGTATCTTCGTTTCCTGCATACAGTTCTTTTGCCTTCTTATGTAGGTTTATTCCTAGGCATTTTATCCTTTTTGCTTCACTGGTAAAGGGGACTGTTTCCTTAATTTCTTTCTGATCTTTCATTGTTAGTGTATAGAAATGCAAGAGATTTCTGTGTATTTTGTATCATGCAACGTTACTACACTTCACTCATTAGCAGTTTTTCTGGTGGCATATTGAGGATTTTCTATGTATAGTATCATCAAAAAAGCAAGAGTTCCAGAAAAACATCTACTTCTGCTTGATTGACTATGCAAAAGCCTGTGACTGTGTGGATCACAACAAACGGTGGAAAATTCTTAGAGATGGGAATACCAGACCACCTGACCTGTCTCCTGAGAAATCTGTATGCAGGTCAGGAAGCAACAGTTAGAACCAGACATGGAAAAACAGACTGGTTCCAAATAGGGGAAGGAGTACGTCAAGGCTGTATATTGTCACCCTGCTCATTTAACTTATATGCAGAGTACATCATGAGAAATGCTGGGCTGGAAGAAGCACAAGCTGGAGTCAAGATTGCCAGGAGAAATGACAATAACCTCAGATACGCAGATGACACCACCCTTATATGGCAGAAAGTGAAGAACTCTTGATGAAATAGGAGAGCGAAAAAGCTGGCTTAAACTCAACATTCAGAAAACTAAGATCTTGGCATCTGGTCCCATCACTTCATGGCAAACAGATGGGGAAACAATGGAAACAGTGACAGACTATTTTCGGGGGCTCCAAAATCACTGCAGATGGTGACTGCAGCCATTAAATTAAAAGACGCTTTCCCCTTCAAAGAAAAGTTATGACCAACCTAGACAGCACACTAAAAAGCAGAGACATTACTTTACCAACAAAGGTCTATCTAGTCAAAGCTGTGGTTTTTCCAGTGGTCATGTATGAATGTGAGAGTTGGACTGTAAAGAAAGCTGAGTGCTGAAGAATTGATGCTTTTGCACTGTGTTGTTGGAGAAGACTCTTGAGAGAGTCCCTTGGACTGCAAGGAGATCCAACCAGTCCATCCTAAAAGAAAACAGTCCTGAATATTTACTGGAAGGACTGATGCTGAAGCTGAAACCAATACTCTGGCCACCTGATGTGAAGAACTGACTCATTTGAAAAGACCCTGATGCTGGGAAGGATTGAAGGCAAGAGAAGGGGACAACGGAAGATGATAGTTAGATGGGATCACCAACTCAATGGACATGAGTTTGAGTAAGCTCCACAAATTGGTGGACAGGGAAGCCTGCTGCATTCCATGGAGCCACAAAAAGTTGGACAAGGCTGACTGAATGGACTGAATTGACTGATGTATAGTATGGTGTATCATCTACAGACAATGACGGTTTTACTTTTCTCTGCGAGACAATCACTGTTGAGTAATAGCAGTGAGTGGACATCCTTGTCCTGTTCCTGATCTTGGCAGAAATGCTTTGTTTTTCGCCAAGGAGAATGTTGTTTGCTGGTGGCTTATGTTGAGGTGGCCTTTATGTTGAGGTAGGTTCCCTCTATGCTCACTTTCTGCAGTTTTTGTCTATCAATTTTGTCAAAAGCTTTTTCTGCATCTATTAGAGATGATCATAAGGTTTTCATTCTTCAGTTTGTTAATATGGTGTGTCACACTGATTGAATTGCATATACTGAAGAATCCTTGCATCCCTGGGATAAATCTCACTTGGTCATGATGTATAAACCTGTTAATGTGTTGTCAAATTCAGACTGGTAGTATCTTGCTGAGGATTTTTGTGTCTAAAATGTGTCATATTTTGAAACACTTGGTAAAGAAAATCTGAGTCCTTTCAATCATGATGCTACAGATACCTTGTTCTGAATGACAGGGAAACAAGCAGAAGAAAATAAGATCAACTATGTTTTGATTCTGCCATAAACATTCTGACATAATGGAAACAGTATAATTATTTTATTAGTGTTTAGCTTTTTGAAAGAACCAACATAAAAACATGGTTACAAAATGGAATCCAAATCTCTATAGTGTAAAGACAGAGGAAAGAGGAGGAGCAGTGGTTTCCTCATCTCAGATGAGATGAAGTCAGAAGTTGATGCTACATGATGACAACAGTGATCAGTAGAAGAACTGAAGACAAACGGTCTGGTCAAGCTGGGAGACAGTACGGCTGGGCTTAAACCCCTGTCTTAACAGAAAGGCAATAGATAATTAAAACCAACAGTCAAAACTGGTGCCTTTGGAAGAAGAAACTGTTGATTTTCATTGTAAGCTCTTCTATATTATGAATGTATTTATGTTAAGTTGCACTTAGAATTTACCTGTATAAATTTTAATGTATGTGTAACTTAAAAAATAATACTTAAATGAAAAATAGGGGGAAAATAGATGGCTACTTGGTATTAATGAGTTCCCTGCTTGGCATGGTAATAGAATAAAAATGTGCTTCAGTCTGAGAAAGGGAGGAGAGAGACAGAACATTAGAAACAATGTCCAGCTCTTAATCAGATCTCAAGAGTATGTTTTTAACTCACTGTAGCAGGAATTTAAAGAGCTGATCCCAGTGGCTGACGTGCATCTGCTCTGTTGTATTTTGTTCCACGTCCGGTAGAGTGACGGTGTTCAGCAGACAACCTACCTCGCCCAGCGGTACTGCCACAAAGCGGTGAGAGAGATCAGTAAACTTCGACCATCCCCAGAAAGAGACGCCCTCATACAGCTTTCAGAGATTGTGCTCTCAAGAGACAAATGACACCTCTTTCTGGTATTTCTGGCAGCTATTTTACCAGATTGTGCCTCAAGAATTCTGTGGAATATACTTTGCTTCATGTGCAGATAACCAAAAAAATCATTTAAAAAGATAATTTCCTTATTAATGGGACTTTTTTTATTGGCAAAGTTTTTCAGAAAACTTTTTAAATGTATTTAAACCATCTGAATCTGTCATTCTAGTCCTGTAAACTCTAATCGAGGTATCTTGATGGTTATATGTGGTATTGTTTACACAGTTATAGTAGCCACATGTAAAGCCATTACACAAATAAATAATCAATGTTAAAATTCATATGGTTTATCTTGTTTCACCATAGGAGTAAAGATTATAAAACTGAAGTCTACATTTCAGTCCACATTAGATTTTTAACAGTATCCAAAATTTCATGTAGGAGAATGGTTTATTATAAAAGACTGTACATAAAATTTAGACAACAGGTTATATACAAAATTAAGAGAACAGTCCACTTTAAAACAATGAAGAAGGTAGCTGATCACCAGTGATACTGAAATCATTTTTAAGATTAACAAAGGCAAAATGCGTATGCAACAGTCACATTGATTTGGTAGCAATAATGCCTTTAATTTTCAGAAATAAACATCTTGCACTAGTCTTACCATTTACTATACTGTTGTAAGTCTGAAACGCCCAGTGGTACATAACTAGAAATCCAAACAAATCAGTGAGACACAGAAACCCACGATTGAGTGCTCTACTTCAATGTCTTAGGCAACAGAATTATACAAGATGAGAAAACACCCCTCGAACCCTCCCTTAAGGGGAGACACACAAAGTGCACATGTTGCATTTCAATTATGTCAAAAGACAGCACAGATCTGTTGGCCAGGTATATCACTGTCCAATGATGAATACATGGCACACCTTTTCCCCCCAATTACTTTGTATTTAAAATTTTATGTTGCAAGTGCCAGGTAATGGGTTAAACAGTGCCTATTCAAAAATCCACTGCATTCACTTCTACCAAAAAAAAGATATGTAAAAGATAATTAGCATTTCCTATCATTGAATCTGTATATGACAGTCCACTGGAAAACTAGAGGACCTGAAGCAGTCCTTAAGAATCTCACCTACAGCATGTGCACTTTGACACATTATCTTAGCTTTGAAAAAGCTACTTGAGAAAAGGAATTCAGTAGACTGACTTGTAAATAGCTATCTCTGATTTTAAATTCTGCAAAAATCAGCCACTGCTATTGGGACAGGTTGAGATAAGGCTAATTTTTTTTCCACGTTAATATATTGAGAAAATAGAACCATTATTCTGCAATAAATCAGTATCTTTTATTTATCATTATTTTAAAAGCAAACCAGTGAAGGACAAAAAACCTTTGGTTCACTTACATGTTTATGAATGGAAAAAATTTAATGCAAATTCACTGATTTAAAAAACTTAGGTACAAATTACAACNTTCTGCAATAAATCAGTATCTTTTATTTATCATTATTTTAAAAGCAAACCAGTGAAGGACAAAAAACCTTTGGTTCACTTACATGTTTATGAATGGAAAAAATTTAATGCAAATTCACTGATTTAAAAAACTTAGGTACAAATTACAACATTACAGGTAACCCTTTGTTTTTGTTTTACATGGAGAACTTAGACTCAGTTCATTTCAAGAGACCTAAGTACGAGTACTCCAAGTATTACACAAATTGGAAGCATCTTGGATTTTTTTAAAGTGTATTTCAATACATAAATTTGTATGCATGCTTTAAACAAACAGTATATTTCAAGAATGAGAGAGTCTAAACAAAAAGTATGACCAGCACCAGCATTTAAGTTTTCTGATTTTTAGTATTAGTCTGACAGAGCGTTAGTAACCATGCTGCACTGAGACATGTGATGGCACGATCTGAATCACGATTTATTAAATAAGACCCCACACCCCCAGAATATTTAGGCTGGTCAGCAAGTTAACAATGTGTAAGTAAGTATGTAAGCATAATCCGTGACAGGCAGCCTCGTGTAGAATGCTGCTCAGCAATCCACAAACTGCCTCAGATTTATGCTTATAAGTAGACATTCAATTATACCAATAAAACAGCATGTTCTGAAAATATGGGCACATTTTAAAACATTTTAAGACATTCTGTTAACCATAATAGTCCCACAGTATGACTGATAATAAGAATCTACTTTAAAAGCAAAAATTTAATCAGTATAGTGCATGATTGATTCCACATAGTTTCCTGGGAACAGACCAGTCACTCGATTGCAGACTCCTTCATACCAGCCATCGTCGTTTTTCTTTATTACATAGATGATTGCACCCTCCATAAACGACAGCTCATCATCCTTGTCTTTTGTATAATCGTATATTGCCACAACTGTGGAGAAGAATTGGAAGATCGTGTGAGTGGATCATATCCTGTTTAACTGAATTTTTAAATGTAATGCCAACGAATAGTATAGCAAACCCAACCTTTTTATGAATACTCTTAATTCTTAAATCTCTATATCTAGGTAGGTCAACTAGCCAACTGTGTGCCTAAATCACTAGCCTGACCTTCAGGCCAAACAGAAAAATAACTTGAGAAGTCAATAGTTTCTACCAACCTATTTAGGAAAGGTCTCTGAATTTTAGGATTTATTACATGTTTCAATTCATTTGTTCAAATATCTACTAAGTGCCAACCATATGCAAAGCACCATTTATCAAAGTAACTATTGAGTAAAGCTACAGAGCCAATCAGTAAACCAGGTAACAACCCGAGCTATCTAATTTAAAAATATATATATATATTGTGAAGTAAATCTCATCCTACTCATCCCAGAAAAATGCTCGTTATGTTCATATAATTTATGGGGCTATTCCTAGATTTAGATATATATATATTTATATACCTTAGAGGTCAGCAAGAATTTTTCTTTATTTTTAAAGGAGAAATAGGTAAGTAAAGACTCACATAAGACTTAAAGAGAACATTTTTGCTATTTATTGTGTCATCTATGATCATGTTGAGTACAAAATATCCATTTCCTTTGCAAATGGTGTTGTGGAAAGGAAAGGCATCAAAAAATCACTAGCTTTTCAAACCACTGGTTTATTATTTTAAGTATTCCTTCTTTCTGGCTTTATAACATGATCATTCTAGAATATGCAATTTTCCAATATATGCGAAAGAGTATGTCATACAAAATTTTTTTCATTACCTCATGTAATCTTTTTCTTAAAAGAGGATTTTTAAGACAAATTTTAAGATATTCTGGAACTCATTTTTTCCTTAAGAAAGGTGGCTATGCTCCATAATTAACAATAAGGAAGAGACCCAAAGTACTGATCCACAGCATCATTTGATAGAGTAAAACAGGCAATCTTTTTTTTCCCCTTTACAAAACAGTTTATGAAGTAAACTCAACAAGTATATTTTCCTCCATTTTAATCCTGCAGTGAAATCACAGTGTTATAATCACAGGCTCACTTAACATGCCCAGTTCCAAAACACCAAAACATACGGAATAAATAACATTAATTATCCTGGCATTTTTGGCTAAATAACCACCCAAGAAAACCAAATGACTGCTAGAAAAAAAACATTTTCTTTTGTATTCTGTCACATTTCTAATGGTATAGATGAGTTTTAAACTGATCATGACAATGCCTGATATCCTCAGAGTCAGCAAAATTAAAATAGTATTTCCTCATGTTCTTAGTTCCACTTATACTAAGAGCTCATAAAAACACTGCACCCAACTAACTGTTTCTATTTGCCAAATCCCCTCTGTAAATGAAACTTAGTCATCCTTCATCTCCCCTTCCCCAATGCATATATTCTTATATAACAGTTCTCACTGCTGAGTATTTAACCATTAACAATGCATGTCCATCCTAGTCTGTAGGATCCTAGTCCACATAAAGTTTTGAACTCTCCCTTCTCTATATACTCATTGTAGGGTTCTGTGGGACTAGAAATCTAATATTCTTATCTACATCTGTCATTAATGCATGCGTGCTAAGTCACTTCAGTCATGTCCAACTCTCTGTGACCCTATGGACACTTTGCAGCCTGCCAGGCTCCTCTGTCCATAGGATTTCCCAGGCAAGAATACTGGAGTGGGTTGCCATGCCACCTCCAGACCCAGGGATCAAACGTGTCCCCTGCATTGCAGGCAGATGTGAGGCACCAGGGAAACCCCTACATCTGTCTACATGATAAAAATTTGAAGATAGCTATCTAGTCCCTCTGAAATCTTTTTCCTCAACTTAGAAACAATGCTTTTAACTTGTTATAGATACACTGTCTTAAATATTTCAGCCTCCTGAATATCGTCCTCAAAAGTAAACATACTGTTAGTTTAATATAAGTGACTGAATCTGGCTTCTGCAATAGTCATGTCATACTGTTGGATTAACATATGCAACTGAAATCCTATTAAACCTGGTTTTAATCATCTTGTGACTTATAAAGGTGACTATTAAAGGCTTTAAATATAACCCTACTAAATATCAACTTTCTGATTAAGACCAGGAGTCCATAAACAATGGCCCATGACCAAATTCAAACCAAAGCCTTTCTGTCAATAAATTTTACTGGGGCACAGCCACATCCTCACTTGTGTTCTGTCTACGACTGCTTGTTTTGTTTTTCCCCCTTTGGTTGTGCTGCATGGCTTTTGGGATCTCAGTTCCCCAGTCAGAGACTGGACCCGGGCCCTCAGCCTGGAAGCGTGAATGACTGCTTTTGTGCTACAACAGTGGGGTTGAGTAGTTGTGACAAGTCTGAATGACCAGCAAAGTTTTAAGATATTTCATTTTGCCAATATATACAAATACCAAAGAATTATGTTGTACACCTGAAACTAATATGTCAATATACCTTGATTACTTAAAAAGTTTATTATTTGGTCTTTTCCAAAAAATTTGGTGACTTCTGGTTTAAGACTCATTATTTCATTCAACTTGTGAAGAGATTTCTTTACTCCTGCTGTATTACCAAATATATTAACCATTATATCATTCTAAATCTGTTATGTAAATATAACTTGCCCCATTTTCATAGTTATTTAAATTTGCTTTTCCATACCAGAAAATATGGGTCAAAACACAATTCAAGACTGCTCATGTTTATCATTCTCATAATAACCACAGCATATGTCTATTTGAAGGTACATGAGAATCTAAATATGAAGTAAAACATTCAAGACTTCCTCAGTAATATTTAGAATATTTACTGTTTAAAAGTAGAAAACAGCCTATTTACTTCAACCATGTATTTAAAACTTGGGTCGGAAAGAATGCTACAGGTATTTGCTTAAGGTCAGTTAATCCAATGAAGCCAACAGAAGGGAGTCCATTTCGAAGGCAATCAAATGTGATCAACTACATAGCAGGTATTTTTCAGAACTCTACAAAGACACTTTATTATCATAGAAGTAGATGACAAAAAGCAAACAGACTCACAAAAAACGGTTTCCTTCCCACCCACTACTACTTAGTAATTACAGTGAGTGTCAGATAATGCAGGTGAATTTGGACATCAGAGTTATACATACTTTCAACATTCTGGTGATTATTTTCTCATTTACAAGATCAACTAGCTGAAAACCTTAATTGAGGCTTTTTCTCATATATCTCCCAATATATTTTAAAATATTTAGATATGAAAGTTTTCTATTTTTAACGTAACAGCTTAGAAATTTGGTTTTAAATCTTTACTCATTACATGAACTTAGTAGTAAATCATTCTTTGTGCCTTATCTGTTTATCATCTTAAAAAATCGCAGTCAAGTTGGAAATCTGTCATTTGAAAAATCACAATTAACAGACTATATTTTCAATTAAAAAAATTAAAAATGTCTCTCCAGATGAAGGGATAAAGATGTGGTATATGTATTTAATATATACAATGGAATATTACTCAGCCATAGTAAAGACTAAAATGCCATTTGCAGCAACATGGATGGACCCAGAGATTATCTAACTTACTACTTACTTACTAAGGGAAGTAGTCAGAGAAAGACAAATACTTTGTGATATCACTTATATGTGAAACCAAAAATTGATACAAAATGAATTTTAAAGAGAAACAGAAACAGACACACAAACACAGAAAAACTTACAGTTAACAAAGGGGAAGACGGTAGGGTAGGGATAAACTCGGAGTCTAGGATTAGCAGATACAAACGACTATATATAATATAAACAGCAAGGACCTACTGTATAGCACAGGAAGCTATATTCAATATCCTGTAATAAACCATAATGGAAGAAATCTGAAAAAGAATTCAGATATATATATACACACATACACATAGGCATATAACTGAATCACTTTGCTGTACACCAGAAACTATCACAACACTGTAAATCAACTATACTCCAATTAAAAAATAAATAGAAAATAAAGAATCCTTGCTTTATGTTGGGAAATGTCTAGGAACTAAATCATCTTGGCTGAATAAGGGTGTTCAAAAGGTAGAGACATACTAGACTAGGTATTCTTTACAGCTCTAAAATACGATCATCGCTAGTTCCTTCCTGTTACAGCAATTCAGGGATGACTGTACCTTACCTTTCTCAATATAATTCTTGGGGGCCCACGCAGGATCCCCATCTGCATATGGGTCGTTGTACTGAACTACTGCAGCCTCCTCATCTTCATAATCCACTGGTGGCGGCGGTGGTGGAGGTGGTGAGTCATCAAACATCGGGATGTCGTCTGGTGGAGGTGGTGGTGGTGGAGTTGGACTATCAGCAACTAAAAAATTCAGATAATTGAAATCAGAAATCAGACTAGATGGAAATTCCTAAGTTAACACAATTTAAGGAAGCTCTAGCTCATATACAGCATGCACTATAATAATACATGCAAGATTAGAAATAAAAGCTTTGTGTGTTAAAGCTTCTACTACTTTTAAGAATAATTTTGCAATAATAAAATGAGCTACAAATTAAAGGTATTAGGAGGTACTACAAATTAATGAATGCAGAGGTTAGGAGACGATGTCTTTTTTTTTTTCAGGAGTAAAGAAGTTCCTTTATTCCAAGGTTCAGGTCACAACAAATGTCACTCTTTAGTTAGCCTCTCTCCTTAAATAAGCCTTATGTCATATCTGTCATTTGGACTATGGTAAACATTATGAATGTTAGTTTAATGGTTTGATAACCATTTATTGTGCACATTCATGTCCCCGATTTTGGCTTTTAGTTACCTTTAGTTTCAAAGAAATCTCTAGTGGGTGGATATGTGTTGATTTTTATTTGTTTTATACAAGGGGAGAAAAAAAGCTGTGGTGTTAGGTATGACTATGTGACTAGGTTTTCTATTATTTAAATTTTAACGAGAAAATAAATTTAAAGTTAAATAATTCTCAGCTAGCAGAAAATCTCATTAAGTATTTTTTAAATGTTTGCATTAGTAACTTAAAAGAAAGATAATCAGCTTCTTAAATGTAGAAAGCAAGCTAAGATTTCTGTATTATTGCTTGTAAAACTAAGAATGCAATGAGGGAAAGACTAGATCCTAAAGATCCAATTTCCTAAGAATACATCCTCAATAAAGATTTTAAAAATAAAGTACTGCAGGAAGATGTTTTAAAAAAAACAAACAGGAAAGAACTCAAATCATGCAAAACAATAAAAACGATTCATACCTCAAATTCTAGATGGCTGTGGTATGTGTGATTTAAATAAAGGTGTAAACAGTGAAATGGAAAAAATGTCATGCTAGAATTGTTTCAATGAATTATTTTGATACCAGGTAACAAATGCTCCCAATATTAACGAATTCAGAGCTGAAGCACAACTAATTCTTAAATTTCTGATCCACAAATTTCTTTAAAAAAAAAAAAGAAAATATTTTGATACAAAGAATTATATAGTCTCCAGTATCTGAGAGAATTCAAAATTCGAACATACTAATAATTCCAACATACTACCTCACCTGCCAATTTCTGGGGCTATTTATATGATCAAAGCAAATGGTCATCATCTGTTCTAAGATAGTGTTAAAGTTTTCAACACCCTATTTGCAGTAGTGAGCTGAGAAGATAACCAAAGAACCCAGATTTAAAACATATGCACATAAGAGCCCTACTGACAACCACTTTAAAAGACTATTAGGAAGTAAGTCCCGTGTGCTGATGCTCATTCGGACCACTCTAACACAGGTGTGCAGTTTATTCTTCCTACAAATGCTAGGATCCATTTTATTTCTGCCAATCCCTTCTCCATAAAGCTTGCTAATCTTATTGAGATGAGAAGAAAATACCTAAGAATCCATTCTGACAGTAAAGAGTCAGCTCATATCCTTAATATGGCTTAATGAATAAATTATGTATGTTTGCCTGAATTCTTAAAGTGCATTTACTGTTGATTTATACACAACTTACTAGTCTATTTTTCATTCAACTGTCTTTATACCCAACTGCTGTTAATTTACATTGGCTTATCTTCAAATTGCATACACTGGGGCAAGAGTCTTGTCATCTAATTCTCTGTGCATAATACTCTGTCTAGCACCATGTATAATTAGTTCAAAAGTGCTTTCTGATGTTAATCATAAACAGATGCAAACATATTGCTTTTTTTAGATGCTCATGTCTTAAACTGAAACACATTTATTAATAGGTTAACTGCTCTGTGCATTCATTATCACCACTTTGTCAAAGAAAGTGAATGTTAAAGAACATAGAAAATTTGTAATTCATAAAACATTTAATATACTGATACCAATTTATCAACAGTCTTCCTAACACNTCATAAACAGATGCAAACATATTGCTTTTTTTAGATGCTCATGTCTTAAACTGAAACACATTTATTAATAGGTTAACTGCTCTGTGCATTCATTATCACCACTTTGTCAAAGAAAGTGAATGTTAAAGAACATAGAAAATTTGTAATTCATAAAACATTTAATATACTGATACCAATTTATCAACAGTCTTCCTAACACGCTTTCAAAGAAAACAGATGCCAAATAAAGTGAGGCATTCTGTGGCACCAAGAGAATTACTGACTCAAGATCACAAGTTTGGGAGAAGAACTGAAATAGTACCATGGCCTCTAGAGCAAAGACTATACATGTACATTACACCGAATGTCTGTTTAAAAAAAGGATTACCAAATATCTAATCAATGAGCCTTTGGACTCACTACATGGATATTTATTATGGCTATTTTAAAACATTTCCTAAAAATTCTCAGCTATTAGGCAGTTCAAAGGTTGAACTGGCTTTGTTTTTAAACTTACAATTTTTAAACTCTTAGAGCACCAAGAACCAGCAATTTACCTTTATTCACTAATTTTTTAAAAAGAAGATTCACTTATTTTTACATGTTTAAACACATAAAGAGTTTCCAACCAAATGTAAATAATAAGGTTGGTTTAGGCACAGAAATTTCAGCATCGTGAAACTGTTTTATACAAAGTCTATTAAATCACACATTTCTTAAAGATGGGGACTTTGTCTTAGACTATGTAAATTCCTCCCAGAGCCTAGGATATAACACTGAATAAACAAATACTTGACTGGACGAAGGGAAGAAACGTGGAGAATAACACAACAAGGTCAGGAGAAGCTGCAGGATGGAATTTGCCACAATGTTTTCTCCTGGAAGATGGGGCTGGTCATTTGAGTTACACATCTTGTTCAAACCTTTCTGAGATATATCTGCATGGTGATGAAGCCAAATGAAGTGAATTAGTACTAGACCACCTTACCATCTTCAGTATTTTTGGCATAATATAATTCAACAATAGCAGTATTTTCCATTTTGCCAAATAACATTCACTATGATCGTGTAGTTAGGATTATGTATCTCTCAGAACGTCAAAGTAATCAGGTGGTAATTAAAAAAAAAAACACTTCTATCCTAATTCATATATTCAAAAGAATTTCCTAGTCAATCTGACCTTCCTTCAAAAAGACCTAAAAAATGTGACAAGCCTGCCTGTTCAGAAATCATCGTCATGGGCCAAAACATAAAGAGGGCTCCACACGGATCATCACTTAAATGGAGTGCATAGATGTCATTTACTTATTCTTGCAGATCCTTGTTTATCCTAATAACAAATCTTTATATATGTTCAAAACTGTTTATGTATAAAAATTTCAACAAATCTTTCAAAGGCTACAAAGTCTTCTTCAAAAATATTTTGTAACTAAAGGAGAAAATGCAAAAAAACAAAACAAAACAAAAAAAACCCCCCAAAACAAAGAAAACAAACCACCTGTCCTAATAAATTTAATCTCACAGTGTAACTATGCATCTTGATGAGTTTGCTGGCAACAGAAAGCTAATTCCCCTAAAAACTGTTGAAAGCTAGTAGTTTCCACACAATTTTAATTTGAGGCTTTGGTTATGCTTTCCTTAAGATCTGCAAAGGTCTGACTTCATGTTTTAGAGCATGTGAATACATAGGAAATTGCAGTTGTGACATTCATCTGAGTCAGTAACCATGCACACAGAGGAAAGCTGAAGATCGTGCTCTTCAGTTTCAATAACGGATCTGCACCTATTTTCAAGGTAAGATTAGCTTCTCAACAAAAGTAAGGAAAATGATGACTCATCAGCCATGCATGCTATAAGA
>SJYX01021842.1:0-35439 GCA_006410675.1 Oreotragus oreotragus
ATATACAGCCTTGACGTACTCCTTTTCCTATTTGGAACCAATCTGTTGTTCCATGTCCAGTTCTAACTGTTGCTTCCTGACCTGCATACAGATCTCTCAAGAGGCAGATTAGGTGGTCTGGTATTCCCATCTCTTTAAGAATTCTCCACAGTTTATTGTGATCCACACAGTCAAAGGCTTTGGCATAGTCAATAAAGCAGAAATAGATGTTTTTCTGGAACTCTCTTGCTTTTCCTTCAGATAAGATTCTGGTGCAGTAATAAGTCACAGAGTAATAACCTGAGCTGTGCTCATATGCATCGCGCTGTCTCTCTCTCTGCCTCTTCCCTGGGGGAACATTCCTGACCCTCCATCCCCATAGCCAAGGCCCAGGATCTGCCAGGAGAGGAAGAGTCTGACGGGACTAGAGGGGCATCTCAGGCTTGCAGTGTCATCTTTCTCTCTGCACTTACACCCCTGCTGTGATGCTGAGAGTCAAACCTGCCAGCAAAACTAAGACAAGATCCCCATCCCAGCCACTCTACTGAAACTGAGAAATAACAACGTGGCTCCCTGGAAAGTGGAGAGTCTGCAGTTGGCCTGACTGTGTATCTCTGGCAAGTTTTCTCACCAGGAACGTGGTGCATGTGTGTGGAGGCGTGTGCTGGGGTGAAAGCCCAAGGCTTTCCAGAAGGCATCGGAACTTGCCGCCTTTGTCAGAGTGAGAGGCCATAGAAGGACAGTGGTCGGATCAGTTTGTGTAAATTTCTGGTCGGACCCAGTCTCGTCCCAGGAATGTGAAAGATGGCTTTTAAAGATTTTCTGGAAAGGAGCTTAAACTATCTTTCTCAAGAGAAAACATAGAAATTCAGAAGAAAAGCCTGAGGGGAGAGGTTGAGAGGCCCTCAGAGAGAAGGGAGGACTGTCTTAGAAGCGAGTTATTGTGAAAGATCTGAAGGACGTGAAACCTGCTCAACTGGGAAACTGCTGAAGGACAGAAACAACCTCTTGGCCCTGTGAAGTGAACCAGCCCTGAGGAGGGAAGGAGGAGGGAAAAAGAGAGGCACTGACACACGGCCACTTGAAGGGGTCTCAGACAGATGTGTTAACCTCCACCTAGGGAGCTGGGCTGGGTTCTCTTTCGTGCAGTGAAGACAGTCTAGCCTGGACATCCAGCAAAATCAACATTACTGTACAGTGCCATCCCTCCATCCACTCTGGAAATGACTTTGGAATCAGACTAATTCACCCCTCCCCTCAATAGAGAAAAGCCTGGATCTCCTGGTTGAAAATGGTGGGAAAAAAAAAACAACAACAAACAGTAAAAGATATGATCAAACTCCAAATGACAAAATCCTTTAGGTAAAGCTGGCCTCTACTTAGATGGCCAGCAGTAATTATGCAGGCAGTTGGTAATAGACACGTTCGTGGAAACAGTACAACCAAGACTGGTCCATTTAAATACATACAGACTTTAATTTCAGCTTCCCTGGTAGCTCAGCTGGTAAAGAATCTGCCTGCAAGGCAGGAGACCCAGGTTCAATTCCTGGGTCAGAAAGATCTGCTGGAAAAGGGACAGGGTACCCACTCCAGTATTCTTGGGCTTCCCTGGTGGCTCAGCTGGTAAAGAACCTACCTGCAATTTAGGAGACCTGGGTTCGATTGATCCCCTGGAGAAGGGAATGGGTAATTCCAAGAAGAAGGATTAAGGTGGCTTTAAACCTATAACCAGAGTGGATTCTACCTTATCTTCATATAAAAGAGTTATTCCATGCTAGAAAAATGATGAAAATGATTCTACTCACCTCTCTTCCCTGAGGAATCCCAAGAATTTGGAAGCATTGTGGAATGAAGACATGGCATAGTGTCACAAAGCATTTTAAAAAGAGGTCATTATAATACTTCTGTATTTTGGCATCTAGGTCAGTGATATTTATAAGTTTTGATTATGTCTGTTCAATAAAATCAACTATATTTTTGTAGCTTAGAAAATAAGTAATACTTACATTTTGTATTTGGATATATTGTACTTTAATAAGCATGTAGTGGTTGCAGGAAGTATTTAACATTATTTACACTTAAAAGACAGAAGAGTTATTATTTTCCTTATTAGTGTAGGAAGAGTAAATGTGATTTTTGTGAAATGTAAATGACATGTACCTGTTTAGGTGAAACTGGATAGCCAATCAGAATTTTTTTTTAAATTCAAAAAGGTCTGATATTCTGATGATAATGCCTTTTAACAAAAGACAAAGATAACACATAAATATATTTTTATCATATAATCATTTTCATTGTAACACAGCGGTAGTACTAGTCTAGAAAAGCTCCTCCTGGGAATTCATTTCAAATTATTGAAGCAGCTGTTTCTTCAGTTTAAAATAAAATATCCATAACAAGTTCACACATGACAGATGCAAGGTAAAAACTAGATTCTATAGTGTGAGCTAAAAGCAGATGTTTTGAATGATCATATTTATAAGCAGATACAATACATCTTAGTTATCTATAGCAGGGCTTCATGAATATTCTTTTCTGAGAATTTGCTTAAAATGTACTTCCTATAGTTTCTTATATTTTGAGGACTAGGTTTCATTAAACATAAATATTCTATAAATTCTTCTGTATCTGTTCTTTTCCCTTCTTGCTCATTTCACATACTTTCTCAAGAAAAAAAGGATTCTGCTGCTGCTAAGTCGCCTCAGTCATGTCCGACTCTGTGCGACCTCATAGACGGCAGCCCACCAGGCTCCACCGTCCCTGGGATTCTCCAGGCAAGAACACTGGAGTGGGTTGCCATTTCCTTCTCCAATGCATGAAAGTGAAAAGTGAAAGTGAAGGCACTCAGTCGTGTCCGACTCTTAGTGACCCCATGGACTGCAGCCTACCAGGCTCATCCGTCCATGGGATTTTCCAGGCAAGAGTACTGGAGCTGTCTCTTATACACATCTAGATGTGTATAAGAGACAGGTCCCCAATCCNTGAAAGTGAAAAGTGAAAGTGAAGGCACTCAGTCGTGTCCGACTCTTAGTGACCCCATGGACTGCAGCCTACCAGGCTCATCCGTCCATGGGATTTTCCAGGCAAGAGTACTGGAGTGGGGTGCCATTGCCTTCTCCAAAAGGATTGCTAGGGCACTGAAATTTATTATATTTACTTAATTTTATACATTTTCTCTACCTAATTCAAAGTCAGAAAACTCCCGTTTTTACAAAAAAATAAACTCATGGCTATTAGAAAGAATGACACTTTTAAATCTCAGAATATGCAGCTTGCCTGATGAACTACTATTTTATATGTCTACTGAATGTCAATACATAATTAGAACCAGAACTTTCAAAAACTATTAAAAATGCAGGGCTAGTGAAAACTGAAAGAAAAGCTTGATGGTAAAAGTGAACCCTAGAGTTACCAATGATGCAGTTGTGAATGTCTTCTGTGTGACTTTGTTATTGTTTACTACAACTTCTTGTGCACATCGACTAACTTACATTTCTAAACTAAAGCCATCAGGACACAGGCAGAAAAGCTGGTGAGTGATCTGGCGTCATTAGATGGGGGTCCTGTCCCAGCTTTGCTTCTTGCTAGTTGTATACCTTTGGTAGATCTCATAAGCTCTTCCGTGTTCCACACAGAAAGACAGTTGTCAGGTACAGATACTAAATTATAGACACACACAATTCCTTTGTAATATAGGAGTTATATTTCCAGGAAAAGCGCACATACTCAGTTTTACTATAGATAAACGGCCAGGTGTGTATCAAAGGCTATGGACAGGCCACATCTTCAGTGCCTTTCCCACTATCGCAAAGCATTATGCGTGGCTTTATGTGACAGTTAAAACAAGTCATCACCTCTGCATGATGCTCTTCATTCTGCTGTAAGACTTCAATGCAGAGCTCCGCTAGATGAAGAACCTCTTCCAGCTTCCTCGCGGGAGTCGCCTGGTTCATGGTCTCTATATTAAAAACATTAAAAACAAATCATAATCATGTTACCTTGAAAATAAAAAGCCAAGCAGATTCTAAAAGATGTAATGATGAGACCAGGGTATTGAAACAGAATGAGAAAGCATATTTTTGAGAAATAAGAGAGACAAGAAATATAAATGAATACATTCTTCAAAACAAAACAAAATCAGTTCACCAGATTGCAGAAAATACTTCACCCACAAAGCAATCACAGGAAACGGCAAGTGCTTTGCCATTTAACATATTAGAACTAACAGGTGCATCAGCATATTAGATGCTCAACTTCTGCAACAAACAAGTTATAATTCTCCTCAAGGTCAGAGATACAAAGAAAAGCAGATACCACAGTCTTTTCCTTCTCTCGGTATTGTATTATCAGTACAATACCATTCTCACCAGATGAGTCATTCCTGGCATTAGCGAAACCCAGGCTTTTTTGCTGCTATTTAAATTTCCAGCCTGAAATGTCTAAGGTTCATGTTGATCTTAAACTGAAGAAGTACAAAGTCACCTAAAACAACTTTGACAGGCTGCAATTAACTGATTTCCTCCCTTCCAACTGGGGAAGGGTGGGAAGCCGTTCTTTAAAGCTGAACGTATTACAGCAAACTAGTATGAAAAGGCCAGGCCACAAAGAGATTAAGTGCAGCTACCTGGAATTCAGCAACACAGAAGGCAAAGCAGTTGATTTCAGAGAGAAAATGAACTGGCAAAAATTAGAGGTGCCCTGTGTAATGAGATTATTTCAAAATAGAGCTTTCAATAAGGATATTAAAGATAAACATTGTCTTAGATTTCTGGACTCTCTCTTTGCCCATATATAGAGATTGTAGGGAAGAAAAGGAAAATATTCAGATAAAGAGCTTTTTCTGAGGAACCTAAGGAGTCTTTTTTTGGCGGGGGGGCAATAATCTAGTCCCTCAGCATCTCCCCATAACCTCAGCCTTAAATGTGGAGGAGACTTTCATTTGCTCTTAATGTGTCCCCAAGTGACATACAATGATGCAGTGAAACACAGCTTGTGGTTAGTGCTTGTTCATTAAACATTTATTATACACTCACTATAGGTTACAGTGTGATGCATGTGGGGGTTCCCATCCTCCAACCCTGGTACACATCCTCCTAAATTCCCCTGAAGGATGAAAGCCACTGGCCCTCTTGACAGGGATCAAAGAGTAGGTTGGTTCTTCAGGAAAAAGTGAGCCAAACCCTGCAGAGTGGAGTGTGCCTACAAGGATCTCAGCTGTGGGAAGTGGGAGGAAATATAAGACATGTCCCTGCTTTTAAACAGCTCAGACTCCAAAAATCACTCCTGCTAGGATCCTCAGGCATCCATTATCCAATCTTCCCTCTGTTTCATGATCACTTCAACGTCCTCACATAAAGGTGAAGTCAAGGAGGCTCATGACTTTGCACAGCAGTCTACTCTACTTGGGAACAGTTCTAGCTGGGATGGTGAGGAAACTTGAGAATTTTGGAAACAGTGTCAAGCCAATAGAGGTGATGAAGGGGATGTGAGGAGAGACAGCTGAGAGCAGGTGCATGTGGGGGAATCAGTGGGAAGATAATCAGAAATTGAGGCAATTCCTAAAGGAGAAACCAATGACCTTGGAAAGCAAAAGAAGCCTTTCTAGAAATGACAGAGATGTGGTGCATTTCAGAGAAAGGCCAGGATGCAGCTGGCTACAAATGTTACCATTTACTGAGAACCAAGGATGGGTCAGGGGCAGCACCAGGCACTTCTCATGCGTCATCACACTAGTTTTCCTAACAACTTTAAGCCATTTGGCTATTTATTCATATAAGTCATAGATGAAGACACAAGCAGGGAGAGATGAGATGAAATAGCAAATACATAGTAAAGGTGAGACATAACTTAGCATGAGCTCTTACCATCTCTGCCCTGCACATGCCTGGATGGAGCAGATATGAGCTGGGTTATGATGGCTGAGGAGCCTGAGATTGGATCATCCAGGCTTTAAGTAAGAAAATAAACAGACTTAGTAACTATATCCTATGGGGCTTCCCAGGTGGCACAGTGGTAAAGAATCTACCTGCAATGCAGGAGACATGGGTTCGATCCCTGGGTCAGGAAGATCCCCTGGAGGAGCAATGGCAACACACTCTAACATTCAAGCCTGGGAAATCCCATGGACAGAGGAGCCTGGTGGGCTACAGTCCATGGGGTCACAAAAGAGTCAGACATGACTGACCACACACACACACACATATCACATAACTCTATGCTATAGGTAACTTGGAATGAATGTTTCTTCTCTGGGCTTTAGAATAAGTTAATTTTGGGAAAATGAATTTGTGACTGTGCAGAACAAGGAAGGGCTGGTAGGGGCCAGGTCTAGTGTATGGAGAAAAATTGGAAGACGGTAATGGGAACAGAAAAGAAAGAGGAAGGTGGAGGGACACTTTGAGGAGAGGATTTGCAAGCATTTGTGACTGGAAATTGCAAGCCAGAGAGGACAATGACCCTGAGGTCTGCAAACTGCGTGGTTGATGAAACTACCAAACAGGTCTTTTTAGGTCACCTCACATATATTGGGAGTAATTACCATGTACATATAAAGTAAGCAAATTATTCTAAACTGAAAGGAAAGTTGTGCATTGTATTAAAATTTGCATCCACAAGGAGTTAGGTCATTTGGATGCTTCGAGCAGAAAACTACTCATCATTCAAGTCATAACTTTAATGTTACCTTAAGTGTGGGACATCCTCAAAGTTTTGAGGCTGAGTAACTTGCTCTTCTCTCTGAGCTCTCCTATTAGAGGCTCATGAGCCTGTCATTAGACTGGGCTCAGATCAGTGAGAAACTAGGTCTCAAGATCTTGGGCTCTCATTCTCTTGGATAGACTTTAGACCATGATGGGTACTTAATGAATGTTCACGAGAATGCATTAGTATGATTTTGGGGAATGTGCATGTTAAAAACAGAATCAATACCCAAATTATTTCATTTCACTTTGTATGCGATTGCAAATAGCTTTTAGTCACTCCACACCAAAGGCTGAGGAGACAGGAAGTCCACCGATAAAATGCAGCTGTGGTCTGAGGACACTGCTCAAAAATCAACAAAAGGTGTGTTCTTAAATTAGAGATTTTGGGGGGAAGAGTTTTCAAAATAATTTTTAATTCTCAAGAGCATATCACTTATATTCCTTAATTTTTCCATCTTTAGACTGAGGGTGTCACATGAAATTGAGGATTCCTAACCTTAGGTTTGAGGGAATCCTAGAACCTCTTAAAGTTATATGCTAATTTTTGTGTAGAGAGGCATTTTTTTTTGGTAGTGAAGAGTCATGGCTCTCAGATTCTCAAAGTAGTCCATGAGCCACACAAATGACAAGAATCACTGAACCGTATAGTTTCTAAGATTCCTTCCATCTAAGAGAGTCTACACTTCCTATCGATTTGGGGCTTTACCTATATTGGGTTATATTATTTCAACTTCATGAGGAAAGGGAAAGGCAACAAAATGTAATTGTTTTGATCACAGACGGGGAATTTATTTCTCCTACATACTTTAGAACATTATTTACTGAACCCCTAAAATCACTGTGCCAGCTAGGGAATCAGGACCCCCATTTCCAGAACAGGGAAAAGAGTCTTAGAGAGGTTAAAACAGTAGTAATACAATAACTTGAATTCTTTTCCACTCAATTCTCTGAATAGGATTAACATACACATATACACACTCAAAATATATATATAAATAAATGCAGTTTATTCAATATAAATAAACTATATTTATTCAATATAATCTTCTAAAATAAACTTAGAAGTTTATTTAATATAAACTCATCCACCTTTATTTAATATAAACTTCTGAAATAGCTGAAAGTTTGAGCTTATAAAGTCACCGTATCCTTAGCTACAAGTATGCAATAATGGAAAAGAACCAAGGAAGCTACCTGAAAACTTATTACATGTGAATATGTCAAAACTAGCTTTTACATTTGACATTCTCTTAAGGAAAAACTCAGAGTACCTTATGTTCTACTGAAACTTAAAAACAGTCTGAAACATTTTCTTCTAGATTAAATTTACTAAGAGTCTCAAAACTTCGTACTTGAACATAATGGCCACTCTAACACTTTAAATAAACAGCATTTTTTTATCAAGCACACTATGTATGCCATTTCTGGCTGCCACTCATTTGACTACTACCAAGAAGTTTAATGCATTTTGTAGTCAGAAGTCTATTAGATAACAAGGTTATCAGTAGCACCATTAAAATTCTGAATGCTGTGAATATTTGAGAAATCACCCTTAAAATGTCCACTTCCCTCTTTTTGTAACATTTCTACAGCATTATAGATGCCTCAATATTCTTCAAGCTTCAACATCAAGTTGCTGATAGTTATATTTCAAACAGTGATATTAAAAAAAAAAGATACCTAAAGTAGCAAGATTTCTTGATGAATTTCAAAGTATTGCTCTTGGCTAAGATGGTTTTTCATTCTGGAACACTTTTGCTTTTCTATGATAACACTTCTTGGCTCCTCAAAGCAATTCCTTTTAAGTATATGTTGTTGTTTAGTCACTGAGTCATGTCTGACTCTATTGCGACCCCACGGACTCTAGTCCACCAGGTTCCTCTGTCCACAGGATTTCCCAGGCAAGAAAACTGGAGTAGATTGCCATTTCCTTCTCCAGGGGATCTCCCTGAGACAGGGATTGAACCCATGTCTCCTGCATCAGCAGGCAGATTCTTTACTCCTGAGTCACCAAAGAAGCCCTTTAATTATGTAATCCCATGGAAGGAGGAGCCTGGTAGGCTACAGTCCATGGGGTCTCAAAGAGTCAGACACAACTGAGCGACTTCACTTCTGTACATTTAAGAGGGGCTTCCCAAGTGGCTCACTGGGAAAGCAGCTGCTGTCAATGCAGGAGACACAGGTTCTATCCCTGGCTCAGGAAGATCCCCTAGAGGAGGAAATGGCAACCCACTCCAATATTTTTGCCTGGAAAATCCAATGCACCAGGAGCCTGTTGGACTACAGTCCAAAGGATTGCAAGAGTCAGAGAGTTGAGCATGTCATTTAAAAAGACAGCTTGACCACTGTGCATTCGTATGCTTTAACTCTGCTCCCCTGCTGCAAATAGGGTGCACATTCTCAGTATCCTTTCCTTGGCTGCTTCCCTCCCTGCCACTGCCTGTCAAAGTTCCATCATTTGGTCCATTTTTCTCCATATAAGATATACAGAGATTTGCAATGCTTTTGACCTTAACTTTTAACAGACTGACTATATCTGTACTTGCAGCTAAAGAAGAAATACAACTCAAGATGGTGTTGGATTGAGGGCTATGGTGATAATCTCATCACAGTACTGCCTTGTCTTTCTCCTTTGCCTCTAGATCGTGACAACCAGCTGGAGTGCACCAACAATAGCTCCTATATACGTGCTAGTATTTCCTGCTGGTTCTTCACCATCCCCAGATTTTGTGGCCCTGAATTTGATTCAACAAGCAGATGCTGCATGTAAGCTATTGTATTAATAACTGAGGGGATAGAATGATGAGCAGAACTTCTGCCTTCAATGAATTTATGTATCTCTTTCCCTAATCAGCTTATAAGGTAGAGGACAGAGATGCATCCCATCCCTTTTTGGTCAATAAGAGGACGTTCTACAAAAAGGGCTCCGACAGAGAGTGAATTAAATGTACTCACTATGCAGAAAGAAATAGGATCAAAGATGTAGCAAAAAGAAGGCTTTTAACTGCTTGTGTATAATACATGGGGTTCTTCAGAATCAAGCTATCCTCTTGGTGGGTGTGTGTTTGAGTTCAGAAACTTTAGATCAGAGAAAGTTAGCTGCAGGCTGAAACTGAAGTTGCCCATCTCCCTCCTCCACCCATCTGAAGAAAAAGAACTCACTCACTCTCCTGTTGTTTCTCCCTCCCTCTAAAGGACAGAAATCAGATGAATGAGGAGAAAGCCCTGACATTTAGGAGGTAACTGAGGAGAGAAACTTGTACACCTGAAGAAGAGATGCTGGGAGAACTGGAGGTCCTAGGGAGAAAAGGAAAAAGAAAGAAATAAAAAAAGACAGAGGAAAGAGGGGGAGGAAGTGGAGAAATGACCATCATCTAGAGAAAGGCATTAAAGGAAGGGGTACAGCTTGTTCCACGTCAGGAGACGGGCGACACAGAAGCATACATGGGACACTGTGGAGTCCCAGACAGGGAGCCTGTGCCTTGTGAGGTTCAGCTAAACAAGGAGGCTCGTCCAAGGGTTCAACAATTGAGTTCTACCTGAAACTCCACAGGTCATTCAGTAGCAAGGACGGCTGGCACCCTCCCTGAGGACTGCTGATCAGAAAAAACTTATCTACCCACAGACCCCGCTGAGAAAAGGTGGAATGGATCCCTCTATTGCCCTGTGCCCCTCCTCCACCAAAGTATTGGGCTGGCCAAAAAGTTCATATGGGTTTCCATAACATTTTATGGAAAAATCCGAATGAACTTCTTGGCCATCTATTGGCCAACCCAAAAGATGGTGACTGCTCCTGTCATCCTCCTCACCCTCTTATAAAAATACAGGGCAGTATCATATTACGGACATATGCTGCACACTGCACATACATGCTTTATACCAATTAGAGAGATTAGAAATTGCTCCATCCAAGCTACCACCTCTCTGTTAAATGCCTTTTCCCATTCATACATCCTTTAGGCCAGCCCAGCTGGCTCAGGGAATTTCTACTTGCTTCCCTGCCTGTTTTAATTTGAATCTTATTCTTGTCTGGGGTCACTGTTTTCCCTGTTCATGTGATTCAGACGGAGAACACAACTGGAAAATGTAAATTTTATTGAGATTTTTCTGACCTACCCTCTAGCTCCAGGCACGGCAACCTGGTAAGAGATACAGTGCCAGAGTCTATACAACTAGGTCCTCGGGGGGTCCTACCCCTGGTCAGACCTCGATACTCATGGGCTTTTATATCTCAATAGGGAAGGAGGGCAGGAGAGCAAGTACTTTCCCATTAAACAGAATAACCACTCCTCCTCCCACCTGTCTGCCACTTTAGAGCTTATGACTAGATGACATGATTTTGGGGAAAATGTTCTCAGCTTAGTCCCCTAGAAGAGAATACAACCTGCTGGCTAAAAAGACCATCCTAGAATCTAGGGGAGAGGTGCTGCCCAAATCTGAACCCCACACCCCCAACCTGATCTATATCTGCTTAGGATATGACTCCCCCAAACTTGGCACTGTTAACTGCTGCAAAAGGATGGCTTATTACCGACTCTCTCTTGAACTGTCTTACTGCAACCTATTATGGTGCTATGAGTTCCAGATGGGTTTCCCTGGTGGCTCAGGAGTAAAGGACCTGCCTGCCAATATAGGAGATACGAGTTCAGTCCCTGGAAGATCCCCTGGAGGAGGAAACGACTACACTTCAGTATTCTTGCCTGGAGAATTCCATGGACAGAGGGGCCTGGTGGGCTACCATCCATGGGGGTCACAACAAGTCAGACAAGACCTAGCTACTGAGCATGTACGCACACACCCTGAGTGCTAGACATAAAACATAGCTCTAATCAATGAATTGTATGTCTTCAGTAGAGGTTTATGATTCATAACTTCATCATGTACCAGAATCACCTGGAGGGCTTGTTGAAACACAGATTGATGACAACACCCCCAGAGTTTTAGATTCAGTAGCTCTCGTGTGGGGGTCAAACAATTCGCAGGTCCCAGGAGGTGCTGGTCTGGAGAATGTACTTTGACAACTATTAGTGTTTATAAAAAACAAAGATGACCTGTTGAAACTTCAAATTATTTCTTCCTTTACCTGCAGTTAAGCTACATGGTTACATAAATTTCATTTCAGAAAAAAAGCGACTTTATTCTGTAGACTCAGAACACACTATCCCTTTCTGTAATGTTATTCCAGATAGGATGAGGTATATTTTTGAACAATCCTTGCTGCTGCTAAGTCACTTCAGTCGTGTCCGACTCTGTGTGACCCCATAGACGGCAGCCCACCAGGCTCCCCCGTCCCTGGGATTCTCCAGGCAAGAATACTGGAGTGGGTTGCCATTTCCTTCAATGCATGAAAGAGAAAAGTGAAAGTGAAGTAGCTCAGTCTGTCCGACTGTTAGTGACCCCATGGACTGCAGCCCACCAGGCTACTCCGTCCATTGGATTTTCCAGGCAAGAGTACTGGGGTGGGGTGCCATTGCCTTCCCCGGAACAATCCTTAGGTGAATGAAAATAATCTGGAATGCCTCCCTATAGCCATTTACAATCCCTGAGAAGACCAATGCCACAGATGTTTGAAAACAATAGGTCTGTGGTTTCCTAATTCCAAGACTCCCTTTGGGACCAACTTGTTTAATGACCCTGTCATTTAAAGCAACAGTTGCAGTTAATACCTCCTTGGAATTAACCATGCTAATGATATAGTGCTTTCAAACAATTGTCCTGTGGTCACAGATATGTTAAATACCTGGATTGTCTTTCGCATCAATAAATCCATTTTTTAGGAAATGGTTGGCTATAGAGCACAGGAGAATCGACACTGGACCATAGACAATGGCAGCTAAATTGGTTCCAATTGAGCAACCTCCATAAGCCACAGCCAGTGCTCTATGAGTGACACGTCAGCAAAAGTCAGATATACTTGGATGTAAATGTCAGTGACACTCGGTGAAACTTTCTTGAGGAGGAATACGGAGGTACTGTCTCCTCTGAAGATCTTTTTTCAAAAAATTTTATCTTATTTATTATTTACTTGGCTGCTCTGGGTCTTAGCTCTGGCACACTGGATCTTTGATCTTGGTTGCAGCATGCGGGATCTTTAGCTGTGACATGTGACATGCTGCCTGTGGGATGTAGTTCCCAGACCAGGAATCGAAACTGGTTCCCTGCACTGGAAGAGTGGAGTCTTAGCCACTGCCAGGGAAGTCCCTTCTCTTAAGATCTTAAAGCGAGGAATGATTGTGATGGAATTACAGATCCAGGACTATTAAGGTCCATACACAACCAGTTGAGTGTTATTTAACACTTATCACAGGCTTCTAATATGTGACTTTTAAGAGTGGAGAAACAGGGGAGTTGCCTGGTGGCCTGCTGGTTTTGGGGTTTCACTGCTGTGGCCCCAATTCTATCCCTGGGCCAGAAACTGAGATCCCACAAGCTGTAAAGTGGCCAAAAAAAGGCGGGGGGTGGGGGGCATGGAGAAACAGATAACCTGAGTTGAGTTTTATTCAAGTTTAATTTAGTCCTTTTAGCTACCGAGACTCTGGCTTTCTTCAGATCTGTGAAACCAGAAGATCTTAACTGAAATGAAAATCTGCAGTGTGCTGACTGCAGAGACTACGAAGGCTTGAAAGAGAAGAAAACTTTCTTGTGTGCATATTTACTTTCACCTGGTTAGCTCTCACTAGAACTATGTGGCAGCATTCTAATGACAGCAGAATTTTTTTCCATTGGCAGTTCTGACAGCTAATAACTGTACAACAGGTGCTTTTCTAAAGACGAGTCTTCAGCCATGAAATCTATCTGTGTCTTACACGCACACACGTATCAATACATTCAGCAGCTGAAACTGAGAAATGGTCCCTTCCCTGGTTTTATTGCTCTTCACACACACACACGTCTATGTGTACACATATGTATATGTATGCACATATATATGTATGCATACATGTGCATGTATGCACACACACACACACACCATGGACTTCCCTTCCCTGATGGCTCACCAGGTAAAGAATCCACCTGCAATGCAGGAGACAAAGGAGATGTGGATTTGACCCCTGGGTTGGGAAGATCCCCTGGAGGAGGAAAATGTCAACCCACTTCAGTATTCTTGCCTGGAAAAATCCCATGGAGAAGCCATGCAGTGTACAGTCTAAAGGGTCACAAAGAGTCGTGTCTGACTGAGCAAGTAAGCACACACACATACACACCATACTCATTTCTCCTCAATATAACTCAGATTCAGAAACTGAAAACCATCAGAATAATCTCAATTATAGTAACTGTCACACCAATACTAAATTATCATATAATTAAGGCCTATAGCATCTTAAATTTCATGCCTACTCCTTCCAGTCTTCTGACTGAAAGTGAAAGTGTTAAGTCACTCAGTTGTGTCAAACTCTGAGACCCCGTGGACTCTATCTCGCCAGGCTCCTCTGTCCATGGAATCCTCCAGGCCAGAACATTGGAGCGGGTAGCCTTTCCTTCTCCAGGGGCTCTTCCCAACCCAGGGATCGAACATGGGTCTTCTGCATTGAAGGCAGATTCTTTACCATCTACACTACCAGGGAAGTTCCAAGAATAAAGGTAATCAGAAGATATTTACCTAAAACAAACAGCCTTTCCATGGTCATTCATTACATCCCTACATAAAGGGAGTAACTTCATACCTCCACAGTCATCCTTCTCCCGGCCCTATATTCTCCTCTCCATTTTCTAGGAGAATGTCTGCCTGTGAACAATGTGGGTTAGGTAAGCAGGATCCAGTGAGGCAATGGGGGTGAAGATGGTTTGCTCAGCAATGAGCAATGGTCAAGGAGAAAGGCATCGCAGAGGCTTGCCAGCTGGAAGACAAACTGAAGGAGAAGAAATGAGAGGTTTTCTAGACACAGCAGCCACAAGTGAAGATTTGTAGCCTTGGATGCTAAGAAAGTAGTCAAAAGATCTTTAAGATATTTTTTGTTTTGATGTTCACCATTTAAAAAAAAGTCTTTATTGAATGTGTTACAATATTGCTGTGCTTTATGTTTTGGGTTTCTGGGTTTCATGTGAAATCTGAGCTCCTTAGTCAGGGACTGAACCTGCACACTCTACTTTGGAAGGTGAAGTCTTAACCAATGGACCACCAAGGAAGTCCCTAGTCAAAATATTTTGATGCCTGTCTGTATGTATGCATGTCTTTGTTTCCTTTGACACATAATCAAGATCTGTTAGGGCAGCCAGTCCATGCATTAGTGGTGATAATGTATTTGAAGCCATGATTTGGAAAAAGTCTAGTTGGGCAAGTATATGGACCAACTGAAGACAGTAGGGTTGGGCTTGGTGGCCTCCTGAGTATGTCTACGGTTGCTTGTAACCTCCTGGGTCTGCCTGCCACCATGAATGTGTGTGTGTACGCTGATGCCTTAGCGATATTTTATAGGTTTTCCTTTGGAAAAAAAAAAAAAGTCCAGCAATACAAATTCTTTGATTAGATCTTTTACACTGAGTGCTTGAAGCTATATGGCCACTTTGCTATGGGCTACAAGAGATCTCCCTAATTTCCCAAACTAGTTATCTGTCTAAGGCTTTGAGCACTTACACACTCTGTTGAGAAATAAAGAGGTGAAATCTGTCAGCTTGCATTACTCTGGTTTTGTCCAAGTGAAAAGACTTTTTAATACAGCTAAACTACTCGGATTAACAAGGTGCTACAGGAGCCACGCTGCTGCCTGTCGCTTGGTTTGCCTGTTGACATGTGTTAGTAAATAAATAAGAGGGTCATCAATCAGTTGGTTTCAAAACCTGGATTTAGAGAATGATAAATTCGACAGAATTGCTCAAGAAAGCTAGTTATTTCAAGACTACATTTATCTGTGAGCCACATTCTATACAAAAATTAAAAAAAAAAACACACACACACACACAAAAATACATGCCACACTGTCAAGTGAGCTGAATAAACTGACATCCTTTCTGAGACCTTTTAGGTAACAGGTGTTGAACACTTGTAATGAGATTTCCATGCATCTTCAGAGGAAGGAGATAAGATTCTAGCAAGAGCTGTTCAGAGTGTTATGGAGCGCGGCCAAGGGAATAGTTCTCAGGGAGGAACGCTCTGAAGGAGACATTACATAAACGTTTTGTTTTCTCAGCAAGTGCTTATGTTTTCACTAAGAATTTTTACAGAAGGCAAATATCCACCCAAGAGAAGCTTTTGGAAGGCTGTAACTTTTCCAGATTCTGAGGTATCTGGGGTATATTTAATTAAGTAGTCCCGATGCCTTATCTTGGGCATTTATCTCACATTATTTTACAAATCTCCCTTTGAAATGTTGAGAGTCAATACGGTTCATGGAGCACTCAAAATAGCTTTCCAGAGTGTGTGAAGAATTTTTTTTTTTCAATCATAAATGGTTGGTTAACAATTCTGCAAAGAAAAATGAAGTTACTAAATCGGAAATTTGGAAAACTGAGGAAGTGAAAAGATAAAAATGTTGTTTGATGATAGTTAACAATAAAAAGAAAGGAAGCATTTACAGTAGTAGATGTTTTCTGTAATACTCTGATGTCTTAAATCTGTCTGGAGACCATGTTTTTTCTTAGAGACAGATTCAGTTTCTCTTAATCCATTTAGCTGCTGCTGTTGTCTTTTTAACATCCTTGGAACAGCCTATCCTTCCAAAGTGATTTGTGATCCCACTGTATTCTGGATGAAGCACATCAATCTCCCATTTATCCATGCCTCTGTCTCTATATTCCTCTTCTGAGTATCTGGTTGCTCCTGGGTTTTGGGGATTGTTTTATAAATTGTCTCGGTATGTGGCAAGGCAAGTGTCTACACTGTTTTGCTTTCACCTTAAGTTAATAGTTTTCCTGTACCCTTTACTCTTTTATTTAAATTTTGAAGTAACTTTTATCAGTTTTCCCTAAAATCCTGGAATTCGGATAGACGTAGCTGTGAAATTATCGATTAACTTGGGGGGAGAGTTTATATATTATTAAGTCATCTCTCTTAAGGACATGAACTGTCTCTATATCTATTTAGATTACTCGCTGTGACCTTTATTTAAATTTCAAAGTTTTCTTTATAGAAGTCTAGAAGTTCTGTACAGTCAGGCTGGATACCTTAGAGTTTGGTGGTTACTGTGAAAGGTACCTTATCTATCCATCTATCTACCTAGTAGAATGATGGTGCAAAGTAGTATTTCTGAGTGTGGTCCATGAACCACTGTGGATTCCCAACACCATTTGGGGGGCCTGCATAGTCAAAAGTACTTTCATAATAAGATGTTTTGCCTTTAAATTCTGTTGACATTTACACTAATGGTGCAAAAACTGTTGTTACCTCACCATGAATCAAGCCTTAAGGTGCTAAATTATACTTCTCATGAATCCTTTATCACCATTTACTCAAGAAAAAATGCTGGTTTTACATAGGAATGTCTGATGGAAGAGTAAAAATGATTAATTTTATTGAATTTCTACCCTTGAATATACATTTAAAAAAATATCATCTGTGACAAAATGAGAAATTTGTGTCAAGTGCTTTTGTATACTGAAGCTCAGTGACTATCTCAGGGAAAAGTGTTTGGACTGTTTCAGTCCAAGGCTGAGCTAACTGCATTTTATTCTTTCACAGAGAACCATTTTTAGTTGAGAACTACTGACAAAGTATGGTTAATCAGACTTGGAAATCTGGCAGATGTTTTCTGAAAAATGAAGTAAACCTGTCACTTCAAGGAAATAACAGATAGTATTTGTTGCCAGTGATAAAATGGAAGCTTTCAAGTAAGGGCAGAATTTTAGAAAACATATCTGTCATGAGCTTGATAGCTTCCCAACACTTTCAAGCTTTTTTGATGAGTCAGGGGTGATACTGACAAGGGTGATTTTGTCAGTATTATATAATATTTGTTAATATTAAAAAGATCACAAGTCACTGCATATTTTTCAAATGATCAATACTTGGTGTTAAAAATTACACAAGGTGAAAGATGTATTCAAAATATATGATAAATCAATGGAACTTAATGAAACATCATGAAGAGTTTACTGATTTGCTTTCAGATTCCAATTTCAATTAACTTATAATAATCCACTTGCTGAGAAGAAAACTCATATGAAAAGTTTACTAACACTTTTCCACTACAGTGAGTTTGAACACAGATTTTTTTCCTGTCTTAACCAAAAATAACACATTGCAATAGACTGAATGAAGAAGTATGTATGAGAATCTAGATGTTTTCAATTAGGGAAGCAATTAAAAGAGATGTACAAAGAGGTAAAACACCGTTACACTTCTCACGACATAGTTTTTTTTCGTTTTGGACATTTTTTCTTTTCATAAAAATATTTTATGTTAACCAGTAATGGGTTTATGTTTATTTTTAAACATTTTATACATTTGTTTGTTTTATATGTTTGTTTTGCAATGATTTTTAAGAGTATAATAGGTCCCAAATTATAAAGTTTGAGGATCACTGATGTAGAGAAAGGCAATTGATTTTAACAGGCTGACTTTATAACCTTGATGAACTCTAGTATATAATAGGTTCTACTTAGATCCTGTAGAATATTCTAGGGAAGATGATCATTTGCAAACAATGGTGGTTTTATCTCCTCTCTTTCCATTCTTTTGATTCACTTTTTATTCATTCCTCTTAGGTAGAGAGTCTGACTCAGTATTATGAAAAATGATAATGTATATATTTGTCTTATTCCTAATCCTAGAGAATGACTTTAAATTTTCTTCATTAAATATCCACTGTAGGTATTTTTCTATATGAATTTTACAAAGCTAAGGAACTTTTTCTAAGCTAATGGTCTAATCTTTTTAATGCCTAAGTGTTGAACTGTTTCACCACTGTCTCTTATACACATCTCACCTGTTGTACAGTTATTAGCTGTCAGAACTGCCAATGGAAAAAAATTCTGCTGTCATTAGAATGCTGCCACATAGTTCTAGTGAGAGCTAACCAGGTGAAAGTAAATATGCACACAAGAAAGTTTTCTTCTCTTTCAAGCCTTCGTAGTCTCTGCAGTCAGCACACTGCAGATTTTCATTTCAGTTAAGATCTTCTGGTTTCACAGATCTGAAGAAAGCCAGAGTCTCGGTAGCTAAAAGGACTAAATTAAACTTGAATAAAACTCAACTCAGGTTATCTGTTTCTCCATGCCCCCCACCCCCCGCCTTTTTTTGGCCACTTTACAGCTTGTGGGATCTCAGTTTCTGGCCCAGGGATAGAATTGGGGCCACAGCAGTGAAACCCCAAAACCAGCAGGCCACCAGGCAACTCCCCTGTTTCTCCACTCTTAAAAGTCACATATTAGAAGCCTGTGATAAGTGTTAAATAACACTCAACTGGTTGTGTATGGACCTTAATAGTCCTGGATCTGTAATTCCATCACAATCATTCCTCGCTTTAAGATCTTAAGAGAAGGGACTTCCCTGGCAGTGGCTAAGACTCCACTCTTCCAGTGCAGGGAACCAGTTTCGATTCCTGGTCTAGGAACTACATCCCACAGGCAGCATGTCACATGTCACAGCTAAAGATCCCGCATGCTGCAACCAAGATCAAAGATCCAGTGTGCCAGAGCTAAGACCCAGAGCAGCCAAGTAAATAATAAATAAGATAAAATTTTTTGAAAAAAGATCTTCAGAGGAGACAGTACCTCCGTATTCCTCCTCAAGAAAGTTTCACCGAGTGTCACTGACATTTACATCCAAGTATATCTGACTTTTGCTGACGTGTCACTCATAGAGCACTGGCTGTGGCTTATGGAGGTTGCTCAATTGGAACCAATTTAGCTGCCATTGTCTATGGTCCAGTGTCGATTCTCCTGTGCTCTATAGCCAACCATTTCCTAAAAAATGGATTTATTGATGCGAAAGACAATCCAGGTATTTAACATATCTGTGACCACAGGACAATTGTTTGAAAGCACTATATCATTAGCATGGTTAATTCCAAGGAGGTATTAACTGCAACTGTTGCTTTAAATGACAGGGTCATTAAACAAGTTGGTCCCAAAGGGAGTCTTGGAATTAGGAAACCACAGACCTATTGTTTTCAAACATCTGTGGCATTGGTCTTCTCAGGGATTGTAAATGGCTATAGGGAGGCATTCCAGATTATTTTCATTCACCTAAGGATTGTTCCGGGGAAGGCAATGGCACCCCACCCCAGTACTCTTGCCTGGAAAATCCAATGGACGGAGTAGCCTGGTGGGCTGCAGTCCATGGGGTCACTAACAGTCGGACAGACTGAGCTACTTCACTTTCACTTTTCTCTTTCATGCATTGAAGGAAATGGCAACCCACTCCAGTATTCTTGCCTGGAGAATCCCAGGGACGGGGGAGCCTGGTGGGCTGCCGTCTATGGGGTCACACAGAGTCGGACACGACTGAAGTGACTTAGCAGCAGCAAGGATTGTTCAAAAATATACCTCATCCTATCTGGAATAACATTACAGAAAGGGATAGTGTGTTCTGAGTCTACAGAATAAAGTCGCTTTTTTTCTGAAATGAAATTTATGTAACCATGTAGCTTAACTGCAGGTAAAGGAAGAAATAATTTGAAGTTTCAACAGGTCATCTTTGTTTTTTATAAACACTAATAGTTGTCAAAGTACATTCTCCAGACCAGCACCTCCTGGGACCTGCGAATTGTTTGACCCCCACACGAGAGCTACTGAATCTAAAACTCTGGGGGTGTTGTCATCAATCTGTGTTTCAACAAGCCCTCCAGGTGATTCTGGTACATGATGAAGTTATGAATCATAAACCTCTACTGAAGACATACAATTCATTGATTAGAGCTATGTTTTATGTCTAGCACTCAGGGTGTGTGCGTACATGCTCAGTAGCTAGGTCTTGTCTGACTTGTTGTGACCCCCATGGATGGTAGCCCACCAGGCCCCTCTGTCCATGGAATTCTCCAGGCAAGAATACTGAAGTGTAGTCGTTTCCTCCTCCAGGGGATCTTCCAGGGACTGAACTCGTATCTCCTATATTGGCAGGCAGGTCCTTTACTCCTGAGCCACCAGGGAAACCCATCTGGAACTCATAGCACCATAATAGGTTGCAGTAAGACAGTTCAAGAGAGAGTCGGTAATAAGCCATCCTTTTGCAGCAGTTAACAGTGCCAAGTTTGGGGGAGTCATATCCTAAGCAGATATAGATCAGGTTGGGGGTGTGGGGTTCAGATTTGGGCAGCACCTCTCCCCTAGATTCTAGGATGGTCTTTTTAGCCAGCAGGTTGTATTCTCTTCTAGGGGACTAAGCTGAGAACATTTTCCCCAAAATCATGTCATCTAGTCATAAGCTCTAAAGTGGCAGACAGGTGGGAGGAGGAGTGGTTATTCTGTTTAATGGGAAAGTACTTGCTCTCCTGCCCTCCTTCCCTATTGAGATATAAAAGCCCATGAGTATCGAGGTCTGACCAGGGGTAGGACCCCCCGAGGACCTAGTTGTATAGACTCTGGCACTGTATCTCTTACCAGGTTGCCGTGCCTGGAGCTAGAGGGTAGGTCAGAAAAATCTCAATAAAATTTACATTTTCCAATTGTGTTCTCCGTCTGAATCACATGAACAGGGAAAACATTGACCCCAGACAAGAATAAGATTCAAATTAAAACAGGCAGGGAAGCAAGTAGAAATTCCCTGAGCCAGCTGGGCTGGCCTAAAGGATGTATGAATGGGAAAAGGCATTTAACATAGAGGTGGTAGCTTGGATGGAGCAATTTCTAATCTCTCTAATTGGTATAAGGCATGTATGTGCAGTGTGCAGCATATGTCCGTAATATGATACTGCCCTGTATTTTTATAAGAGGGTGAGGAGGATGACAGGAGCAGTCACCATCTTTTGGGTTGGCCAATAGATGGCCAAGAAGTTCATTCGGATTTTTCCATAAAATGTTATGGAAACCCATATGAACTTTTTGGCCAGCCCAATACTTTGGTGGAGGAGGGGCACAGGGCAATAGAGGGATCCATTCCACCTTTTCTCAGCGGGGTCTGTGGGTAGATAAGTTTTTTCTGATCAGCAGTCCTCAGGGAGGGTGCCAGCCGTCCTTGCTACTGAATGACCTGTGGAGTTTCAGGTAGAACTCAATTGTTGAACCCTTGGACGAGCCTCCTTGTTTAGCTGAACCTCACAAGGCACAGGCTCCCTGTCTGGGACTCCACAGTGTCCCATGTATGCTTCTGTGTCGCCCGTCTCCTGACGTGGAACAAGCTGTACCCCTTCCTTTAATGCCTTTCTCTAGATGATGGTCATTTCTCCACTTCCTCCCCCTCTTTCCTCTGTCTTTTTTTATTTCTTTCTTTTTCCTTTTCTCCCTAGGACCTCCAGTTCTCCCAGCATCTCTTCTTCAGGTGTACAAGTTTCTCTCCTCAGTTACCTCCTAAATGTCAGGGCTTTCTCCTCATTCATCTGATTTCTGTCCTTTAGAGGGAGGGAGAAACAACAGGAGAGTGAGTGAGTTCTTTTTCTTCAGATGGGTGGAGGAGGGAGATGGGCAACTTCAGTTTCAGCCTGCAGCTAACTTTCTCTGATCTAAAGTTTCTGAACTCAAACACACACCCACCAAGAGGATAACTTGATTCTGAAGAACCCCATGTATTATACACAAGCAGTTAAAAGCCTTCTTTTTGCTACATCTTTGATCCTATTTCTTTCTGCATAGTGAGTACATTTAATTCACTCTCTGTCAGAGCCCTTTTTGTAGAACGTCCTCTTATTGACCAAAAAGGGATGGGATGCATCTCTGTCCTCTACCTTATAAGCTGATTAGGGAAAGAGATACATAAATTCATTGAAGGCAGAAGTTCTGCTCATCATTCTATCCCCTCAGTTATTAATACAATAGCTTACATGCAGTATCTGCTTGTTGAATCAAATTCAGGGCCACAAAATCTGGGGATGGTGAAGAACCAGCAGGAAATACTAGCACGTATATAGGAGCTATTGTTGGTGCACTCCAGCTGGTTGTCACGATCTAGAGGCAAAGGAGAAAGACAAGGCAGTACTGTGATGAGATTATCACCATAGCCCTCAATCCAACACCATCTTGAGTTGTATTTCTTCTTTAGCTGCAAGTACAGATATAGTCAGTCTGTTAAAAGTTAAGGTCAAAAGCATTGCAAATCTCTGTATATCTTATATGGAGAAAAATGGACCAAATGATGGAACTTTGACAGGCAGTGGCAGGGAGGGAAGCAGCCAAGGAAAGGATACTGAGAATGTGCACCCTATTTGCAGCAGGGGAGCAGAGTTAAAGCATACGAATGCACAGTGGTCAAGCTGTCTTTTTAAATGACATGCTCAACTCTCTGACTCTTGCAATCCTTTGGACTGTAGTCCAACAGGCTCCTGGTGCATTGGATTTTCCAGGCAAAAATATTGGAGTGGGTTGCCATTTCCTCCTCTAGGGGATCTTCCTGAGCCAGGGACAGAACCTGTGTCTCCTGCATTGACAGCAGCTGCTTTCCCAGTGAGCCACTTGGGAAGCCCCTCTTAAATGTACAGAAGTGAAGTCGCTCAGTTGTGTCTGACTCTTTGAGACCCCATGGACTGTAGCCTACCAGGCTCCTCCTTCCATGGGATTACATAATTAAAGGGCTTCTTTGGTGACTCAGGAGTAAAGAATCTGCCTGCTGATGCAGGAGACATGGGTTCAATCCCTGTCTCAGGGAGATCCCCTGGAGAAGGAAATGGCAATCTACTCCAGTTTTCTTGCCTGGGAAATCCTGTGGACAGAGGAACCTGGTGGACTAGAGTCCGTGGGGTCGCAATAGAGTCAGACATGACTCAGTGACTAAACAACAACATATACATTGGACTGTAGTCCAACAGGCTCCTGGTGCATTGGATTTTCCAGGCAAAAATATTGGAGTGGGTTGCCATTTCCTCCTCTAGGGGATCTTCCTGAGCCAGGGATAGAACCTGTGTCTCCTGCATTGACAGCAGCTGCTTTCCCAGTGAGCCACTTGGGAAGCCCCTCTTAAATGTACAGAAGTGAAGTCGCTCAGTTGTGTCTGACTCTTTGAGACCCCATGGACTGTAGCCTACCAGGCTCCTCCTTCCATGGGATTACATAATTAAAGGGCTTCTTTGGTGACTCAGGAGTAAAGAATCTGCCTGCTGATGCAGGAGACATGGGTTCAATCCCTGTCTCAGGGAGATCCCCTGGAGAAGGAAATGGCAATCTACTCCAGTTTTCTTGCCTGGGAAATCCTGTGGACAGAGGAACCTGGTGGACTAGAGTCCGTGGGGTCGCAATAGAGTCAGACATGACTCAGTGACTAAACAACAACATATACTTAAAAGGAATTGCTTTGAGGAGCCAAGAAGTGTTATCATAGAAAAGCAAAAGTGTTCCAGAATGAAAAACCATCTTAGCCAAGAGCAATACTTTGAAATTCATCAAGAAATCTTGCTACTTTAGGTATCTTTTTTTTTTTTAATATCACTGTTTGAAATATAACTATCAGCAACTTGATGTTGAAGCTTGAAGAATATTGAGGCATCTATAATGCTGTAGAAATGTTACAAAAAGAGGGAAGTGGACATTTTAAGGGTGATTTCTCAAATATTCACAGCATTCAGAATTTTAATGGTGCTACTGATAACCTTGTTATCTAATAGACTTCTGACTACAAAATGCATTAAACTTCTTGGTAGTAGTCAAATGAGTGGCAGCCAGAAATGGCATACATAGTGTGCTTGATAAAAAAATGCTGTTTATTTAAAGTGTTAGAGTGGCCATTATGTTCAAGTACGAAGTTTTGAGACTCTTAGTAAATTTAATCTAGAAGAAAATGTTTCAGACTGTTTTTAAGTTTCAGTAGAACATAAGGTACTCTGAGTTTTTCCTTAAGAGAATGTCAAATGTAAAAGCTAGTTTTGACATATTCACATGTAATAAGTTTTCAGGTAGCTTCCTTGGTTCTTTTCCATTATTGCATACTTGTAGCTAAGGATACGGTGACTTTATAAGCTCAAACTTTCAGCTATTTCAGAAGTTTATATTAAATAAAGGTGGATGAGTTTATATTAAATAAACTTCTAAGTTTATTTTAGAAGATTATATTGAATAAATATAGTTTATTTATATTGAATAAACTGCATTTATTTATATATATATTTTGAGTGTGTATATGTGTATGTTAATCCTATTCAGAGAATTGAGTGGAAAAGAATTCAAGTTATTGTATTACTACTGTTTTAACCTCTCTAAGACTCTTTTCCCTGTTCTGGAAATGGGGGTCCTGATTCCCTAGCTGGCACAGTGATTTTAGGGGTTCAGTAAATAATGTTCTAAAGTATGTAGGAGAAATAAATTCCCCGTCTGTGATCAAAACAATTACATTTTGTTGCCTTTCCCTTTCCTCATGAAGTTGAAATAATATAACCCAATATAGGTAAAGCCCCAAATCGATAGGAAGTGTAGACTCTCTTAGATGGAAGGAATCTTAGAAACTATACGGTTCAGTGATTCTTGTCATTTGTGTGGCTCATGGACTACTTTGAGAATCTGAGAGCCATGACTCTTCACTACCAAAAAAAAATGCCTCTCTACACAAAAATTAGCATATAACTTTAAGAGGTTCTAGGATTCCCTCAAACCTAAGGTTAGGAATCCTCAATTTCATGTGACACCCTCAGTCTAAAGATGGAAAAATTAAGGAATATAAGTGATATGCTCTTGAGAATTAAAAATTATTTTGAAAACTCTTCCCCCCAAAATCTCTAATTTAAGAACACACCTTTTGTTGATTTTTGAGCAGTGTCCTCAGACCACAGCTGCATTTTATCGGTGGACTTCCTGTCTCCTCAGCCTTTGGTGTGGAGTGACTAAAAGCTATTTGCAATCGCATACAAAGTGAAATGAAATAATTTGGGTATTGATTCTGTTTTTAACATGCACATTCCCCAAAATCATACTAATGCATTCTCGTGAACATTCATTAAGTACCCATCATGGTCTAAAGTCTATCCAAGAGAATGAGAGCCCAAGATCTTGAGACCTAGTTTCTCACTGATCTGAGCCCAGTCTAATGACAGGCTCATGAGCCTCTAATAGGAGAGCTCAGAGAGAAGAGCAAGTTACTCAGCCTCAAAACTTTGAGGATGTCCCACACTTAAGGTAACATTAAAGTTATGACTTGAATGATGAGTAGTTTTCTGCTCGAAGCATCCAAATGACCTAACTCCTTGTGGATGCAAATTTTAATACAATGCACAACTTTCCTTTCAGTTTAGAATAATTTGCTTACTTTATATGTACATGGTAATTACTCCCAATATATGTGAGGTGACCTAAAAAGACCTGTTTGGTAGTTTCATCAACCACGCAGTTTGCAGACCTCAGGGTCATTGTCCTCTCTGGCTTGCAATTTCCAGTCACAAATGCTTGCAAATCCTCTCCTCAAAGTGTCCCTCCACCTTCCTCTTTCTTTTCTGTTCCCATTACCGTCTTCCAATTTTTCTCCATACACTAGACCTGGCCCCTACCAGCCCTTCCTTGTTCTGCACAGTCACAAATTCATTTTCCCAAAATTAACTTATTCTAAAGCCCAGAGAAGAAACATTCATTCCAAGTTACCTATAGCATAGAGTTATGTGATATGTGTGTGTGTGTGTGTGTGTGTGGTCAGTCATGTCTGACTCTTTTGTGACCCCATGGACTGTAGCCCACCAGGCTCCTCTGTCCATGGGATTTCCCAGGCTTGAATGTTAGAGTGTGTTGCCATTGCTCCTCCAGGGGATCTTCCTGACCCAGGGATCGAACCCATGTCTCCTGCATTGCAGGTAGATTCTTTACCACTGCGCCACCTGGGAAGCCCCATAGGATATAGTTACTAAGTCTGTTTATTTTCTTACTTAAAGCCTGGATGATCCAATCTCAGGCTCCTCAGCCATCATAACCCAGCTCATATCTGCTCCATCCAGGCATGTGCAGGGCAGAGATGGTAAGAGCTCATGCTAAGTTATGTCTCACCTTTACTATGTATTTGCTATTTCATCTCATCTCTCCCTGCTTGTGTCTTCATCTATGACTTATATGAATAAATAGCCAAATAGCTTAAAGTTGTTAGGAAAACTAGTGTGATGACGCATGAGAAGTGCCTGGTGCTGCCCCTGACCCATCCTTGGTTCTCAGTAAATGGTAACATTTGTAGCCAGCTGCATCCTGGCCTTTCTCTGAAATGCACCACATCTCTGTCATTTCTAGAAAGGCTTCTTTTGCTTTCCAAGGTCATTGGTTTCTCCTTTAGGAATTGCCTCAGTTTCTGATTATCTTCCCACTGATTCCCCCACATGCACCTGCTCTCAGCTGTCTCTCCTCACATCCCCTTCATCACCTCTATTGGCTTGACACTGTTTCCAAAATTCTCAAGTTTCCTCACCATCCCAGCTAGAACTGTTCCCAAGTAGAGTAGACTGCTGTGCAAAGTCATGAGCCTCCTTGACTTCACCTTTATGTGAGGACGTTGAAGTGATCATGAAACAGAGGGAAGATTGGATAATGGATGCCTGAGGATCCTAGCAGGAGTGATTTTTGGAGTCTGAGCTGTTTAAAAGC
Organism: Oreotragus oreotragus; assembly: GCA_006410675.1. Lineage (NCBI taxonomy): Eukaryota > Metazoa > Chordata > Mammalia > Artiodactyla > Bovidae > Oreotragus > Oreotragus oreotragus. The sequence goes on from SJYX01021842.1 coordinate 27,249, forward strand.
AGGGACATGTCTTATATTTCCTCCCACTTCCCACAGCTGAGATCCTTGTAGGCACACTCCACTCTGCAGGGTTTGGCTCACTTTTTCCTGAAGAACCAACCTACTCTTTGATCCCTGTCAAGAGGGCCAGTGGCTTTCATCCTTCAGGGGAATTTAGGAGGATGTGTACCAGGGTTGGAGGATGGGAACCCCCACATGCATCACACTGTAACCTATAGTGAGTGTATAATAAATGTTTAATGAACAAGCACTAACCACAAGCTGTGTTTCACTGCATCATTGTATGTCACTTGGGGACACATTAAGAGCAAATGAAAGTCTCCTCCACATTTAAGGCTGAGGTTATGGGGAGATGCTGAGGGACTAGATTATTGCCCCCCCGCCAAAAAAAGACTCCTTAGGTTCCTCAGAAAAAGCTCTTTATCTGAATATTTTCCTTTTCTTCCCTACAATCTCTATATATGGGCAAAGAGAGAGTCCAGAAATCTAAGACAATGTTTATCTTTAATATCCTTATTGAAAGCTCTATTTTGAAATAATCTCATTACACAGGGCACCTCTAATTTTTGCCAGTTCATTTTCTCTCTGAAATCAACTGCTTTGCCTTCTGTGTTGCTGAATTCCAGGTAGCTGCACTTAATCTCTTTGTGGCCTGGCCTTTTCATACTAGTTTGCTGTAATACGTTCAGCTTNCATTACACAGGGCACCTCTAATTTTTGCCAGTTCATTTTCTCTCTGAAATCAACTGCTTTGCCTTCTGTGTTGCTGAATTCCAGGTAGCTGCACTTAATCTCTTTGTGGCCTGGCCTTTTCATACTAGTTTGCTGTAATACGTTCAGCTTTAAAGAACGGCTTCCCACCCTTCCCCAGTTGGAAGGGAGGAAATCAGTTAATTGCAGCCTGTCAAAGTTGTTTTAGGTGACTTTGTACTTCTTCAGTTTAAGATCAACATGAACCTTAGACATTTCAGGCTGGAAATTTAAATAGCAGCAAAAAAGCCTGGGTTTCGCTAATGCCAGGAATGACTCATCTGGTGAGAATGGTATTGTACTGATAATACAATACCGAGAGAAGGAAAAGACTGTGGTATCTGCTTTTCTTTGTATCTCTGACCTTGAGGAGAATTATAACTTGTTTGTTGCAGAAGTTGAGCATCTAATATGCTGATGCACCTGTTAGTTCTAATATGTTAAATGGCAAAGCACTTGCCGTTTCCTGTGATTGCTTTGTGGGTGAAGTATTTTCTGCAATCTGGTGAACTGATTTTGTTTTGTTTTGAAGAATGTATTCATTTATATTTCTTGTCTCTCTTATTTCTCAAAAATATGCTTTCTCATTCTGTTTCAATACCCTGGTCTCATCATTACATCTTTTAGAATCTGCTTGGCTTTTTATTTTCAAGGTAACATGATTATGATTTGTTTTTAATGTTTTTAATATAGAGACCATGAACCAGGCGACTCCCGCGAGGAAGCTGGAAGAGGTTCTTCATCTAGCGGAGCTCTGCATTGAAGTCTTACAGCAGAATGAAGAGCATCATGCAGAGGTGATGACTTGTTTTAACTGTCACATAAAGCCACGCATAATGCTTTGCGATAGTGGGAAAGGCACTGAAGATGTGGCCTGTCCATAGCCTTTGATACACACCTGGCCGTTTATCTATAGTAAAACTGAGTATGTGCGCTTTTCCTGGAAAGCTTCAGGTGGCCAAAGTATTGGAGGTTCAGCTTCAGTACTCCAATATAAAATAAAAAGTTGAAGAGAAATGTCTCCATGCTTTGTCAGAACCCTTGTCCTTTGGTAACTAAAGCTGTGGATAAACAGTGGGTACAGAAGTCTCAGGAGTGTTGAAAGCACTGCCCCCATGCTGCCACTGGCATACAGGGGTGCACCTCAGGTTTTCACTTAGTTGGTTAGTGACCTGAGTGTACAGAGAGCTAGTGAGCAACTGTACCACACACTTGTACTCTGTTCTAAGCTGACGGAAGATACACACATAACATGAAAGCTCTGTCATACTTAAACAAGTCACACCTTCACTTGCTTCTTCTAGTCAATAATCCCTGCAACTGTTGCCTGTTATGTTTCCAAACTGGCTTTGGATATATGGAACGAATCTGCCAACATTGTCATCAGTTGGCTAACTGACATGAACACAAATTTTATAGTGCAGGTGCTTATCTTGAGTGCCTAGTGAGTTGGTGACAGAGAAAAGTTGGGGCAAATAAACATACTAGAAATCCTCATTTATTCCAGATCAGATGTGGAAATAGTCAAAATGAATTTATATTATTTGCATAATACTTAAAAAAAGAATATGGTCCTAATACCTTCTCTACATGCATTATATAGAATAAGGCTAATGGTGTGGCAAGGAGCTATGAAAGACATCAACATATTGACAAGAACATGCTGGTAAAAATAGTTTAAAATTAACATTTCAATTGTATCATCTTAGCTGATAGAATCAAAATAATTTATAGCTATCAGAAAACAATTATCTTCTTCAGTCAGTTCAATTCAGTTGCTNGTACTCAAGAAAAAATGCTGGTTTTACATAGGAATGTCTGATGGAAGAGTAAAAATGATTAATTTTATTGAATTTCTACCCTTGAATATACATTTAAAAAAATATCATCTGTGACAAAATGAGAAATTTGTGTCAAGTGCTTTTGTATACTGAAGCTCAGTGACTATCTCAGGGAAAAGTGTTTGGACTGTTTCAGTCCAAGGCTGAGCTAACTGCATTTTATTCTTTCACAGAGAACCATTTTTAGTTGAGAACTACTGACAAAGTATGGTTAATCAGACTTGGAAATCTGGCAGATGTTTTCTGAAAAATGAAGTAAACCTGTCACTTTAAGGAAATAACAGATAGTATTTGTTGCCAGTGATAAAATGGAAGCTTTCAAGTAAGGGCAGAATTTTAGAAAACATATCTGTCATGAGCTTGATAGCTTCCCAACACTTTCAAGCTTTTTTGATGAGTCAGGGGTGATACTGACAAGGGTGATTTTGTCAGTATTATATAATATTTGTTAATATTAAAAAGATCACAAGTCACTGCATATTTTTCAAATGATCAATACTTGGTGTTAAAAATTACACAAGGTGAAAGATGTATTCAAAATATATGATAAATCAATGGAACTTAATGAAACATCATGAAGAGTTTACTGATTTGCTTTCAGATTCCAATTTCAATTAACTTATAATAATCCACTTGCTGAGAAGAAAACTCATATGAAAAGTTTACTAACACTTTTCCACTACAGTGAGTTTGAACACAGATTTTTTTCCTGTCTTAACCAAAAATAACACATTGCAATAGACTGAATGAAGAAGTATGTATGAGAATCTAGATGTTTTCAATTAGGGAAGCAATTAAAAGAGATGTACAAAGAGGTAAAACACCGTTACACTTCTCACGACATAGTTTTTTTTCGTTTTGGACATTTTTTCTTTTCATAAAAATATTTTATGTTAACCAGTAATGGGTTTATGTTTATTTTTAAACATTTTATACATTTGTTTGTTTTATATGTTTGTTTTGCAATGATTTTTAAGAGTATAATAGGTCCCAAATTATAAAGTTTGAGGATCACTGATGTAGAGAAAGGCAATTGATTTTAACAGGCTGACTTTATAACCTTGATGAACTCTAGTATATAATAGGTTCTACTTAGATCCTGTAGAATATTCTAGGGAAGATGATCATTTGCAAACAATGGTGGTTTTATCTCCTCTCTTTCCATTCTTTTGATTCACTTTTTATTCATTCCTCTTAGGTAGAGAGTCTGAGNGTTTGAGGATCACTGATGTAGAGAAAGGCAATTGATTTTAACAGGCTGACTTTATAACCTTGATGAACTCTAGTATATAATAGGTTCTACTTAGATCCTGTAGAATATTCTAGGGAAGATGATCATTTGCAAACAATGGTGGTTTTATCTCCTCTCTTTCCATTCTTTTGATTCACTTTTTATTCATTCCTCTTAGGTAGAGAGTCTGACTCAGTATTATGAAAAATGATAATGTATATATTTGTCTTATTCCTAATCCTAGAGAATGACTTTAAATTTTCTTCATTAAATATCCACTGTAGGTATTTTTCTATATGAATTTTACAAAGCTAAGGAACTTTTTCTAAGCTAATGGTCTAATCTTTTTAATGCCTAAGTGTTGAACTGTTTCACCATTTTAAAAATATCTATTGAGGTCATATGATCTTTAAGTTTTTTAGTTTTTGATGTTGAATCACTTTTATATATTTGAAACAAATCTCACTGATCAGGATTCGTGAGCTAATATATCTAGGCATTTTATATATGTGCTTATAACAAAAAGGACCAATAATAATTCTCTCTTGTTCTATTGTCATTATCAGGCTTGGGAATCAAGATTATGCTTATTATATGAAGTGAACTTCCCTCATTTCCCATTTTATTGAGCTTATTTTGGATAGGAATTATTTGTTCCTTAAAAGTTTGGTAGAGTTTACCTCCCCAAACAACTGTTCTTAGGGACTTGGGGATGGGAGATTTTTGATAACTACTTCATTTTCTTTAAAACTTATGGCCATTTAAACTTTGTTTCTTGGGCTGATTTTACCAATATAGAGCTTTTTGAGAAATGTATCAATTCCTTACTTTCAATTTTTGTATTTGTTCACAATACTTTTCAAGTATTTTCTCTGTCATGTGTCTCTAGTTCATTTTTGTTTTCATACTGTATTTATCTGCATTTTTTCCTAAGTAGTCAGATAGAAGTCTATCTTATTCTATTTCTATTCTTTATAACACATTTTTCTTTTATATTGTCTACTTATTTCTCCTTTCCTGCTGCCTTCCTTCTAATTGCCTAGGTCACTAGCAAGTTTTTCAGCTGTATTCATCCTATATGCTGTTTTTCTTACAACTATATTATTTCATACCCAATATTTCCACTGAGTTTTTCACTACTGCTAGTCACTGCATCATATTGCTAAGCATCTTCTTGTATTGCTTTGAGAATATTATGCTCAGTTTAAATTCTTCCTCCACCAGTTCCAGATAATACATATTACTTATTGCGTTTACTAAGAGCCACACTCCTTCAGTTCAGTTCAGTCCAGTCGCTCAGTCGTGTTCGACTCTTTGCAACTCCATGAATCGCAGCACGCCAGGCCTCCCTGTCCATCTATGATGTACTCTGCATAGAAGTTAAATAAGCAGGGTGACAATATACAGCCTTGATTTACTCCTTTTCCTTAGGGGTCTAGTAATTTTGGATTGAGAGCTCAAGATCATTTGGAGGGACAGAGAATGGGGTGATGGGTGGGCCTGTGGCCTTTGCAGTGACTTTGAAAATGGAGAATCTTGGTCTTTGGAGTAGAGAGTCTCAGGCAACACAGAACCAATACTGATAGATTCCCTTTTCATACTAATCCATCAGGCAACTCCTATGGATAGGGATTCACCATTGATTTGTTAGATTTAAAGCAACAGCACTAGGTTAAAAGTCTCCTTAGCTTTAGTTCACCAGGCTGGAGGGTTGGGATGCAGAAGAGTGAAGGGATGAGTCGGGGTGGCTCAACTCTTTCCTATTTTCATTAAGCTCTCACTGAAGCACAGCTGAGCCCCTGTCCTGATAATACCGCAGATCTTGGCCACATGACCTACTGCTACCAATCCCAGTGACAAGAGGGAAGGCACTGGATGTCTCAAGGCAATGTAGGGGGAGGCAGGAGCAGAATTTAAAAGTTTCCCTCCCTCCCTCTCTCCTTCTGACCAGCCATACACTAGGGTAACTAACTCCCCACCAGACAGACTGGTGAGACTGCAAGGCAATCTTCTTTGGGCCAAGTAGAGTGAAACTTCTTTGGGCAAAGTGGAACAAAAGTGAGTAAACCGAAAAGTGAGATTATACCCTGCTCTTTGGATGGCAGCTGAAAGGAGGCAGAACTCAAGATAAGGTGTTTTTTAGGGAGATACCAATGTTATAAAAGGAAGGTAATGTAAAAGAAGACAGAGGTAAAAGTCACAGGAGAAAGAAGGGATATATGATGGAACAAAATACCTCCGGAAAGGGGTAGGTAGAATTGGGGTCAACATCACAGGTGGATGAGTTGGCCTTGAAGAGAAGATAACTCATCCCCTGAAGATGCAGAAGAGAAGAGAAAGGTGGATGTGAGTAACAGAAAGTTTGCAGCTACAGAGCCAGAAAGCTGAGGCTTACTATGCTCTTTATAAGACTAAAAGGTACTGGCTGCCCTTAAAAAATCTTAAATTTAGGTGTCATTGAAACTTAGGGTCATGTTCCTATGACAGCCTAATCTGGAAAGAGAACATTGTTCATGATTGAATCAGGTTTTCATTCTTTTACATATGGAATACACTGTGACTGTCTCTGAAACTGTCCTTATCTATTGCAGTTCACACTCAAAACAGAATAAAATGAGAACTGAAGAAAAGATGGATGACTCATCGACAAAGAGACTGATGATCAAGGAAAAGTTCTGCTCACTTAGGTCACAAAAGACTTTACGGAATGACAAGTCACTCAGCACTGGCAATGTTAACCCCAATATAAAGGACAGAAGCCCAAAGCAGAGGGTAGCATGACCGTACAGCCAACAGTTGCTTTAGATGGAGCAGTACATACTAATGCTTTCCCAGAATTAAACGAAGGTCAATCAGAAAGGACATTAGAGGAATGCAGACCCAGAACTGATTTTAGAGGAGACAGTGTCCTGAAGTGTCTCCATGATGGACCTAGAGATTGTCATGCTGAGTGAAGGAAGTCAGACAGAGAAAGAGAAATATCATATGACATCCCTTATATTTAGAATCTAAAAAGAAATGATACAATGAACTTATTTACAAAACAAAACCAGACTCATAGACTTAGGGAACAAACTTTAGTTGCCAGTGGGGAAGAATGGGGAAAAGAGATAGTTGGGGAATTTGGGATGGAAATGAACACACTGCTATATTCAAAAAGGATAAGCAACAAGGACCTACTGTACAGCACAGAGAACTCTGTTCAATGTTATGTGGCAGCCTGAATGGGAGGGGAGTTTGGGGGAGAATGGACATATGTATATGTATGGCTGAGACCCTTTGCTGTCCTCCTGAAACTATCACAACATTGCTAACTAGCTGTTCAGTTCAGTCACTCAGTTGTGTCTGACTCTTTGCAACCCCATGGACTGCAGCACGCCAGTCTTCTCTGTCCATCACCATATCCTGGAGTTTACTCAAACTCATGTCCATTGAGTCGGTGATGCCATCCAACCATCTCATCCTTTGTCGTCCCCTTCTCCTCCTGCCTTCAATCATTCTCAGCATCAGGGTCTTTGCAAATGAGTCAGTTCTTTGCTTCAGGTGGCCAAAGTATTGGAGGTTCAGCTTCAGTACTCCAATATAAAATAAAAAGTTGAAGAGAAATGTCTCCATGCTTTGTCAGAACCCTTGTCCTTTGGTAACTAAAGCTGTGGATAAACAGTGGGTACAGAAGTCTCAGGAGTGTTGAAAGCACTGCCCCCATGCTGCCACTGGCATACAGGGGTGCACCTCAGGTTTTCACTTAGTTGGTTAGTGACCTGAGTGTACAGAGAGCTAGTGAGCAACTGTACCACACACTTGTACTCTGTTCTAAGCTGACGGAAGATACACACATAACATGAAAGCTCTGTCATACTTAAACAAGTCACACCTTCACTTGCTTCTTCTAGTCAATAATCCCTGCAACTGTTGCCTGTTATGTTTCCAAACTGGCTTTGGATATATGGAACGAATCTGCCAACATTGTCATCAGTTGGCTAACTGACATGAACACAAATTTTATAGTGCAGGTGCTTATCTTGAGTGCCTAGTGAGTTGGTGACAGAGAAAAGTTGGGGCAAATAAACATACTAGAAATCCTCATTTATTCCAGATCAGATGTGGAAATAGACAAAATGAATTTATATTATTTGCATAATACTTAAAAAAAGAATATGGTCCTAATACCTTCTCTACATGCATTATATAGAATAAGGCTAATGGTGTGGCAAGGAGCTATGAAAGACATCAACATATTGACAAGAACATGCTGGTAAAAATAGTTTAAAATTAACATTTCAATTGTATCATCTTAGCTGATAGAATCAAAATAATTTATAGCTATCAGAAAACAATTATCTTCTTCAGTCAGTTCAATTCAGTTGCT
>SJYX01021842.1:38521-70452 GCA_006410675.1 Oreotragus oreotragus
TCAACTCTGCAGTGTATAAACTTATTTCTGTACACACACGTCCTTAAGTAGAATGTGCGTGTGTCCTAAGTTGCTTCAATTGTGCCTGATTCTTTGTGACACCATGGACTCCTCTGTCCAGGAGATTCTCTGTCCATGGGATTCTCCAGGCAAGAATACTGGAGTGGGTTGCCATGCCCTCCTCCAGGGGATCTTCCACAACCAGTGATCAAACCTGCATTTCCTGGGGCTCCTGCACTGCAGGCAGATTCTTTACTGATTTCATATATTTATTATTTACCGCTCCACTTTGACACTGAAGTGCTAAATTAAAATGCCACCCAGATGGCAAACACATCCTAATGACGTAAGGAGGGCTGCAGTGCAACTTCCCTACTCAAAGAAAGCAAGCAGAGCGGCCCTCTGGGAAAGCATGTCTCTCCTGTTCAACTGAGACCTTGAAAATGAGAGCACTAGGGGGTTAGAGCCGGGAACCTGGCAACAAGGGCCCAGACAGATCCTCACTGCACAAAGCCTCTGCGTGTTCATTCCATGCTACCTTCTGTTCGGGGCACCTCCACGTATTGAGATTTACAAGGAGCTTAGGTACCAAACTGATGTAAAACATCTAAGGTCAAGGCAAGCTCTAAGGAGAAGTCTCCCTCCTCTTTCATCGTAAGTGACAAAATGTTATGTAGTTTTTAGGAGAAAGCAGAGACGGTTATTAGACATTTTATAGTTGTTTCTGTCCATTAAAAAATTCCTTGAATTAAAGAACAAATGAATTCTTCTTTAAAAATAACTAATTTGCATCAATAAGGCATGTGATTAAAAAAACACACACACAATTAGAAACCTAGATTCAGTATCATTTTGAACCTTGGATTATCAATAAAAATGATCCTCCTGTTATACAAAAAGTTAGGGGTAAAATTAAACCAAAGAGGAAACTAGCTGATTTTGCAACAGTGTAAATCTCAAACAACAACAACAAAAAATTGCTTTCTAGAAATTTCAGGTTCTTCAAATGAACTACAAATATGTTCTCATAAAACTCATGTAAATAATTTCCAAGAAGGAAAGAAGGCATTTAGAGAGGGCTCATCTGTTTTATTTCATCTAATACAAAGTTGTAAAATCCCTTTATCTCTTCAAATCTGTGCTGCCAATGGAAAATTTGAAGAATTCCCAAGGATGAGGACTATGAGTCAAATGCTGAACATCATTCTAAATTATAGAAACAACTACTGAAACAGGTTAGATTACTAACTGTAATTAATACAATTGCTGTCTATAACTTCTGGTTTGTGTGATCCAAAGCCTCTTCACCATGCCTCCTGCAACCCCCCCCCCCAATAAAGGGCATGAAATTCTGGTTTAATTTTTCCAATCTTGTTATTTTAAATCAGTGGCTCGTTTTTGCTCTATATTGTTAACTACTCAGGGTTTGGTTTGAATGACCTTTTGTAAGCCAGCTTGCTAGTTTACAGATATTCTCTCTACAGTGGAGTCTGATCACTGTGCCATAAACTGAATCATTTATTCAATAAAGTTTATATCGAGTAACAACGCACCAGGCACTTTTTTCAGCACTAGAGATGCAACAGTTTTGAAATACTGCCCTTGGAGGGGAGGGGCTAACATTCTAGGACAATAGCTGGATGAAATAACTCTCTTGCGTGTTAGATCATATGGGTTATAAAGAAAAATAAGGAAGAATCACTCGGGGTTGTAGAGAGGTGGCACATTTTAATTACATTCAACATTTGACACTTAAGAAGTGTCAGGGAAAATAAAGATTTAGTTTTATGGAGTCCTCTTAGCCTTCCACCAGAGACCTGTGCTGTCTAGTTTAGCAGCCACTGGTCACTGTGATATGGATGAGTAGCTACTTCTCACGAGGTGTGCTGGCAGAGGAAAATACCCACTAGATTTCAAAAACATCGTAGGAAAAAAAGAATGTAAAATATCGTAATAACTGTGTATACCGAATACATTTTTTTATATGGTAATATTTGGATATATTGGGTTAAGAACATATAATCTTAAAATTAATTTCACTGCTTTTACTTATTATTTTTTAAATTTCACTGCTTTTAAAAATACCTCTTAAATACAACTGCCAAAATATTTTAAGTTACAAATATGGCTTTCATTGCATCTCTATGGGCAGCACTGTTCATTTCAAATGTCCATTTTAAGGAAGACGCAGGGAAAGTATGAAGACAGCTTAATAGGTAGACAGCGGGTTCTAATCTTCCACTTACTTAGCTATGTGACCAGCTTGTAGATAATTACCCCTCTACTTCTGTTTTCTAAAAGGTAATAAGAGTAATAGTTAAAATAAAAGTAATATTAACTGTAAAGAGAGGTTGTAAAGAATAGATCCATGTAAAGTGCTTAGAATAGGGCCTAGTATGTAACTGTTTCCTCTTATTAAATATTATTTTTGGAAAAAGTGATTGTACAAATAACCCTTGGCTTTTGTGGTGCATGTGAGTGGTTTATCAGAAAATGTCACGACTTTGGGTCAGACAGCCCTGGGGGCAGGGAAGCCAGAGGAAGGGCATGGAGAGGGCTGTGGTGACCGAGGAACAGGGGTGCAAATCTCAGGTCTGCTGATCTTTAACTGCAGCATGATCTCATGCAAGTTGCTGACTTTTTTCTAAAGTCTCAGTTGCCTCATCTGTAAAATATTTATTTTGAAGAGCAGTTTAAGAAACTGTTGAAGCAGTATAAATGAAAAACCCCTGGGGCAACAGGCAGGTCAATAAATGACAAAATGATGACAAACCCTGGATGAATTTTATTCTTTGCGTTGCACAAACTAACTGAGGATAATGATTATAATGCTCAAGAGAGTACTATTTCAAAGTTTTATCAAGCCTTTAAGCTCCTCCACATGCAACTGATACTCTCATTTTTACTCACTGTTAAAAGTACCTCCAAGAACATTTATTAAGCAACCCTGTTAACTTGCAACCCAATACAACTAGAAGAATATAACATTTCTTGAAAACCTCTCTTCTGTTACTTCAGAACAGTCTTCAGTGGAGGGTATCTTTCTCTTCCATTCACTTACACTACTGAGACTATACTGATTTTGTTTCTCTTTTCTATGCAAGCATTTAATTTTTAAAAAGTCTTTTTCCCAGACTCTGCAGCCTAGACAGCTGAGAAATGGCAGGGATGTTAAATACAAGTGAAGGGAAGATTGACTTTTATCTGGTAGAAGTGAGTACACAGGGGACAGCAAGTTTCACAAGTAGGGCAACTGCCTCTGCTCCATCCTTACCAAGGCGAACTGTGACCCCGTCTCATTTCACGGGGGCAGAAGCGTAGCCACTGTAGGTTGGGGATCAGGACACCTGACTCGAGTCCCAGCTGGCTGACTTGTTTACTCTATGGCAAATGGGAAAACCACTGACAACCCTGGACTTCTTATCTGCAAATTATGTAAAAACTATTTTCAACAGAAATGTTTGGGATAAAATGCTCTAAAAGGTTTTGAAAAAGTTTGTTAAGGAGCATGGGACTGTGGCTCTCACAATGGGCTGTCATGAGAAGCGAGGAGAGTCTCATATTCTTTTCCGAATTCCTTTTTTTCTAAAGTGCACTTCACCGATCATTGTAGGTGTGTTCTTTCCCCTTTTCTTCGCTCTGAGTGTTTTGTTCCTGACACTTTCTGAGTTCAAATACTGGAAGAGAATTGAAGGTAGGAAAAAACAAAAATGAAATAGTGTCCTTAATGGAAAACTTCAGCTAAAAACAACTCAAGTAAACTTGTCTATAAGACTCCATGCAAAATTTGACTAATATGAGAAAACTAGCATTAGAAAGGTTCATCACTTGTCTCGAGCACCTCTGTTTTCAGGTGGAACTAATTAAAGGCCCTTTTGTCTCTCTCCATAGTGAGTATCTACTTTGTGTCATGGGCACAGTGCTGGGTGTAGGCGACAAAACAGTGAATAATTTCAGTAGAGACCTTGCCTGCCAGAATCTGAAGCAGAGATGGATGGGATGAACACACAATGGCCCCTGTAATTAAATTAATTACAATGGGAAAAAGTGGTATGCACACACACAAAAGTAACAAAACCTTTAAAAAGCATTAGAGACCTGGAGAAGAATTCTTTCCCAGCAATTTTTTAAGAATGGAGTTTTATAACCTCTGCTATGATGAACAACTTGCAAAGGTAAGAGCAGCTTACTTTTTATTTAACAGCATTATATGTTTTTACTCTCAGGTTATCTTTTGGGAATGATGAAAGGAAGATGGTCCTCTTTTCTAGTTGTAAGAGTCCTTCAAATATTGACGACAGCTCCAAATAAGATTAGTGTACATGCTTAAAACCTGATGCATAACATTAATACAGCCTAACAAGTATTGCTTTGAACTCATATCAAAAAATAGTACTGAACTTTTGCAGAGATAAATGGCCTGTATTTTTGCTACAAAGTATTAGCAATAGCTCCAACAAAAGTCAAAATCTTTTCAGTTTCTTAGTCAAAGTGATCAAACAAGACCCCTGAAAGGGAAAGAGCTATTCATTCATATCAAAACACAACACCACCACATTAGAAATAACGGCACATGCATGCACAAACATTTATTACCTGCTTCCTTTTCTGCTGGGCCTAAAACATAAGAGAAGAAAATTAAGGAGGAAAGCAAAGTGTATCCATGTCACACTTGCACAATGTAAAAGCAAAGAAATCAGCCCACTTCCTATTTCTAACTTAAAGTTGAGTTTGTTCTTGGTCTGACCCTAAGTATGAAACAAAACTCTATTTTTGAAGATATAAAAATAGAGGGGAAAGGGAGAAAATGAAAAGCATAAAAGTTTTCCTTGTCTAATAAGCATGCATTTTTTTGGGGGGGGGGCGGAAGAGACTGCTCAGCAGTCCTACCTGACAAGATTTCTAAGATCCCTTTTCTAGAATGTTCTGAGAGGGATGACTCCAGAAAGGAACAGGTGAGAGAACTCCCTGTTCCCACCCCCACTGGATCCTATTTTAGGCTTTTCTCTAACACAGACTTGTTTTTGTGTGTGATTCAGAAGAATAACCATTTCTTTCTGATCACATTGTTAATGTGTTTATTTAGCTGATTAATGAAGGAAGCCCATGGTTCTGTATAAATAAAGTTTTTCATTTGTCCATATTAAAATGGACTCTATAACTAGAAAATAAATACAGAAATAAAATTAAAAATATATGGCATATTTTTTCAATATTGTTGGATAAGGTAATGGTCAAAAATATTAACTAAAATAGTAAAGACCAAAAGGATGCTATAAGATTTTTTGTACAGGGTTCATAATATTTGGATAAAACAATCTTGTGTTTGCTTAGGTTATCCACAAGTTTTTTCTCTTTGCCAAACTTGAAAGTTTTATCTCTATTTTTATATAAATTCTTTCAATCCATGTTCACAAAACTTAATATTCCCAAAACATTAAAATTGTTTGGATGAGTATTCAAAATGTGAAAACCAATCTGTTTCTACTTTCCCCAAATGATCTAATATTCATCTCTTTTGCTTTAACACAACATGATATCATAATTAATGATGTTAAACTGGTAACTAAGGAGGTCTCATGTTGTTACTCTCGTGATATAATATTGGTTGCTATAGTGATGGGATGGCTTTTTTGTTAATCACTCAGGAGGTTGGTTATCATGTGCTCGTTAGAAAGCCTGATCAGGTTTGGAGAGAAAAAAGGATATAACACAGCCAATTATAATCATCTATTTTACCGTCCCAATTTTGATGAATCTATCATAATATCAACTAATTAATAAACTTATAATTCATTAAGTACACTTTTATATTAGAAATTATTAAATTTTTTTCTAATGGACAATTATTTTTTATTTTTAGAGAGAACTATTTAACACCATAAACTTTTTCTTCCCTTGTATTAGCAATAGCTCCAACAAAAGTCAAAATCTTTTCAGTTTCTTAGTCAAAGTGATCAAACAAGACCACTGAAAGGGAAAGAGCTATTCATCCATATCAAAACACAACACCACTACGTTAGAAATAACGGCACATGCATGCACAAACATTTATTACCTGTTTCCTTTTCTGCTGGGCCTAAAACATAAGAGAAGAAAATTAAGGAGGAAAGCAAAGTGTATCCATGTCGCACTTGCATAATGTAAAAGCAAAGAAATCAGCCCACTTCCTATTTCTAACTTAAAGTTGAGTTTGTTCTTGGTCTGACCCTAAGTATGAAACAAAACTCTATTTTTGAAGATATAAAAATAGAGGGGAAAGGGAGAAAATGAAAAGCATAAAAGTTTTCCTTGTCTAATAAGCATGCATTTTTTTGGGGGGGGGGCGGAAGAGACTGCTCAGCAGTCCTACCTGACAAGATTTCTAAGATCCCTTTTCTAGAATGTTCTGAGAGGGATGACTCCAGAAAGGAACAGGTGGGAGAATTCCCTGTTCCCACCCCACTGGATCCTATTTTAGGCTTTTCTCTAACACAGACTTGTTTTTGTGTGTGATTCAGAAGAATAACCATTTCTTTCTGATCACATTGTTAATGTGTTTATTTAGCTGATTAATGAAGGAAGCCCATGGTTCTGTATAAATAAAGTTTTTCATTTGTCCATATTAAAATGGACTCTATAACTAGAAAATAAATACAGAAATAAAATTTAAAATATATGGCATATTTTTTCAATATTGTTGGATAAGGTAATGGTCAAAAATATTAACTAAAATAGTAAAGACCAAAAGGATGCTCAAAGTTTTTTTGTACAGGGTTCATAATATTTGGATAAAACAATCTTGTGTTTGCTTAGGTTATCCACAAGTTTTTTCTCTTTGCCAAACTTGAAAGTTTTATCTCTATTTTTATATAAATTCTTTCAATCCATGTTCACAAAACTTAATATTCCCAAAACATTAAAATTGTTTGGATGAGTATTCAAAATGTGAAAACCAATCTGTTTCTACTTTCCCCAAATGATCTAATATTCATCTCTTTTGCTTTAACACAACATGATATCATAATTAATGATGTTAAACTGGTAACTAAGGAGGTCTCATGTTGTTACTCTCGTGATATAATATTGGTTGCTATAGTGATGGGATGGCTTTTTTGTTAATCACTCAGGAGGTTGGTTATCATGTGCTCGTTAGAAAGCCTGATCAGGTTTGGAGAGAAAAAAGGATATAACACAGCCAATTATAATCATCTATTTTACCGTCCCAATTTTGATGAATCTATCATAATATCAACTAATTAATAAACTTATAATTCATTAAGTACACTTTTATATTAGAAATTATTAAATTTTTTTCTAATGGACAATTATTTTTTATTTTTAGAGAGAACTATTTAACACCATAAACTTTTTCTTCCCTAAGTTAAAGCTACATGATTTACACAAGCTAGTTTTATGATAATTAGAGAATCTGAGGTCATTTCTATTGCTTTTAATTATATCAGTCAAAGGACAGTTAGATAAGAGCTGATTGTGTGACTTCGCCACAAATTTCAATCTATGTATTTCTAAGTATCTTAAACCTTAATGAAGAAAATGAATAATTATCCTTAATGAATAAAACCTGAAGAAAGAGAAAAAATGCACAATCCTCTCAAGAGATCTAATCTTTCCAATGCATCAATATATTGTAAGCAATTAAAAGTTGCAAGGACATTCTATCAGTTTGTTTCAGGCCTCACCACAATCAACAAGTTTCCTCTTTTCTCTGAGAGATGCTGCAGAAGTGAAAATGAAATTATGTAATACGACATCAAGAATGAATACACTGCCCATCCTTTAAATGTTAGACATACTCACTGTAATGTCAAAAAATACAACCCATGAAAACACGTTTTGGTTTCTTCAAAACTCAAAATAAGAACAAAGGACAACTTAAGCACGAATCCCGGGTCTTTCATTCAAGCAGAGTCCCAGGAGGCATATTAAGGCAATGAATAGGAAAAAGCTCTTCAGTTCACCAGCTGAGATTTTAATGAGACATTTCCCTTTGCCATGGCACAGGTTTGTTCAGGGAAGGAAAGGACTTCTCACAGAAAATGCAGTTAATAGGCATTGTTGGCTCTCACGGCCACTTCAGCAATTGCTCACTGCACTGACCTTCTATTTTGGCGTATTCTGTGAGTCTTGTGTAATTGATCAAGGCAGCTTTCTCAAGACATTTTCTGACCACTTTTTTCACCTCTTCTGCTGGTATGGGAGTGGCAATATCTTTCATTAAAACCTAGAGAGAGAAAGAGAAAGACAGAGACTGTATAGAATATGAAAAGCAAGTACACAAATTGTCCTAAGCGTTATTAGTAGGAAGGGGTCCTAGGTAACCTCGGGGGAGGCAGTGAGTAGGCACTTCACAACTGGGAAGTAATCTCTGAGTCTTGGCTCCTCCTGTCTAAGCCTCATGTAAGGACATCAAAAACTCCCATAGGCCAAGCTACCATTCAGGGTGACTGTCACTTTTCCTCCAGGGAAACACAAAGCCATTAGAGCAGCTGTTTCAGATGAGGGTTACGGTCCTTGGGACGAAACTTTTGTCCTTGTACAAAGTTTATCTTGTATATCCTTGATTTAAAAGCCTTAAATATTGCAGCAATATACATGAAAATACAAATTCCATTAAAATAAGCATTATTTACAGACTACAAAAATCAAGATCTCTACTCTTACTAATTGTACTTTATTTTGATCTGCTGGGGGCTGAGGGTGGGGAGATGGGCTTCTTTGTTTTAGTGAAATGAAAGGACTATTAAATGTCAAAACAAAAGGGAGCGTTCTAAAATAAAAAAAAAAAACTGGTTACTTTTCTAAATTATTATTATGGGTTCCTAAATTATACTTTTGGATTTTCCATTTACAAGTATTACTGTTGGCAAATGGAAAATGCCATTATATCCAGAATTCAAAATATTACTCAGTGAAGTACTTTTATAATGACTCCTTGACAGTTTTCCTTAAAACTTTCCTAGTGATAAAAAAAACTGCTTACAGTAAGTTTTAATTATACAATTAGTCAAACTCTATCTTCCCTATAAGTAATGTGATTTTTCTTGCTTTGCTTCCATTCAAATTCTACAAAATACAGGTACAGCAAAATCTTAACATAAAGAAGACAATACTTTTTAAGTGTTCTAACTACTCTGTCTTTCACTTTGAAAAAATATTAAAAGAACATGAAGACATCCATTTCATGCTTCATTATTTCATTCTATTTTGACCAGCCTCGGCACTAAGAATTTTATACTCTCAAATTCATTCAATTATTCTAGCACTGGTGATCCTGGACAACATGTTTTCATCTTGTCAGGCAAGGTTTCCTTCTGAAAACAGCAAACTTTATCACTTAAAACTTTCCTTTCCTATCAAATTAAAATTTCTTCATATTCTCATATTAAAAATCTTTAACACACTGACATATATTCGGCACTTTAACTAGAACTGCACATTAGACGCTTTACTGCCACAAAAAAAAATCCTTCTGCCTACAGTTAAAGCATTAACAGGCACTATTCTTTTTTAAGGTTTCCTTCTGAAAACAGCAAACTTTATCACTTAAAACTTTCCTTTCCTATCAAATTAAAATTTCTTCATATTCTCATATTAAAAATCTTTAACACACTGACATATATTCGGCACTTTAACTAGAACTGCACATTAGACGCTTTACTGCCACAAAAAAAAATCCTTCTGCCTACAGTTAAAGCATTAACAGGCACTATTCTTTTTAATGTGATTACTACCAAAATTTAGATTAATTTTACTATTAGACTTTCCTCATGGTGCCAAGCTTTCAAATAACAGTAACAGCCTTAAAATTAGAACACCTGTGTCTAGGGTTAAAATCAGGCAGTATTTCATAGTATCTAGAAGCTGGACACTGTCTGAAGTGTGTGTGGGGAAACTGAATCCCCTTTCCTGGAGAAGTACAGATAAAGGACTGGCAAGTGCAAAAGGGACGCACAACATATGTTTCATGCTTCCTCCCCATGTGTATTCAAGGCATCGTAAGTATCAACAATTCACATGCAGATTTTATTTTTCTAAGATGTCAGTAAGTACAGACATGAAAATGAAGAAATAGCCCTTACCATTTCCTCAGTTCAGTAAGAGACATGATCAGTTACTATAATTGAAATAAAGGTCACTGTTCATTCTGCCACCTGTCAGTGTAGGACATGAGGGCATCTCTGCTATTACTAACTCTTCCCTGCTGGGGGAAGGAAAGTAGCTCTGCCATGGAAACCAGCACAGAGCCAGGCTGCGCTGGGTACCCAGGATGGGATGCTGTTCTAAAAACCAAAGCTGCCTTTAAAGACTTTTGTCTCATTAACGATACCTTAATGCATAGGATAAAATGAAAACTATGAAAAGTCCGAGTTACATGCCGCTTTTAATATTATAAAAATTCTAGTGAAATAATTATGACAATAATATTCACAGTGATCAAGGATAAGACAGAGAGAGAGAACACTAATCTGTCTTCCAAAGATCTCACTACAGTCATCAGTTCTACATCTCCTCTCCTAAACTCTTAAATCACTGAACACTGTCTCCCCTTTTTGCTTTTCAGAGAGGTGTGAATAAATAATGCATTACCTGGAATTCCTTGAGCAGGAAAATCAGTAAGAACAAGTGCTCTGAAGTCAACAAATCAAGACCAGAATAATCAAATCACGAGACAGAGATGATCGCTAGATATACTTTTTAATATGCATAAGGAATAAAACTTGTCCACATTACTCAACTGCTAGTTTCCAACTAGCATGTGAATAGTTTTATAGATAGGTGAAATGATACTTCCTTTTCTCACCTAATCTACCACAAAAAAAAAGCAGTGGAGAATATACTTTCACTAAAAAATGATTTTTAACATGGACATAAAGCCTTATTTGCTGTTTACTTTTCATATATTTATATAATTTCATGACTTCTATCAATTTCTGTCATTTGTGAATTCGCTCAAAGTAACACATAAATTGAACTGAAATAAATTTTGAGACAAATTAAAAAATGATATGTGTGTGAATATTAAATGCTGAGAACGCTTACAGATATGAGGAATATGACAGGTAGAAGTACAAATAAGGGGGGATAATACAAGACAACTGGACAGTCTGAGAAACAGATGATTATATTAAACTGAAATAAAAAATGACTATTTCCTGAGGGGGGAAAAAAGAGGTGGGAAAAATGGATATTACCAAAAGGATGCTATAAACTCAGGATGGCAGTGGTGTAGGCTTCAGAAAGGTTTTGGAGAGGAAAAGGAGGATACAGAAGAATTTGAATATAGTAAGAAAAAGTGAGAAACTGATGAAATGCAAGAAACCTAGAAGATATCACACTCCTAAGGAATGGAGCCGGCGGCCTAGTTCAATAACTACACAGCCATTGAGGACGCAAATAGTACTTACAAAGTAATGTTCAAACATACCCTTTCAAGTAATGAAAGTGTAGCTTTCAGCGCACCCTCAGGTCGTCCAAAGGGAAAACAGTATCTTTTAAAAAAGGAGGAACAAAAGAGTGAAACATGTAATATCCAAGAATGCTAAATAATTCCCTTTTCCATTATCTGACATTATTGGACAACAGTAAAACCTGGTTAAAAGGGCACTGAGCCATGCAGGAGATTTTTAACTGCTGAAATTTATATAGTCCCATGATTTAAATGTCTTAAAATGGTAAAGGTATAAACTGTGATGAAAAAGATTCTCAGGTTTCGGTGATACAGGAACATCGAAAAATACGGTAATCAAAGCAGAATCCCTAAGGTCCTATAAAGGAAACTTAAAATGCATTTCCTTCTAATTTCTTGTTTACGTTTTGTTATTCAAACTCTGTGATAAAATAAAATCATTTGCCCCACTTCCTTGTGTATTTATATGTGATTTTAAGATGGAAACCCACACCACATAGCTGACTTCTGTGGGAAGCAAGGTCCCGGCTCCCCGCCTTTCCTCATATTTGCCGGTCTCCGCTGGTGTCACTGCATCACCCCCCTACCCCAGCCCTCCCGCCTTCTGCAGCTCTTTTGCCAGAAGCCATTTATCTAAAGTATTTCTAGTGCCGTGAAATCCTCATACACGCCGATAACTGGAGGGCAGGCCACGTGGATATTCTGAAATGAGGGTCGGAGCTGGGATGGTGGTGGGCTCCTCATAAGTCAGCTGCCACATGGTAGGGGCAGGTTTACTGCTTTTTACAAGGGGTCCCTCTTAGGGTCACTTTCCACTTAGAGAGCACAGAATGTCAACCATTCCATCCTGCAGGGGCGCCTCCCTTGTTCAGTTAGGTTCAGCAAAGCCTCCTTCCCTGATCTCTTCCACTCATCCCGTCCCCGCCTCAAGATCAAGTGCTTCAGGCAGCTGGGCTATCATGGTGCCATTTTGCTCTGACTTAGACATCTTCACACTAATAACTTGGAAAGTTTACCCATTTCCATGTCTTTTGCCATTACCCAAGGACTTAGTAGACATATTTTCTAAGGCATAATTATCATGGGATGATTATTTTTCACACTGTAATTTGAAGAGATTTCCCTCCAAAGCACACATAGTTGAAGCTCAAGTTCTTTTACTGGACCCAAGTTTTACACGGAAAGACTGATTCCTCACAAAGCAGTAGCTGAATTTATATTCAGATTAGGGTTTAGTTTTGTGAAACTTTCATTGGTGTCAGATAAGTGCAAATAAGTGTCATTTAAATCTAGCCACTCACATTTCTCTTTAGAACACTGTGCATCATTTCATTTACTGTTAAATTTTTCCTTCATTTAATCTTGCCTCTCTGCACCCTCTTAACCCTCTGTCCCACCTATACATAAAAAATATTACCAGTTTATTTTGATAGAGTTCCCTGCCCCCCCACTCCCACCCACTGGTGCTTTTCTCTAGAGTATTAGCAAATTAGGAAAGTAGCTTTAGTCATTTTGTATACCATAAACCTTAATCCATGTTTAAATAAAACACAAATTGGGTTCTTGTAGTCCCCTCCTCCTGCTTAAATCTTTTCAGCATATTTGCATAATCCACCCATTGTCTTTTCTATTGTTTATTTCCATTAACCTGTGGGTGACACATTTTATGAATGGAATGTTACTGATCCGCAGATTACATTTAGCATTTCAGGGCTCTGAGGTCCCACTGGGTATGTTCTGAATTAGCATTAGCTGCCCATGATGTGTAAATAATTCAACACATTTACAGAGTACAAGTAATCCTGAATCAATAAAATACAGAAAATAACTATACAGAAGCTTAATTAATCCTCACAAAACAAGTTTGAAAAGAAGGGAATCATTTTGTTCTGCTTTTCAGGATAAATATTTTGGGTTTTTACCACTTTGATAGCTCTCTAATAGCTAAGCAAAGTGAAAAACACTGAATTATCAAATAAAATTCAACCGAGTTTAATACTTAATCTGAATAAATTAAAGTCACCCTGATTTTCATTTTAGTCAATTAATTACACAGAAATATGAGCCTGCATAGATCTGCCCAATGAGTAAACTATTTCTTTTCTTTGAATTTTAAATTAAAAATTTAAATACAGTATCTATTTTTATCAAAGTTACATATGCACATAGCCTAAAAGGAAACTTCTTCTAAGGGGATTTTTATGAAAAACCTAAGTCCGTTTTTGTCAGTTCCATCCCACTTTTCAAGTAACTTCTCTAGGANATGAGCCTGCATAGATCTGCCCAATGAGTAAACTATTTCTTTTCTTTGAATTTTAAATTAAAAATTTAAATACAGTATCTATTTTTATCAAAGTTACATATGCACATAGCCTAAAAGGAAACTTCTTCTAAGGGGATTTTTATGAAAAACCTAAGTCCGTTTTTGTCAGTTCCATCCCACTTTTCAAGTAACTTCTCTAGGAAAACATGTTCTAAACTTTTAGCTGATTCTTTTGGTATTTAAATGTCATATCCCTGACCTATATGATAACATTTCAAATCTAAAATTTTCCAGTTTTAGATATTATCCTACTAAGTTCCCACAATGAAAGAGAAATACTTAACTTAAAAAAATAGATTTAGAGGTATAAGTGACATAGAATGAACTACACATATTTATAAAGTATTCAATTTGATAAATTTCGACAATATGTATGCATGGCATACATGTGTGAACCCATCACAACAAATGCAATATTCATATTCATGACCCTGGCAACGGCTCATTTACTGTCATTTAGTTTATATTTTCTGTAATTCCACGTTAAGAGAAATCACGCAGTATGAACTTTTTTAGGTCTGATTTCTCTCAGTTGTTTTGATATCCTTTCATGCTATTGCAATGCGTTAACATCTCATTCCTTTTCATTTCTCAGAAGTAATCTAATACTTTTTTTATCCATTCTTTGTTGATGGTCACCTGACTTGTTTCCATATTTTGGCTATTATGAAAATACTGGTATAAATATTCATATCAAAGTCTTTCTGTGGGTATATGCCATCATTTCACTTGGGGATATACCTAAAAGTGGAATAGCTGGGTCATACCTTAGGTGTTTCATTTTTTAAAAATCACAAACTATTTTACAAAGTGAGTTGTATCATTTTACATTTCTGTCAATCAGTGTGGCTTTAGGTTATAGTTCCCTAAAGAGTAATGATGTTGAGCATATTTTAATGTGCCTTTTCACCATCATACATCTTCGATGAAGTATCTGTCAAAACAACTTTCTATTGGGTTGTTTTATTTCTTATTGTTTTAAGAGTTATTTATAGGGAGTTCCCTGGTGGTCGAGGAGACTAGGCCTTTACTGCTGTGGCCCAGGTTCAATCCCTGGTCAGAGAACTGAAATTCTGCAAGTCATGTGGTGCAGCTAAAAAAAAAGTGTTATATTGTTCATAGAAGTCTTTTGAGGAATATGTATTGTATAAATATTTTCTCCCATTCTGAGACTCCCTTACAGTGTCTTTGGAAGATCAAAAGTTCTTAATGTTGAAAAATTGAAGGTAACATCTTTCCATTTATGAATCATGATTTTGGTGTTTCATTTAAGCATCTGTGCTTAGTCCAATGACACAGATTTTGTTTTCTATGTCTGTCCATCTTGAATTAAATTTTGGACCAAGTGTGAGGTATAGATCTAGGTTATTATTTTACATTTGGATATCCAATAGTCAGTTTCATGTGTTGAATAAAGTATCCTTTGCAAATTATTTATACATTTGTTGAAAATCAACTGACCATATGTATGTGAGTCTATTACTGGACTCTACACAACATTAATTATTGATTTTTGAGTACATAGTCTTGCCTTGCCTTTGATCAAAGGTGGAAAACATTCACTCTTTCTTCCTTTTCTACCATTAAGTATGATGTTAGTTGTAGGTTTCCCACGATGCCTTTAACAGCTTAAACATATGGCATGTGGTAACAATAATGATTTTAATACGGTTGTTCACTAATTCTATCTTCAGTGTCATTTTCACTTTTGCTTGTATTTAACTATTTCTTTGTATGCTGCGAATGTTAGACTGGATGTTAGACACTGTCGCTTTACAATATTGGTGGCTGAAAACTTTTGTCTTCCTTTAAATATTCTTGAATTTTGTTCTGGAAGGCAATTAAATTACCTGAAAACAGTTTTATTATATGAATCTTGGTTTTAAAACTCCTTAGGAAAGACCATGACAGTGTTTACTCTAGGGCTAATTTTTTCTCCACTACTGAGGCAAAATCGTCTGTATTCTACCTGATGCTCATGATTTAGGCTTCTATTTTAGATACTGAAAACTGAAACTAGTCCTAGCTCTGTGTAAAGAAATCCCTTATAATCATTTCACATAATTCTTTACTCAACTTAGAACAGTTTCTTCACAGAGATGAACAGATTATTACTTAGCTGAAGACTCCAGGGGGACCCTCAGCAAATAGCTGCAGGTCTGTCTACTCTCTCCTTTAGAACTTTGAGTTGAAAACTCTGGCTGCCTTACACTTCCTGGACTCTCAGCTCTGTCTTCTCAAGTCGGGGTGTCACTGGGATCTGCCCAGACTCCTTCCTGGATCATAATCTAGAAACACTGACTTGGTAGTGAAAGTCTCTCAGTCGTGCTGTACTCTTTGTACATTCTCCAGGCCAGAATACTAGAGTAGGTTCAGTTCAGTTCAGTTGCTCAGTGGTGTCCCACTCTTTGCAACCCCATGAAACACAGCATGCCAGGCCTCCCTGTCCATCACCAACTCCCGGAGTCCACCCAAACCCATGTCCATTGAGTCAGTGATATCATCCAATCATCTTATCCTCTGTCATCCCCTTCTCCTCCTGCCCTCAATCTTTCCCAGAATCAGGGTCTTTTCCAATGAGTCAGCTCTTTGCATCAGGTGGCCAAAGTATTGGAGCTTCAGCTTCAACATCAGTCCTTCCAATGAACACCCAGGACTGATCTCCTTTAGGATGGACTGGTTGGATCTCCTCGTAGTCCAAGGGACTCTCAACAGTCTTCTCCAACACCACAGTTCAAAAGCATCAATTCTTCTGCACTCAGCTTTCTTTATAGTCCAACTGTCACATCCATACATGACCACTAGAGTGGGTAGCCTCTCCCTTTTCCAGGGGACCTTTTTAACCCAGGGATCAAACCCAGGTCTCCCACATTGCAGGTGGATTTTTTACCAGCTGAGCCACAAGGGACACCCAGGTGAAAGTCGCTCAGTCATTCATCTCTTAGGAATCATTGTTATTCATTGTCTTATATTTACTAGCTTGAAAAGCATTTTTTCCCACATATTTTGTCTTTAAAAAATCGTTTCAGGTGGAAGGAAGGTAACTATCCTCCCATTATTCCATCTTGAATGTAAAGTTGCTTTTTTTAAAGACCACTTTGTACCACCCTAAACATAATTTCGGTTCCTCCTACCCTTCTGATGCAGTTACGTCATTTCTGTGGGTTAGATCTAAATTCACTATCTACATTAATTATATAAATGTCCTAGATAACTGAGATGTATTTAATATGATTACTTTCTATGTGCCACTATTTTGTTTTTAATTAATACTTTGCTAAATTTGTCTCTTTTAATTTCATTTTTATATACTTAGTTTAATACAACTTCTCTCGTCACATTAAAACATCTCCGTGGTCTGTCACTTTGACCTACTTGAAGAATTTTCTGACCTGCTCTGGTCAGAACTATTTCCTTTCTAGGCGCAACTCCACTTTGGGAGTCTCTACTAGCTACCACTATGATTTTCCTGTTGCAGGCATCTTAATTCTCTCTCTTTGTCTTCTCCTTTGTCTTGGTAAATTTCATTCTCCAGAAAGGGAACATGGGAAGCACATGTTTTCAAAGTATCATTATCTTATGATATCCTGAAAATATCATTATCCTACCACTACCCTTAATGGCTTCCCTGGTGGCTCAGACAGTAAAGTGTCTGCCTACAATGCGGGAGACCTGGGTTTGATCCCTGAAGAAGGAAATGGCACCCCACTCCAACATTCTTGCCTGGAAAATTCCATGGATGAAGGAGCCTGGTAGGCTACAGTCCATGGGGTGGCAAAGAGTTGAACATGACTGAGCAACTTCACTTTCTTCTTTTTTTTTCTACCCTTAATGGAGACATTTACTAGTATAGAATTTCAGGCTGGAAACAATTTTTTTCTCAGAATTGTGAAGTCACTGATGCACTGTTTTCTGAATATCAGTACTGCTCCTCCCATCAAAATGAAAGCTAAAGAAAAGGATTATTTTAAAAAATTTGTTCACTGCCTGGCACATAGTAGGCTTTAGTAAGTTATTGTATGTATCAATGTAATTTTTTAAGTTATCACTGCTGCTACTGCTGCTAAGTCACTTTAGTCGTGTCCGACTCTGTGTGACCCCATAGACGGCAGCCCACCAGGCTCCCCCATCCCTGGGATTCTCCAGGCAAGAACACTGGAGTGGGTTGCCATTTCCTTCTCCAATGCATGAAAGAGAAAAGTGAAAGTGAAGTAGCTCAGTCTGTCCGACTGTTAGCGACCCTATGGACTGCAGCCCACCAGGCTACTCCGTCCATTGGATTTTCCAGGCAAGAGTACTGGGGTGGGGTGCTAAGATGTTAATTTTAGGTGAACCTGGAAGATGCATATATAGGAACTTTCTGTCCTCTCTCTGCAATACTTCTGTAAATATAAAATATTTTCAAAATAAAATATTAAATAAATGTACAAAACAAACAAAAAACTGTTGTAGAATAAATCAGTGTTGCTGCTGCTGCTGCTAAGTCGCTTCAGTCGTGTCCAACTCTGTGCGGCCCCAGAGACGGCAGCCCACCAGTCTCCCCCCTCCCTGGGATTCTCCAGGCAAGAACACTGGAGTGGGTTGCCATTTCCTTCTCTAATGCATTAACATGAAAAGTGAAAGTAAAGTCACTCAGTTGCGTCCGACTCTTAGCAATCCCATGGACTGCATCCTACCAGGCTCCTCTGTCCATGGGATTTTCCAGGCAAGAGCACTGGAGTGGGTTGCCATTGCCTTCTCCGAAATCAGTGTTGAGAAGTAATTTTGATTCTTTTTTGTGCTTTAGGACCCCCACTTTTATGTCCAAGATTGTGAAAATTCCTAAAGAACATACTCTAATGAGTGTCTATTTTAATGCATTGTGCTTGGTACTCAATGAACTCTTTTAACCTGAACACTTATGTCTCTTAATTCTGGAAAATTGTTTCAAATAACTTTATTGATAATTTCCTACCTTCAGCCTTAACTGTTTCTGGAATTCCTATTATTTATGATGATGAAATCATGGGAGAAATATCAATAACCTCAGATATGCAGATGATACCACCCTTATGGCAGAAAGTGAAGAAGAACTAAAGAGCCTCTTGATGAAAGTGAAAGAGGAGAGTGAAAAAGTTGGCTTAAAGTTCAACATTCAGAAAACTAAGATCATGGCATCCAGTCCCATCACTTCATGGCAGATACATGGGGAAACAGTGGAAACAGTGGCTGACTTTATTTCTCAGGGCTCCCAAATCACTGCAGATGGTGACTGCAGCCATGTAATTAAAAGATACTTACTCCAACCTACACAGCATATTAAAAAGCAGAGACATCACTTTGTCAACAAAGATCCGTCTAGTCAAGGCTATGGTTTTTCCAGTGGTCATGTATGGATGTGAGAGTTGGACTATAAAGAAAGGTGAGCACCGAAGAATTGATGCTTTTGAACTGTGGTGTTGGAGAAGACTCTTGAGAATCCCTTGGATTGCAAGAAGATTCAACCAGTCCATCCTAAAGGAGATCAGTCCTGGGTGTTCATTGGAAGGACTGATGTTGAAATTGAAATTCCAATAGTTTGGCCACCTGTTGTGAAGAGCTGACTCATTGGAAAAGACCCTGAAGCTGGGAAAGATTGAGGGCAGGAGGAGAAGGGGATGACAGAGGAGGAGATGGTTAGATGGCATCATAGACTCAATGGACATGGGTTTGGGTGAACTCCAGGAGTTGGTGATAGACAGGGAGGCCTGGTGTGCTGTGGTTCACAGAGTTGCAAAGAATCGACACCACTGAACTGAACTGAATGATGATGAAATGCCTAAGCAAATCTTTCATTTTTCCTGTCTTCGTAGAGCTGTCCCTCAGTATCTGTGGGGGATTGATTCCTGGATCCCCACGGATGTTAAAATCCACAGATAATCAATTCCTTTATATAAAGTGGTACACAGTACAATCGGCCCTGTATACGTGCAGATTCAACTAATCCAAATTGATAGAGCCAGGGATGTGAAACCTTAGGACAGGAACGGCCAACTGTATTCCTATTTTCCTATCCTCTCCTACTTTTTGGAAGGTTTCATTAAGTTAATTTCTCAGTATTGTGTATGTATTGTTTGTGTCATCTACATCAATTTATAAGAGCTCTTATTTTTCTGTAAGATTTTTTTAAAATCTTATTTTTGTTTTATAAATACTCTCTATTCTCAAATCTCTCTGAATATAAGATTCCCACCACATCCTCCACCATTTTCCCCCCCATATAGTCTGTTTTTTCCCCAAGCTGCTGTTCTGTATTACTTGTTTGGGCTTTGAGTCCTACAGAAAATACTTTTCTCAAATATCGGAAGCCTTACCGTGGCTGTCTGATCCTTTTCAAAACTTCATTATTAAATAACTGAACAGAAGCTATACATACCTAGGTGGGTATGTGTATACTGTGGTCTTTGCTGACAGGGACTAGAGCTGAGCTGTTTTGTGGGAGTCTTTATTTTTCACAGCTTTAGGTCTTTCCTCTTGGGCTAGTCAGAGTCCCAGGGGAAGACACTTATAATATGTATGGAAGGTGTAAGCCTGTTTGCCTACCTGCCAGCATTTTGGCATTTTGGGTGCCAAGTGCATCAGGTGGAAGGAGAAGGCTGTGATTCTCAGATTTCAGAATAAACATTTATTTAATCCCCACGTTTCTATATAATCCCAAACTCCAACTGCACCTGTTTCCTCCCCTCCTCCACCTCAGCCTAGGTACCCTCTAATTTTACCCTCTCTAGGGAAAAAGCCTGCAGTGCTTTGCTAGGGAAGGGGAGGGGCAGCAGCCTAGCTGATGAGTTAGAAAAGAGATCTGGGGATCTAAGTGTGTCTTAAGCAGATTTACAGCAAATCATCCTAGTCTTAATTTCCAGGCGGGTTTACAACTGGCAGTTCCAAATGTTTTGGCGATTGTAGGACATAAATCAGATTGCTTCTTTCTTTTTCCCTACTTCCAGTTTATGATCCAGTTTTTCCTGGGTGGCTAAATGAGATACCACCCATTCATCTGATTTCTACATTTTAAACTTTGTTTCCTCTTTTATTCTTGTCTTTGTAGGTTTCCATCTTCTGAAAAATACTGTTTTGTTGTTTTGGTTAGGTTCTGTTAGGAAGCTGAGCCAGACATGCATTTAACTTGCTGTCTTTAACCAGAAGTCCCTCATTTATGTTTAATTTAATTTGCCTTACTTTATCTGTGTCTTTGAAATTCATTTCTGAAACACAGTTGGGCCTGAATAAATTTTTTATGCAAGAGCTATTAATAGTACTCTGGTTACTTCTTTAGTGTGAATTGATAAGTAATTTATGTTCTCTCTAAATTTTAATGTATTGATAAATGGCTAAGGAAGATCATTTGATAGAATCCTTAGGAAAATCTTCCTGGATAATTTAAATATGCTTCCAAACTTGTCTATATGGAAACCTAAAATTTCCTCTGTTTTATTTTAACCTCATTTCCTCTCATCCAGTTTTCTATGGACTCAGGAAAAACAAAACTCATAAAATTTATACAAACTGTACATATATCAAAAGGGAATATAAAAGTCAACCCAATATATCTAGAGCAGTTTTGTTTAGCTCTTATCTTTAGTACATCAAAGAAATAAAAATGAAAAAGAATCCGAGTAGATCTTTACAGACTTTACACAGAAAAGTAGAGAAATAAAACCCTAAGAGAGAGGAAATGAATACAATAAATGATGTGGGCAATAGTCATTCTGCTGGCTCAGATGGTAAAGAATCTGCCTGCAATGTAGGAGACTTGGGTTCGATCCCTGGGTCAGGAAGATCCCCTGGAGGAGGAAATGGCAACCCACTCCAGTATGCTTGTCTTGAAAAAATCCCATGGACAGAGGAGCCTGGCAGGCTATAGTCCATGGGGTCGTAAAGAGTCAGACACAACTGAGCAACTAACACTTTCACACTTCATAACTCCTACTGCGGTGGTAGGCCCCTGGTGGGCTGGTTCTGACCAGGCTGACTCAATCATGGTGGTCTCACGGCTTGTCAGGGAGTAAGCACCTAGTGCATGGGCTTCCTCTGGCCCCTGGGTTGCGTTAAGAACCAGGCCTATGACCTATCTGGGGCAAATGAGATATGAGAGGTGGTTTGCCAGGATTTTCTAAGGCAACTTTCCACCTTAAGAGAGAATCACAGAAAAAGAGAGCCTCTACTAGCTTCCCTTTAAACCTCCATGTATGAATGTGAGGCCAAGGAATTCCTGGTCTTGCTACCCATCTAGGGCTAAAGCTACCCCATGAAAAAAGAGTCATGTGAGAAACACCAAGAAATGGACCTCCGGCTACTAAATTCAGCCTGTATTGAAGTTCACCTTATCTGAGAGCTGTGTGTAAGTGAACATATGCTTCTATTTGTTTAGACCAATATGAGGTGATCTGTTACTTGGACATGAGAGCACTACTACAAATAACCATGGAGACGTCTATAGTTCCTGATACAGATGTTTAACTGAATGATGAGCTGTGTCTCAATAATGCCAACAACAGAAAAACTATATATTTTCATTAAATGGCATACACAATGAATATAATGGTGTCTATACAGCCTGAAAGATACTAATTTTGGCAGCAAATGCATGAATATCTTCTGCAAATGTGTTTGCTAATGTGAATTTATTGGCCTTTTGGATGGAATAATTCTCATAATTCTCCAATAATTCTGTCTCATGCATAGCATTTCTAAATACAGCACTGAATGACTGGCCCAAGCCCAATTATCCTGACCAAGTAAATCCTCCCTTATTCACTTACCTTAAGTTGGTGGTACCAGCTCCAGCTGAAATCACTAATGCAGGGAAACAGACGAATAGCATATCCTATGATAAATTTTTCCTTCAGGATCATTTTAAAAAATCACAGAGTCTAAGCTTTTCATAGTACAAATAAGGAGAGTGAGACTCAGAGCAGCCATACACTGTTCACATGGTTGAATCACAGTGTTTTCAAACTGTTCAGGGCAATATTAACTAAATTTATTTTTTAATAAGTTCATACGAAATGATTCTAAACTACATACCCACACATGACAGATGTGCTATAAGATACAATACATTGACATGGCAGCATTTTATAGGATCTAATGATGAGGGTAATAGAAAAAGGCATCATTCTGTTTTTGACCGTTAAGTTCTATTAAGCCCTGTATAATCAGGGAGAAAAAGGAATATTATCAAGATATTTATCTTTCATCCTGCAAATGTTTCTTTGGTCAGTACTTCATGTTTTTGACTGAGAAACTGTGCCAGGTGCACTGTGGTCCTTATTCTCACAGAATGTAAATAAAGACCTGGGTTCGATCCCTGGGTTGGGAAGATCCCCTGGAGAAGGAAATGGCAACACACTCCAGTATTCTTGCCTGGAGAATCCCATGGACGGAGGAACTTGGTGGGCTGCAGTCCACGGGGTCGCAAAGAGTCGGACACGACTGAGTGACTTTACTTACTTACTTAAGGACGTAAGAAACGTATGTCCTTACTGGGTGATGGGTGATAGGGCATACTACAGATGGTGAACAATAGAAGACTTCAGGTTTTCCACTCTCTGTTGGAATAAATGAGAAAGTCTCCTTGCCTGGTGATGCAGGAGGAGGGGGTAAACGTGCCCAGAGCTGAGGGAACAGCTTATGCAAAGCTGAGAAGACAGTGTGAGCGGAATGGATATTGCAGGGGGTGGGGGCTACCTAATGAGTTGTGGAAATTGAAAAGGCAGGCTGAGAAGGAGACCTCAGATGGAGGAATGTGTATATCATACCTTGCAAACAATGGAGGCTGAGAAGGAGACCTCAGATGGAGGAATGTGTATATCATACCTTGCAAACAATGGAGGAGAAGCTAACTGATAGTTCTTGAGCGGTAGTAGAACAACATAATCCACATTTGTAGGAGATTAGGAGATTGAGTGAATTAAGCAAGCAAACACTTGTACTAATGGAGTATATACCTGAAATGGCTTATCTGATTCTCTAAAAGGGAAGAGAGTCTTTCCTTTATCTCCTCAAATCTCTCTTTTTCTTCCACTGAAACAGTTCCAATTCCATCAGGCCTGAAACAAAAGTAGAATCAGTAATTTTAGTGATAGAAAATGAATATATTTTGTATTTTTCTATTTCCCTGAAAAATCAAAATCATAAAGGAAAATGCACATTGGTTCACAGTATACATAAAGCTTATGTCTACAGTGAAATTTTATTGGAGGTATTTGCAGTCGTTTGCTCCATATTTTGACCTGGAATGAATGGAAGGCATTTATTCTCTTTTAGAGAGCCTTCAAGGCAATGGATAACAATAAACAGTTTGCAGATCCAGAAAACAATAACTAGTCCTTGAGAATGGCAATGAAAAGCGTTTTATAGTGATACCAAACAGTTGACCAATTAAATATTCTGAATGGAATTATTATAAAGAATATACTGAACATAAGCTAAAATGTCTTAACTGCTTCTCTTCCAAATAAAATTTGAGCTAATGTGAAAGTAGAGATTTAATTTTAATTGCTATAAGGAAAAGACATTTTGGATGTGTGTAGTGATTTACTGCTCTTTTTTTTTGTTGTTTAAATATAAATTTATAAACATTTGAATGAAAACACAGAGAAGAAAGTCTACCTATGTTTCAAGATTTTTGTGCTTAACCAAATATACTTATGAAATAAACCTAATGACCGAACAGAAGTATTCTTTTACTAAGAGATTAGAATTGAAAATATAAAATATACCTAACAGCATGGATTCAGAATTTATTCTGTATCAATTTAAATATCTGGTAGTATAGCACTCATCTAAAATTTTCAATATGTGAATTTAACTGTCTTTGTTAAAAACAGAGAAAAAGATACAGGACTTTTTCATTAACTTTACATATTTATACAGTTCAACAAAATGAATCTTTCGCATTTCTTAGCACCAATCATTCTTTGTCCAATTATCTTTTTAAGATTATATTTTAATTCCCAAAGACTTATCAATTGAACTTATTAATTTTTAATGTTTATGTATAAAATAGGTAGAATTGAGGATTATGAAAAAAATGGACATTAAAAATAACTTTCCCACCAAGATTTGTATTTGCTGTTCCAACTGTTTTCTACTAAAGGATCTCTGTATATGTGTGTGTGCATTTTTGATATTTATAAACTAGTCAAGTAGGATAAAAGCAATAAATTCTAAGATTATACCTGAATCAGACTGGCTTAAAGACATTCTATTCATATCAGAAAAAACAGCTATCAGTAAAGTCTGAGAATTTTTTTCTAAAACAGAGTAAATAATTTATTTCAGAAAGTTGTATCCTGCTTGAATTTATGCTTTGAAAATATTACATACAATTATATTTCATTCTGATCCATTGAAATGCAGTTTGAAAGTTAACTAAAAAAAAAAAAAAACACTAATGGCAAAATATTGGTCTTTCAAAATTTTTAAGAAGAAAAAAGAAAGTCTGATTTTAAATTCTGGGGCAATGAATTATGAGCTAACCCCAATGGTTTATAATAATTTAACAATGGATTTTTTCACATGTTTGCTGCTGCTGCTACTAAGTCACTTCAGTCGTGTCCGACTGTGCGACTTTGGAGTTATTACCTATCGAGCAAATAATAGCACAAAACCCAGACTATAACCTAAGAATGACTATTACCAATGATCACAGAAGTTGAACTGGAGAGTTTTATCTATATAATTCATTAATTGGGGAGTTTGGGTAGACAAAAACTGTTAACTACATTATGTTATTATTAATACATAGCATAAAAACTCTTACCATCAAGTTGTAGGTGATTATTTCAGTAAATACACCTATGCAAACTAGATGAAAAAGAGCAGAGCCCTTATCTTTTTTGTTCTGATGACTGACACAGCCCTTGATCTGGCTCTCTGACAGATGCCACGTGATTACATTTGAGTGAATTTTACTGTTTGTTTCAACTATCCAAGGAGACTAATCCACAGTGATAGACTATGTCGCAGGTGATATGAAGGTTCACGGGGGCACATCGCCTGCCTGACTGAATGGAGCCAGGGGTTCAGTCAGTAAAGAGTGAGAACGTTAGTCACCTTCACTGAGATACAGATGGTTATTCATACTGAAGGGCTGTCGTTTAATTGAGCTTATTACAACTTAGGTACACATCTGACAGCTTAAATACATTTTACATTTTGGACCTGCTCTTATTCACATGTCCTTATTTTAGTGTGTATGTCAGTGAGTGAAAGTCACTCAGTGGTGTCCAACTCTTTGAGATCCCATGGATTGTAGCCTGCCAGAATCCTCTGTCCATGGAATTCTCTAGGCAAGAACACTGGAGTGGGTAGCCATTCCCTTTTCCAGGGGAATCTTCCCAACCCAGGGATCAAACCCAGGTCTCCCACATTGCAAGTAGATTCTTTACCATCTGAGCTACAAGTGAAGACCCAATATACCAGACTATACTAAATATCAGGTGTATTAAGTGGCTTCTATATCTAAAATATTGAGGCTAAATGGCAACTTTGCTGTACTCAAGCCTCAAAGTAACAACTCCTTCTAAAATTATTCTTCCCAGGNACAGAGGCTGTGACACGCTCCCACCGACAGCGAGAAACTGGGTCTGCGAGGGCGTCTCTGCACGTGGGAGGCCACGGTGGTGGATCTGAGAGGATGTAGAATGGTTAGATCATCACAGGGACCAAAGGGAATGGGGACAGTCCAGAAGAAAATGAGCAGGTAACAGGAAAACAAGAAGCGATACTCGAGTGAAGAAATAAAACGTCCACACCAAGGCAAATAGCTGAGTTGTCAGAACGGCAGTGAATGGTTATTTTTCCTCTGACGAGAGATTCAGGCAGTAGGAGGGGTGACATAGTATAGGACCAAGGACAGGGAAAAGGCTCGAGAGACGGAACAAACAGAGGAAAAACCCAACGCATGAGAAGAATTCCTGCAGAGAAACGTGAGATCAACAAGGCCACACGCGACCTGCTCAGAGGAGCAAAGGGGAGACAGAGAGACACAGAAGAGAGCAGCCATGCCCGCCTCCAACAGTTGCCATAGGAACTCAGCAGGGGAATGATGAGGCATCACAGGACCAAGGGCTCCCAGCCCGCAGCCCCAGGTCCACCTGCACGGTGGGAGCTGCCCCCCGGCTGGGGCCCAGACCCCACACCATACTGCACAGACGTCTCTTGCCCTGCGGCCTGTCAGCACGCAGAGTAACTTTGTCAGTTAGAAAGCATGAACACGGGCTGCATGCACCAATTCCAGTGAATCTCGGACCACATGCAGAGAAAAGTCCAGAGGAAAAGAGCTTGTTGCAAAGTCACCCTCGGTGCCCCGTGAGCGTGAAGTTCTGACACGGTCCAGTGAGCACGTGGACAGAAGTGCCTGTTCGTGGGGAAACGTCAGACGCTCAGGGCACACACACGCTCGCGGTGCCCACTGCCGGAGCCGGAGGGGCTCAGGGATGCAGGCCTGGGCCCGTCGCTGCGGCCGGAGCCTCTCGGCAGTGCAGGAAGACTATTAGCAGAAGACCCAGCTCGCGGCCTCCGGGGAAGAGAAGGCAGAAGGCGACTATTAGCAGAAGACCCAGCTCGCGGCCTCCGGGGAAGAGAAGGCAGAAGGCAGATTGGTTTGTTGGTTGATTTGCTGGTCCTGGCCTCGGCTCTAGACTCTTGAGAAATCACGTCTGTTCTCTGCTTGGATTTTAAGCGACCCGAGTTTGACTGTAACATTTGGTTACTGGTCATTGCTCACTCAACAAGGACCCTGGCTGGGTGCCGGCCGCGGTCGGAGGTCAGGCCACGGGAGCACGGCAGGGGCTGCGTGCGGGGCTGCGGGCAGACGAACTGAGACGCTGGCTCCCCTGGTGCCTCCAGGGACCCCCGCCACCTTCCTTGGGCCAGAGACACAGAATCGGCAACTGGGGTTCTACTAAGTCGGAGAGGCTGTCAGGGGGCCTGCAGACCCAGAAGGGCCAGGAGCGAGGGACAGGCCTGGCCAGCGGGCCTTCCCAGATGCATCTTTCTGCAGCCTCTGCCCCCGACCTTCCCCTCAAGAGCGTCACCGTCCGTGGTGGAGCCAGGTGCCCCACAAGACCAGACCTGCGCTATTTGAGTCGACACCTCCTCACAGACAAACCCCCCATTTCACGTTAGCCTGCTGCCCACTGCCTGATTTATTTCATCGTTTATGGTAATGCTCTCTGAAATTTTTTTAAGATAAAGGGGACAGAGGGTACATGGCAGCAAAATGCAGTCAACGGCAAGTGCTTATTATGTGATTATAGATGCTTTAACACGCATATTTTTCTCTGTGGTTGGTAGCAACTAAATACATAATTGCTGAATATTTAAGAAGAATATTATCTACAGAGCCTTCTGTCTGCAGAAGGGCAGGAGACGTGGCCAAACCGCCTTCACCGTGGGGATGGCTGGGGGTGAGCGCTGCCTCTGAGATGGTGGGGGGGGTGCCCTGGGGACCCGGTGAGGGAGGCGGGACCAGAGCCCAAGTCACGGAAGGGGCTCTTAAAAAGCAAACGCAGCTCCTGATTCTGCAGCTTGGATGCGAATGACGTAAAGCGAGTCTGGGGGATGGGGGCGTGGGACGCCCTGGCGCCAAGTCTCAGAGCAAAGGAGAGGAGGGGGATGATGGTGAGATGAGAGCAGCACCTGGACAGGGCTCTGCAGATGCCGTGTGACAACCTAGAGGGTGGGGAGAGAGACCCCTAGGGAGAGAGACCCCAGGGGGAGAGTCCCCCAGGGGGAGAGAGAGAGACCCCCCAGGGGGAGACCCTCAGGGAGAGAGAGACCCCAGGGGGAGAGAGAGACCCCTAGGGGGAGAGACCCCAAGGAGAGAGACCCCAGGGGGAGAGTCCCCCAGGGAGAGAGAGAGAGACCCCCCCAGGGGAAGACCATCATGGAGAGAGAGAGACTCCCAGGGAGAGAGAGATCCCCCAGGGGGAGAGACCCTCAGGGGAAGAAAGACCCCCAGAGAGAGTGAGAGAGACTNCATGGCTGGGGTTCACACTCCAGCTTTCTGCCTGCCCTCCCACGAATCCCACCCAAGGAGTTTCACCCTCACGACCCCTCAGCTCCTGTCTCTTATACACATCTAGATGTGTATAAGAGACAGCCCCCAGGGGGAGAGAGAGAGACCCCCCAGGGGGAGACCCTCAGGGAGAGAGAGACCCCAGGGGGAGAGAGAGACCCCCAGGGGGAGAGACCCCAAGGAGAGAGACCCCAGGGGGAGAGTCCCCCAGGGAGAGAGAGAGAGACCCCCCCAGGGGAAGACCATCATGGAGAGAGAGAGACTCCCAGGGAGAGAGAGATCCCCCAGGGGGAGAGACCCTCAGGGGAAGAAAGACCCCCAGAGAGAGTGAGAGAGACTCCCAGGGATAGAGAGACCCCCCAGGGGGAGAGACCCTCAGGGGAAGAAAGACCCCCAGAGAGAGTGAGAGAGACTCCCAGGGAGAGAGAGAGCCCCCCAGGGGGAGAAACCCTCAGGGGAAGAAAGACCCCCAGAGAGAGTAGGAGAGACCCCAGGGAGAGACGGCAGGATGGAGGGTGCTGAGGACCACAGGCACACACGCACAGAGACTTGCAGATTTCAGGAGCAAATAGAGCAGAGCTGCAGAGGCCTTGCTGTCTCCCTCTCCCTGGGGAACCAGCGGTCCCAGAGGACACCCAGGAGTCCTCGGCACAGGGTACCCCGTGTCCTCAGATGAGCAGGCATGGCTGCTGGCCCTGAGGCGGGTGCCGGGATCCACGTGGGGCTTATCCCGTCGGGGCTCCCCTAGGACCGAGCGACAGGAGCAGCACAGGCTGGGGGGCCGGTGGGACCATGACCCCGTGATGGCCGAGCGGTCCTGGCCTGCCCCCTGCCTACCCAGAGGTTCCACCCAGATTCCAGGGCTCTGCCCAGATTTGGGGACCCTCTGCCCTCTGCATGTGCAGAGAAAGGGCCCAGGAATGCGAGGACCAGGGAGAGCCCAGATGTCTCCTGAAACCCGCTCCCAAGGGCCGGCCTCTGTTCTGCAGGGCCCAGGGAGGCGAGGACCAGGGAGAGCCCAGGTGTCTCCTGAGACGCCTCCCGAGGGCCGGTCTCTGCTCTGCAGGGCCCAGGGAACCGCAGGGTGCTGTCCTGCAGGCCTGCTTCCTCTGCCCACCTGGGGCTTCCTGGGCTCAGGCGTCTGCTTTTTGCTCCGGTAAGGGCACCGGGGGGACACAGGAGAGCTGTCCTCGAGGCCCTTAGGGCTGGACGGGAAGTGCGAACATGTGAGGGCTCGGGGACAGCCCTGTATCTGCGCCCAGCTCCCACCTCCAGACGCTGGATGCCTCCCAGGAGGACCCGTACCCCATGCCAGCGGGCCGTGCTCATCTGAGCTGGGATGAATCTAAGCCTGACGTAGGACTTCATCTCGCTCAAGCTCTTTCTGTTGTGTGAGTCTGCCCTGGTTGGTCACCTCCCCGGAGGACTCCTGTGAGCAACGTCGGATTTGATCTGAAAGGCTCCAGGTGCTTTCCACCCTCTGCTGGTCCCTGGTCCTGCACTGGATGCCCGGGGGGTGCACAGTCTCCTCCCAGGCCCCCAGTACCCCCCACCACTCAGAAAGCAGAGAAGCCGCCCTGCCTGAGCTCCCGGACCCTTGGGGAAAGGGGGAAGGTGAGATGAATCAACTCCTCCCATCTGCAGCAGCCCCGCCAGGAAAGACAGGCCCCCTTGGTGACTGCGCCAGTTGCTGCATTCAGGGTGGGCTCCTGGGGGCGCACATCCTCCAGAGCCTCCTCAGCACCTGTGGGCCCCCTCCTCCTCGGCTATGAGCTGGGCCGGCGGAGACCTGGCCGTGAGCTGGGCCGGGGCAGATGTGGCAGCTCTTCAGGGGCCGCACTCGGCAGGGGGGACCCCGTGGCCTTCCTGGGTTGAGACGCTGGCCTTCCCCAGCGGGCCACCCCCAGCCCTGAGGACTCCTGGGTCCAGGCCAGCATCCGGCTTCCCCGCTCTGAGCACAAGGTCTCTGGCCTTTCTGGGGACAAGGGCGCCGGCCTCCGGGAAGCCCGGTCACCTGCCAAGAACACAGGGTGAAGTTCGCAGGGCCGAGTGCAGGTGGGGGCCGCTGTCCAAACCCAGAGCCTGCCAGAGCCAGGGTGTGGCTGCCCCCCAGGAGCGGGTGAATCAGCGGACGCTCGTTCAGGGTGTGCTGAATGAACGGACAGACAGGTGAGAACGTGGAGGGGAAGGAATGGATCTCAGACTTGGGCACGGTCGCATCCTGACCGCTCTTCCCTGAGGGAGGAAGCGGCGCCTCTTCCACGGTCCCCACAGGCCACTCACACTGTCACGGCTCCATCCTGACGTCTCTGGGGCTGGGACTTAGCCATGCGCACTGCATATCAGGGTCAGTATTTTTAGATGCAATCCTTTAATTTTTGAAAACCCTCCAAAGAGATTTTAGCAATGGGTACATATTTGATAAATATAAATAAATTGAAGAGCTATAAAAATAACTCCTCTAAAGACTCCCTGCTCTAGTTTCCGTTTCCTGGAAGCCCACACACACTGGGAGGGAGGAAGAGGCCTTGCTGTCTGGGAGCAGGACGCTGACAGGCCCCTGGTCCCCCGCGGGCCTGAGGCTGGAGAGGAAGGTCCCGTGGAGTCCAGCAACGCAGGCTGTGCCCAAGGCTTCCCAGGGCCCAGCCTGGCCAGAGTGCCCAACAGTGGATCTTTGAACGAGCTTAGAGAGGCGGACAGCCCTGAGGTGGGGTGGCCAGGTGGGCGGCCGTCCCCTGGGGACTCAGGAAGCCTTGCCCCCCACTTAGAGAAGCAGACACGACTGTGTGCAGCTGGGCTGCTTGGCCCTGCAGCGGGACGGGCACCAGCAAGTTCAGCCGTGGGGACACCGCAGAGCAGCAGGCCAGACCCTCGGCCGGTTGTCCCGCGAGTCAGGAGACCCAGGAGGGGGACATGCAGAGCACTGTCCCGGGCATGCGGAGCACCGCTCCATCCTGGGCACGCAGAGCACCGTCCCGGGCACGCAGAGCACCGTCCCGGGCATGCGGAGCACCGCTCCATCCTGGGCACACAGAGCGCTGTCCCGGGCACACAGAGCACCGTCCCGGGCACGCGGAGCACCGTCCCGGGCAGGCGGAGCACCATCCCGGGCACGCAGAGCACCGTCCCGGGCACGCAGAGCACCATCCTGGGCA
>SJYX01021842.1:73055-100651 GCA_006410675.1 Oreotragus oreotragus
CACCCTCACGACCCCTCAGCTCCCCTTCCTAAGCCCATAGCATGGGGATTAGGTTCCAACGCACTCATTCTGGGGGAAGCAAAGACATTCCATCTGTGGCAATGGCCCACGGTGATGGAGAGCACATACATTTTTAACGGAGTGGGCAAAACTCAAGTCATTTTCATCCTGAGCACCCACGCATAGACTTACCAAGTTAAATACTCAAGTACCCTCAATTCAGTAACACAAAGCCTCCCCTGGTGCTGGTGGAACCAGCTCGTCCGGACCTGACATCCTCATGGGGTGGCCTTGGGGGCCGTGGTGCACACACGTGGACAGCCGGTGCCCAGCGTACGTGGCGGGAGCCTGTTCTGGGGAATACGTCTGAGCTGCCATGGTGGACAGGAATCCACACGGGGCCTCCCGGGTGTCCTGGGTAGGTTTCCTGCGGCTCCAGTGGACACACAGCCGAGTCTGCAGCCCTTTGCCTGCGGCTCCACTGGAAACACAGCCGAGTCTGCAGCCCTTTGCCTGAAGCTGTCAGTCACTGCGGTTTGCATCAGCCTCCCTGAAAACCTCATCACTGTCTTAGTTGCTGCATCTCCAGGTTTTGAGTGTCCCCGCACCTGCCCAGGGCCTCCTGGTGAACCGAGAGCTGTGTGGGCAGGAGAGGGCGGCGTGGAGCAGAGGAGGAAGGGGCAGGCTGCTCCCACTCAGCCTGCGTGGGTTCCCTTCAGCCTCGTCCTATTCCCATTCAGACGGCTCCCCCGTTTCGCAGTGATGTCCTTGCCGGGTGAAGCATCCTTTCGGGAGACGGTCGAGCGTCTCTAGAGGTGCACATCTGTCTCTTCGGCTCCTGGTTTCCTTGACTCCTCCTCCCCAGCCTCGCTGATCTGCACTCTTGTGCCGTCTCAGGGGGGACCCCTCCTGCGCCCCCCGGGGCTCCCCATTGCCTTCCGGACACCCCTGCCCTGTCTGTGCACCCGGGCAGTGCCCACGCCCCTCCCCTCAGGACACGCACCTGCGGCCGTGTCCCGTCAGACCTGCTCCCCCTGCCCCAGGCCTCTGGGCGGTGTTTCCAGCCTCAGTCTCCCCACCTCTGCATGTGCCCATTGGCTCAGCGAGCCTTAGCCAGCGTCTCATTGTGTGTCTAATTCATCCTGAAGTCACTTGGCCCTTAGACCTGGTTCAGCCTAAGATTCTAGAATATAAACACCACTGACTTATTTGGGGTTTAAGAAGCTCAAGCAGGAGAGCTGGCCATGTCACCCCATTTCCTGTTCCTGCAGACCCCTCCCCGCCTCCCCCTGGGCTGACGCTGCTTTGCTCTGTGGCCGACCTGTCTGGAGCGGAGCCTTGGCAGACCCGCCAGCCATAGCAGCACCCTGGAGCTGTGTCACAGGACCCACAGGTGGGCAGGAGGCATTTGCAAGTGGCTGGGGTCCCTAAAGTGTCCCCGGAGCCCCAGGCCAGCAGAGAGCACGCCATAGGGACACGCCTGGTGGCCGGGGACATGCCTGGTGGCCGGGCACACCACGTCAGGAGGGTTGCACAATCGTGGGCAAGTCTCCCAGAAACCCAGTCACAAGACACACGGGAAAGCCCGGCCATGGAGACCCAAGCAAGCTGGCCCACAGAGCAGGGCGAACACGTGCAGATTTGCACACAGGTCTCTCGGCTCCCAGGTGTCAGGTGTGTTCCTGGCCCTGGGAGTCAGCAGCGAGCACCAGCCACAGACAACCTTCTTCCTGAGGGTCTCAGGCCAGAGGGGAGGTGGGCAGGGACCCGTAGGCATACTGAGGGCCATGAGGACAAAGCTGTATAACTACCTGTGCCCCCCAGGTGGACACATAAAGCGAACACACACACACGCGCACACACACAGGCACACACAGACATGCACACACAGGCACGTGCATGCACACACACAGGCATGTGCACATGCACACATGCACACACAGGCATGCAAACACACAGACACATGCACACACAGACACACATGCACAGACAGGCACACACGCATGCACACACACTCAGGCGCACACACGCACACACGTGCACACACAGCACACACGCACATGTGTGCACACACATGCGTGCACACACAGACATGCACACACAGAGGCACGTGCATGCACACACACTCAGGCATGCACGCATGCACACATGCACACACAGGCATGCAAACACACAGACACATGCACACACAGACACACATGCACACACAGGCACACACACATGCACACGCACTCAGGCGCACACACATGCACACATGTGCGCACACACAGACATGCATGTGCATACATAGCCACACACGTGCACAACACACATGCAGGTACACACACATACATGAGTGTGCACACACACAGGCACATGCGCACGCACACACACACACAAGCACCCATACACAGACATATGAGAGAAAGTGAGAACCGAGGAAGAATGTGGACCCCAGCCCCCTTGCCCAAGCTGTGCTGGGTGGGAGTGAGGACCCTGCTCTGTGCTGAAAGAGGAGGCATTCAATCTTTACTCAGTATGGAAACTCTATCTCATTTGACTGTTTTAAAAATGAAGTACTTCAAGCCTGGAGAAAAGTCAATAACACAGCAAACAACCGTTTCCTATTATTCTGATTTAGTCATTTTTGAAATATTTGCTTTAAATGTTTTCCTAAGAAGTAAAATCTTACAGCGAGGGGGTCTTGCCCCGAATCCCTGACTGCCTCTGTGACCCCCGCCTGGGGCCTGGAGACCCCAGGGACGAAGACTGTCCCGAAGTAAGCGTGGCCTCATCTCGCCACATCCCTGTGTCGTGGTGATATATTCTTGTGTCTCTACACCAGGTGCAGATAAGGTTTTTGTGTTTCACAACCCAGATAAATGGTTTCATTTTATACATTTATTGTATACTTTGCTTTTTAAAAAAATACCACCCTGCCTTTGAGATTTATCACAGTTGTTATATCCATATTTGCAGTTCATTGATTTTAACTTCTGTGTATCTTTCCATTTGAGGAATAAACCACATTCAGATTGGTCTCTGTTTGCTTTATGACAACCAGTCCTGCAGGAACATCCACCAGCCGGTCACTCCGCCCTCGTGAGGAGATGCCACCCACGTCTTCCCAGGAGGCTAACTCCACTGGGGGCCTCCTGCATCCCTGGACTTGGCTAGCACTGGGTGCAGAGATGTGCACTCTGCTGATTCCCAGCTAAGTGGCTCATCTCACAGTTTTGCCTTCCTAGATGAACAGTGCTAGACCTCTCTGTGCTAGACCTGCAAGCTCCCTCTCTTGTAAGGGTCGACGCTTACCCTTTCCTCAGGTACCTGTCGGGATGGCTGGCTTTTGCTTAATAATTTATAGGCTTCCTCTGCATGTTTAGAATAAGTTTGATTGTTATGGAATGCGCTGCCAACATCTCTATCTGCAGCCTATATTTTCATTTGCATGTTGTCTGGCTCAGGGGGGTTTCCCCAGTGGCTCACTGGTTAAGAATCTGCCTGTAGTGCAAGAGATGCAAGAGATGAGTGTCTGATCCCTGGGTTTGGAAGATCCCCTGGAGAAGGAAATGGCCACCCGTTCCAGGATTCTTGCCGAGAAAAATCCCATGGACCGAGGAGCCTGGCGGGCTACAGTCCACAGAGTTGCCAAGAGTCAGATGTGGCTGAGCAACAGAGCAGGAGCTCGTGTGTGCAGGCGGTGTGCTTCCATACCGTGCGTGCAGGCGGTATGCGAGTTTTGTTCATAAGGCGGTCATTTCCATTTCTCAGGCTTTCTGTAGGAAAACTTCCCCATAGTCTCAGGCACGAAGATGGTCTCTGGTTTCTTCCACAGTTTATGAGGCTTCACCTCTCAGTCTGATGCCATTCGTCCCCGTGTCTGCACTGTTTGTGGTGTCTTTTGCCTTTCAAAAGATGTAAATTCCAAATTCACAAAATATTTCCTCTTGGTTAATGCTTACTGTGCCTTGTCAAAAAAAACACTTACCTCCCCACCATTTTAAAAAGAGTCTCCTAGATGTTTTCTCTAAAATTATAATTATGTTAGCTTGCCCACTTAGATCTTTATTCTAATTTACCTAAATTGTACATCTGTGCACTGTGTCATTATGAGGCTTGAAACGACTGTGATAATAACATTGTTCTCTTCTCAGGGTGCGTGCTGAGAGAGGCCGCATGTTTACAGTGTCTTTTCCATACTTACAGGCACACACCACACACAGACCACACGTAACACACCCCACACACCACACAGCCCCTCCTTCACACACACAGGCACACACGCACTCAAGGAAAATCCACTTTCCTCAGGAAAGCTGACTCAGGCATGCACCTGCCTGCTCCGAGCCCCGGGTACCAACTCCCCCCCAACAGGGGGGCCTCTCTTCTGCCCCCATCACCCACCACTCACCACCCAGCAGGAAAAGCTTATAACAGTCCTACCGTCTGCTGTGTCTTTTCATCATGGTTCTTTCCCCT
Organism: Oreotragus oreotragus; assembly: GCA_006410675.1. NCBI lineage: Eukaryota > Metazoa > Chordata > Mammalia > Artiodactyla > Bovidae > Oreotragus > Oreotragus oreotragus. Next base: position 77,517 of record SJYX01021842.1, read on the forward strand.
CACTGTTCTAACTTAAATGTAACTCTTTTTCCCAAATTTCATGAAAACCCCTACTCAGACGGTCACCATTGTCTACTTACGATTCATTTGGGGAAGAAATGTAGAGTTTTTGGTGTTTATTCATCCAATCTATGGGCTATTTATTTTGGTTCATTTTCTGACAGTTTTTGCAAACTTCTCTGCTCCTTTTGTTGGGTATAAATCTCTGTCACGAATTAGAGATTTTCCTCTTGTGATAAATGATGCCTGTCCAAAGTTACATGTTCTATTTTTGTGGTTTGTTTATAAGACATCATTGGTTTCTATCTATGAATCTATATCTTGCACAATTGAGAATTTGCTCATTATTTATTCAACAAATACTCACTGAGTACTACCATGTGTCAGGCATCCTCAAAGGTGCTGGAGAGACATCTGTGAGCAAAAGGAAGTAGATGCATACTGCTCACTTCCCAGTGGAAGGATTCTGGAAAAGACTAATAAATGCATCAACCTGCGTCATTAATTTTTACAGACCTCTGCACATTGTTTATTCTACTTGTCTTAATGTGTTGACTACTATTTTTAGTAGCTGCTGCTGCTAAGTCGCTTCAGTTGTGTCTGACTCTGTGCGACGCCATAGACGGCAGCCCACCACGCTCCCCCATCCCTGGGATCCTCCAGGCAAGAACACTGGAGCGGGTTGCCATTTCCTTCTCCAATGCATGAAAGTGAAAAATGAAAGTGAAGTCGCTCAGTCGTGTCCGACTCAGCGACCCCATGGACTGCAGCCTACCAGGCTCCTCCGTCCATGGGAGTTTCCAGGCAACCAGAAATGGCTTTTGTCTATATCCATTTATTTTTTTTTGCATTTAATTAAAACATTTCTAACACATCATCAAATAGATTTAAGAGATTACATCTGAGACAGTGCCTGAAGAAGTATGGACAGAGGTTCATAACATTGTACAGGAGGCAGTGATCAAAACCATTGCCAAGAAAAAGAAATGCAAAAAGGCAAAATGGACCTCTGAGGAAGCCTTAAAAATAGCTCAGAAAAGACGAGAAGAGAAAGGCACAGGAGAAAAGGAAAGATACACCCATGTGAATGCAGAGTTCCAAAGAAGAGCAAGGAGAGACAAGAAAGACTTTCTAAATGATCGAGGCAAAGAAACAGAGGAAAACAATAGAATGGGAAAGACTAGCAATTTCTTCAAGAAAATTAGAGATACCAAGGGAATATTTCATGCAAGGAAGGACACAATAAAGGACAGAAATGGTATGACCTAACAGAAGCAGAAGATATTAAGAGGTGGCAAGAATACACAGAGGAACTATACAAAAGAGATCTTAATTACCCAGATAATCATGATGGTGTGATCACTCACCTAGAGTCAGATATACTGGAGTGCAAAGTCAAGTGGGCCTTAGGAAGCATCACAATGAACAAAGCTAGTGGAGGTGATGGAATTCCAGTTAAGCTGTTTCAAATCCTAAAAGATGACGCTGTAAAAGTGCTGCACTCAATATGCCAGCAAATTTGGAAAAGGCCAGTTTTGTTTCTAATCCCAAAGAAAGGCAGTGTCAAAGTATGTTCAAACTACCACATGATTGCACTCATCTCACATGCTAGCAAAGTAATACTCAAAATTCTCCAAGCCAGGCTTCAGCAATATGTGAACCGTGAACTTCCAGAAGTTCAAGTTGGTTTTAGAAAAGGCAGAGGAACCAGAGATCAAGTTGCCAACGTCCGCTGGATCATCGAAAAAGCAAGAGAGTTCCAGAAAAATCCATCTACTTCTGCTTCATTGACTATCCCAAAGCCTTTGACTTTTGGGATCACAACAAACTGCGGAAAATTCTTTAAGAGATGGGAATACCAGACCATCTTACCTGCCTTAGGGGAAACCTTATACAGATCAAAAAGCAACAGTTAGAACCAGACATGGAACAACGTTCCAAATCGGGAAAGGAGTACATCAAGGCTGTATATTGTCACCCTGCTTATTTAACTTATGTCCAGAGTACATCATGAGAAACACTGGGAGGGATGAAACACAAGCTGGAATCAAGATTGAAGGGAGAAATTGCAACAACCTCAGATATGCAGATGACACCACCCTTATGGCAAAAAGTGAAGAAGAACTAAAGAGCTTCTTGATCCTGAAGCTGAAATAGTAGAGTGAAAAAGCTGGCTTAAAGCTCAACATTTCAACATTCAAAAAATGAAGACCATGGCATCCACTCCCATCATTTCATGGAAAAAAATATGGGGAAATAATGGAAACAGTGACAAACTATATTTGGGGGCTCCAAAATCACTGCAGATGGTGATTACAGCCATGAAGTTAAATGCTACTTGCTCCTTGGAAGTAAAGCTACGACCAACCTAGACAACATATTAAAAAGCAGAGACATTATTTTGCCAACAATGGTCTGAATTGCCAAAGCTATGGTTTTTCCAGTAGTCATGTATGAATGTGAGAATTGGACCATAAAGAAGGCTGAGCACCGAAGAATTAATGCTTTTGAACTGTGGTGTTGGAGAAGACACTTGAGAGTCCCTTCAACTGCAAAGAGATCAAACAAATCAATCCTAAAGGAAGTCAACCCTAAATATTCATTGGAAGGACTGATGCTAAAGCTGAAACTCCAATACTCTGGCCACCTGATGGGAAGAGTTAACTCATTAGAAAAGACCCTGGTGATGGGAAAGATCAAAGGCAGGAGAAGAAGGGGTCGACAGAGGATGATATGGTTGGATGGTATCACCAACTCAATGGACATGGGTGTGAGCAAGCTCCGGGAGCTGGTGATGGACAGGGAAGCCTGACATGCTGCAGCCCATGGGGTCGCAGAGTGTTGGACACAACTGAGCGACTGAACAACACCACATCAGCTAAACTGAGGATCCACCCACTCTTCAGCCAAGGGGATAGTTTCCAAGCAAGCTGACCAAGGATCCTCTTTCCTCTCCTGTTATCATGATATTAGGATAAACTCACTCCGGTAGTTCCCTGCATGGTCAAGGCCAACCACGTGACTACTCATCATCCCATAAAGAAGAAGCCGTGCAGGGAGTGAGGGCATCAGAAGCTCTGAGCCATGAAGCAGGCAGCCCAGCCCAAGTCCAGGGTGAATGCCATGTAAATATTCACTCCTGTTACTAATAAGGTAAAGAGGTAAAATTAAACCGTCTCTGCATTCCTGGCATTAAGCTTTCCTGAGTATGGTATATTTGGTTTGTTGATATTTTACTAATGAATTTTGAACTCATGTTCATCATTGAACTAAATTTGTTTCTTTGCCATATATCGGTTCAGTTGCTCAGTCATGTTTGACCCTTTGTGACCCCATGGACTGCAGAATGCCAGGCTTCCCTGTCCTTCACCAACTCCTGAAGCTTGCTCAAACTCATGTTCATCGAGCTGGTGATGCCATCCAACTATCTCATAATCTGTCACCCCCTTCTCCTCCTGCCTTCAGTCTTTCCCAGCATCAGGGTCTTTCCCAGTGAATCAGTTCTTCACCTCAGGTAGCCAAAGTACTGGAGTTTCAGCTTCAGCATCAGACCTCCCAGTGAATATTCAGGGTTGATTTCCTTTTGGATGGACTTGTTTGATCTCCTTGCAGTCCAAGGGACTCTTAAGAGTCTTCTCCAACACCACAGTTCAAAAGCATCAATTCTTTGACACTCAGCCTTCTTTATGGTCCAACTCTCACATCCATACATGACCACTGGAAAAACCATAGCTTTTACTATAGGAACCTTTGTTGGCAAAGTCATGTCTCTGCTTTTTAATATGCTGTCTAGGTTGGTCCCAGCTTTCCTCCCATCCCTAAAAGTGTCTTTTTATTTCATGGCTGTAGCTATTCTCCATAGTGGTTTTGGAGCCCAGGAAAATAAAGTCTGTCACTATTTCCATTGTTTCCCCACATTTTTTCTATGAAGCAATGGGACTGGATGCCATGATCTTAGTTTTTTGAATGTTGAGTTTGAAGCCAGCTTTTTCACCCTCCTCTTTCACCTTCAGAATCAAGAGGCTCTTTAGTTCCTCTTTGCTTTCTGCCATAAGGGTGGTGTCATCTGCATATCTGAGGTTATTGATATTTCTCTCTTACCGGGGTCCAGCCCCGGTTGGATCCAGGGTATCCGAAGCGTGAATGGCATCGGTGAGAGAGATATAGAGAGAGATAAAGAAAGAATGTTACAGTTAAGAAAATAGAGGAGAGAAAGAGCTTGATATTCCTTGGTTTACACAGAAAGCCAATAAAACCCCTGCACAGGACTTGCTCTGTTCACGGAGGCTACAGGCACCCTCTTGATGGAGCAAAGGTGCAGAGCACCTTCTCGAGAGGGTCTTAGAAGCCCGGGCAGGAAAGTGAACTTAGAGGGCCCCTGCATTCCAGGGAATCAGCCTGAAAAGGAAAAGGAAAGAAAGAATGACATGGGGAGACCAAGCTTCGGTGAGCAAGGCCTGTCACTTTATTTTCAGAGGGAGCTTTTATACTCTGAGTTGTACATTGAGCAAAGTGAAAAATGCAGAGCCAGCTCAACATTCTATCAGTATTAACTTTTATTGATACCAGGTTTCTTCCTGCATACCGTTTCATAAACAAGGGTCTTATTTTTTATACATTATCTTCTGGCCTGGAGGCCTGTTGACATTTTATGACCCCTTTTTGATAAAGGTTGGTCAGCTAAAACACTTACTTTCCCTTGAAATATTTTTTTCTTAAATTCTTTAGCCTGCATCACCCTTAAAGTACAGAGTTACATTTTTATGGAGCAAAGATTCAGTGGGTTACAGCAAAGAAAAAACTTATTAACTCAAAGTCTAATGTTGCTAATGTTAAGGCTACTTGTTTCTTCTACACCCTAACTATATGCACTCCCAGGAACACAAAGGATAAGGGATGTGGGAACTTGGCAGCAAGCATTGGCTCAACAATGTTGCAAGAGTCTGGATAAACCTGCCAAGTAAGCTAGAATGCTAAAAGGGGGTTTGAATTGAAATACTCCTTTCATGCCCAGGAGATTTATCAACTAGAGCCTTAAGTTATTTTTTTCCAGAAAAAGGTGGTTGGGGATAGCCCCCTGTTAATGTCAGAAGAGTTGGTGAAAGGCATAAAATAGTAAGACAGACAGATTCTAGTTCTGGGGTAGATGCTCGAGCAGGTCCAGGGGGTCCCTCGAGTCCTGATCCGCCTTACTGGTCAGGTCTCTCTACATGACCTTGTCATGGGTGGGATCTCCTGTGCTGGCTCTTGGCATCCCTTCAATCTTGATTCCAGCTTGTGTTTCATCCAGCCCAGGATTTTGCATGATGTGCTCTGCATATAAGTTAAATATAACTGACATCTGATTTTGACTGGATACTGTAGCCTCATAAAGAGTGTTCATAGTATTTCCTTTTTTTTTTTTTTTGAAAAGTGATATAAGACAGGAATTGATGTAACAAAGGAATTTTCTGATCCTTGACAAGAAACTTGAGGGTTTTTTTTTTAATTGAGGCAGAAATGTTGGTTGATTTTAAATCACTTTTTACCTCTGTTTAATGATGATAAATCTATGCACTTAATATCTGTTTGAAATGGTTTTGGAACATTGTATTCTGTATTATCCACTCAGATTATATTTTTAAGTTATTGAGTTACAGTTGTTCATAAGATTACATTATTTTTAAGCTTCTATTTTATTTCATGGTTGGATTAATTTCCCCTTTTTAATGTTTCTTTGTCCCTCTCCTCCTCCTCTCATCAGTCTTACCAGAGCAGCATCTATTCTGCTGTCTTGATAAAGCAGCTTTCAGAATTCACGACCCTATCTATGCCTCTGTTCCCTGGTTTATTAGTTTAAGCCTATAACTGTATATGTTATTTTACTAGTTTCTTTGAGTTTACTTTGTAGTTCTCAAACATTTTCATTAGATCCTTATTTGCTTTACTTTATATATATATGCTGTATGTATACAAGGTTTTTCCTCTAAGTGAAGCCTTTCTGGAGATGACAGCCCATGGGCCAGCCCCAGCTCACACCTGGTTGCACAGACCAGGTCTCACTGGTGCACAGACACACCAGTCCACTCAGGTGCGGCCCATGGCTGCCTTACCTGCACAGTAGCAGAGACCAGCCCAGAACATCACGACTAGGTCCCATCTGAGCCCCTGCAGAAAGCTCATTGCNGGTTTTTCCTCTAAGTGAAGCCTTTCTGGAGACGACAGCCCATGGGCCAGCCCCAGCTCACACCTGGTTGCACAGACCAGGTCTCACTGGTGCACAGACACACCAGTCCACTCAGGTGCGGCCCATGGCTGCCTTACCTGCACAGTAGCAGAGACCAGCCCAGAACATCACGACTAGGTCCCATCTGAGCCCCTGCAGAAAGCTCATTGTCTTGTCTTCACACCACAGTCTTGATGTAGAGCATTTATGCTGTCATCTTATTTAAAATTCCTCTAGAAAAAGGATTTGATGGTTCCATGTTTATGGGGCTCTCCTTCAATTATGTCTAATTGTGATGTGTGACTTTTGGAGAAAGTGTTCTGTAAATACTGATTCACTAGTAATTGTTGAAATGCATCTAATAGCCCATGAACACTAATGTAGTCTTGATACTTTAGGTGTGCAGTTTCTAGATAGTTATTATTTCGAGCTTATTAATTATGTTGTCAAAAGCCTCTGCCACTAATTTTTGGGCTCTAAAGCCTCTCAGCTGTTGAATGTTGTGTGAAGTTGCTCCCTGTGTTCGTGTATTTCTCCATTTTGCCTCAAGATTTCTCAAAAACAGTCCCTTTCCTTATGAGGCAACCTTTTGCATTCTCCATCACGTGTTTGGTTAGTGTGCGCTTGTCTGGCATGATTGGCTGAGCTGGTCATCACGTGCCAGCTGGCCTCTGGCACCTTCTGCATCGCGCCTTCTGTCTCAGTCATGCTCTTGTTGATGTGTCTCTTGCCAGCAGCACTTGTTTTGCGTCTCCAGCTGTCTGTCCATCTGTCTCTCATCTGCCTATTGTCTATCATCTGCCTATCATCTGCCCATCTATCATCTCTCATCTATCATCTGTCTGTCATTCTGTCTATCTGTTGTCATTGTTGAGTCGCTCAGTCGTGTCCAGCTCCTTGTGACCTCATGGACTGCAGAATGCCAGGCTTCCCTGTTCTTCACTATCTCCTGGAGTTTGTTCAAATTCATGTCCATTGAGTCAGTGATGCCATCCAACCATCTCATCCTCTGTCGTCCTCTTCTCCTCCCACCTTCAATCTTTCGCAGCATCAGGGTCTTTTCCAATGAGTCAGCTCTTCACATCAGGTGGTTAGAGTATTGGAGTTTCAACTTCAACATCAGTCCTTCCAATGAATATTCAGGGTTGATTTTCTTTAGGAGGGACAAGTTTGATCTCCTTGGAATCCAAGGGACTCTCAAGAGTCTTATCCAGCACCCCAATTCAAAGGCATCAATTATTCAGTGCTCAGCCTTCTTTATGGTCCAACTCTCACATCTGCACATAACCTCTGGAAAAACCATATCTTCGACTATCTGGACCTTTGTCAGCCAAGTGATGTCTCTGCTTTCTAACTTGCTATATAGGTTTGTCATAGCTATCATTCCAAGGAGCAAGTGTCTCTTAATTTTGTAGCTCCAGTCACCACGTGCAGTGATCTTGGAGCCCAAGAAAGTAAAATCTGTCACTTCTTGTAGTAGCTACCTATTATCTGCCTGTCTATTGTCAATCGACGTATCTGTCAACAATCTATCATTCTATCTATCCGTCTATATACTGAGGGAGATCTTCTCTAGCAAGTGTATTTACTTACCTGTATTTTAGTCCATGATACAGTANAGCTGGCCTCTGGCACCTTCTGCATCGCGCCTTCTGTCTCAGTCATGCTCTTGTTGATGTGTCTCTTGCTAGCAGCACTTGTTTTGTGTCTCCAGCTGTCTGTCTATCTGTCTCTCATCTGCCTATCTATCATCTGCCTATCATCTGCCTATCTATCATCTCTCATTTGCTTATCATCTCTCATCTGCCTATCTATCATCTATCTCCCATCTGCCTATCTATCATCTCTCATCTATTATCTATCATCTGTCTGTCATTCTGTCTATCTGTTGTCATTGTTGAGTTGCTCAGTCATGTCCAGCTCTTTGTGACCTCATGGACTGAAGCATGCCAGGCTTCCCTGTTCTTCACTATCTCCTGGAGTTTGTTCAAATTCATGTCCATCGAGTCGGTGATGCCATCCAACCATCTCATCCTCTGTCATCCTCTTCTCCTCCCACCTTCAATCTTTCCCAGCATCAGGGTCTTTTCCAATGAGTCAGCTCTTCACATCAGGTGGTTAGAGTATTGGAGTTTCAACTTCAACGTCAGTCCTTCCAGTGAATATTCAGGGTTGATTTTCTTTAGGAGGGACAAGTTTGATCTCCTTGGAATCCAAGGGACTCTCAAGAGTCTTATCCAGCACCCCAATTCGAAGGCATCAATTCTTCAGTGCTCAGCCTTCTTTATGGTCCAACTCTCACATCTGCACATAACCTCTGGAAAAACCATATCTTCGACTATCTGGACTTTTGTCAGCCAAGTGATGTCTCTGCTTTCTAACTTGCTATGTAGGTTTGTCATAGCTATCATTCCAAGGAGCAAGTGTCTCTTAATTCCGTGGCTCCAGTCACCACGTGCAGTGATCTTGGAGCCCAAGAAAGTAAAATCTGTCACTGCTTGTAGTAGCTACCTATTATCTGCCTGTCTATTGTCAATCGACATATCTGCCAACTATCTATCATTCTATCTATCCATCTATATACTGAGGGAGATCTTCTCTAGCAAGTGTATTTACTTACCTGTATTTTAGTCCATGATACAGTAAATTATCAGTTAGATCACCTGTTTGAGGGTTTTGTATTAACTACCTTCTCATGTATGGATATGAAAGTTGTACTGTGAAGAAAGCTGAGTGCCAAAGAATTGATGCTTTTGAACTGTGGTGTTGGAGAAGACTCTTGAGAGTCCCTTGGACTGCAAGGAGATCCAACCAGTCCATTCTGAAGGAGATCAACCCTGGGATTTCTTTGGAAGGAATGATGCTAAAGCTGAAACTCCAGTACTTTGGCCACCTCATGCGAAGAGTTGACTCATTGGAAAAGACTCTGTTGCTGGGAGGGATTGGGGGCAGGAGGAGAAGGGGACGACCGAGGATGAGATGGCTGGATGGCATCATGGACTCGATGGACTTGAGTCTGAGTGGACTCCGGGAGCTGGTGATGAACAGGGAGGCCTGGCGTGCTGCGATTCATGGGGTTGCAAAGAGTCAGACATGACTGAGCAACTGAACTGAACTGAACTGAACCTTCTCATCCCTCACCCTCTTCTTCTCTCTCATCTGATGGATTTTATCTTTTTACTGGCTTAAAAAGAATGCATCATTTCCTTTCTTCAAAGAATTATATCTACATTGAGTCACCTCTGCACTAAAAATAACATTGTATAAATGTACTGAGGACCTTTAACATCCTCTAAGACAAGAAAAACTGTACAAGATATCAACTCCCACAATCTCATCTCCATTTCAGAAGATCTGCTTATGGAGGTCTCATGGAGACCCAATAAATAATCCCCTCTACCCCAAGCAAGAGCTGAACCAATCACAAAGTGAGATGAAATTAGGCATATTAAGAGAAAGCTTGGGGGCCTCCCTGGAGAGATGACAATGGGTTTGGCGAAGGTTAAAGGACTGAGGAGAGGGGTGGGTGAGTGTCAGAGGAGGAATTGAGAAGGGCTCAAGGAAAGCACCCTCCAGCTCTCTTTATTAAGTCCCCTCTCCTCTTAGTAAATGTCTGTCTTGCTCAGTGTGTCCCCTGGGTGCTCAGGACAGGGTGGTGAGCAGGAGGCCCCGTCCTCTCCCCCGGGAGCCTGGGCTACGGGGGTGCTGTGTCCACCTTCCGACGGGCCCTGCAGCTCTCCAGACAGAAGCATCTGAACAGGGGCTGCGCGCCTGCTGCTGGGCCCCTCAGCAGCCGGTCCCCAGGACGCCCCCCGCCCCCGGAGCAGTGCTGGCACCTGCAGTGTTCAGGGCTTCTGGGTCTCATCACCGGAGCAGAGGGCGTGGGTGCTCGGGGCTGCTGCCCGCGTGAGCTCTCCCGACTGAGAGACGGAACATATGCAGGACGTCCAGCAGGCAGATTTTCGCTGATTGGATTTCATGGATGGCAAGTCGACATCATCAATCAGGGTGACGATGTGTAAACTGAAGCTCTCCTTAAGCAAAGGTAGGAAGAAAGTTGCTCCGCTCAGACAGACGGGCCAGGCTGGCCAGTTTTGCGTCGGGCACTAAGTGTGGCTGTGGAGTGTCCCCTTCCTCTCCCCGCCCCTCGCTTGATGCCGCTCCAGCTCCAGATCTGGGTAGGATATCGGGGCGGGCGGCTGATGCTGGGTGGTTCCGGCCTTCCCATCCGTACACTGTGGGTTGGAGCTGTCTACTCTACATGCTGAGGAGGTGAGCCCACGGGGCGTGCTCACTGAGCCTGTGAGCCCCTCCCCAGGACATGTAACTCGAGCGCACTTTTCTTTCATGACCCTTCACAATTGTTTTTAAAAATCGAGTTTTCCTCACCCCTCCTCCCCCTGTCTTCTCCTGGGAGCAAAAGTGCAGCCCGTCAGAACCACGTGGGGTCAGGGTGAAAGGCTGGAAGGCGGCATCTGGGGGCTCGCTAGGGGCACTGTGCTCCTGGATCCTGCTCTGGCAGCCAGCTGAGAGTTCCCAGAAATACCTGTCCCACCAACCATTGCTTGCCCAGCGCTAGCATCCAACTGGCTTGTTTTGGGCTTGGAATGAGCATTACTGTTCTAGCAGCTGGAACTGAAGATGTAAACCTAGGAAATGTCAGCCACCCCTTGCCTGAATCAGAAGGGCACTGGCCACAGAGTCAAGGAGGGACCGGGCAGGTGGGAGGCCAGGCTGGCCAGCCCCTGGGTCCAGCTGCTCCTGCACCTGCCTTGGGCCAGTGACTGACTGTGTCCTCCCGCCCCATACAGTGATTTGGCACTCGCTGCCTTTAGTGCACAGAGTGGGCATTTCTCTAGATGACTCGGAAGACTGTGTGAAGTTTTAAACAAGCCATCCATAAATGAGAGCATGCATGCTCAGTAATTCAGTCGTGTCTGCCTCTCGGTGACGCCATGGACTGCAGCCCCTGAGGCTCCTCTGTCCATGGGCCTCTCCAGGCAAGAATACTAGAGCGGGTTGCCATTTCCTCCTCTAGGAACTCTTCCCTGAACCAGGGATCAAACCTGCATCTCCTGCATTGGAGATGCCCCTTGAGATCCATGGTTCTGCAATCCAGCTTCCTTGACTCCATGGCTGTGGCCCTTTCCTGTGGGTGGGGACCTGGGGACTTGTCCTCTATCGCTGCCTGCCATGGGACCTGCCCACTGGGCACAGGGCGTGGCTGGGGCTGGCTGGCTGAACGGTCTCCCGGGCTCTCACATAAGGACTAAGGAGGGAACGTGGGAGACTGTGGACTCCTCTCCGAGTCTCACGCTCTGCCAGCCCCCATGTTCCGCCATGTCCTGCCTAATTCAGGCCAACCAGCAGGTGTCTGGAGGGCCGGCGTGACCCGGGTTGGGGTGGGGGTCGCATCGCTCCTGAAGCCCCTTCTCCGTGGAGAGCCCCTCAGCTCCTGCAGCCCTGCCTTCTGCCCTGCTTCCACTTTAGTGACTGGCGTGTCAATGCAAATCAAATAATAGTCAAGCTAAGGAAAAAGAAAGGGGAATTTTATCTGAGCCAAACTGAGAAACAGAATTTGAAGCCCCTTCTCCGTGGAGAGCCCCTCAGCTCCTGCAGCCCTGCCTTCTGCCCTGCTTCCACTTTAGTGACTGGCGTGTCAATGCAAATCAAATAATAGTCAAGCTAAGGAAAAAGAAAGGGGAATTTTATCTGAGCCAAACTGAGAAACAGAATCTCAGAAGCTCTGAGAACTGAGCCATTGATCAGGAATTAGAGATGTGGTTTTATACATTTTTGAGACAAAGAGTTTATGTGCCATATCGACAGGTTAGCAACATATCCATAGTTCTATCATCAGAGTTTTTTTTTGTCTTTTTCTTTCTTTTCAATTAGGCACGTACAGACAAGCCTTTGGTCAATGTGACCTCTTGTATCCTTGTATGAGATGAAAAAGAAACGTGTCGATCATAGAATGAAAATGTTATGATGCTGGCATCCAAAGAGAGGGGCCGCCCTCTCGTGCGAGGCTGACGCTGCGCTGTTCCAAGGGCTCCAGTCTATGCGGGATCTAGATGCAGGGGGCAGGGCCAGCCACCAAGGGGCATGTCGCTTGTCTTCTGCATCTCTCTTTCTGTCTCAGTCTGATTGTCCTGCCACAGGATATTTACAGTTTTCCTCATCGAGGTGGCTTGTGCTCTGCTTCGCTCCTCGGGAAAAAGCAAGTTTGGGTGTGGGAGCCACACACGCAGGCCTGCAGTGCCCTCCATGGTCTTGGTTGGGGTGGAAGGCAGGGAGCTGACCTACAGATGAACTAAGGGACTGTGTTCTCAAAGCAGATTCTCCCAAAGTCAGCTCTATTGTAGAAGCGATGATAATCTAACACCCAAGCAGCAAGTCCCTTCTCTATCTTCTGAGGGAATGTGAATTCAGTGGGAGAGGAGAGACTGCCCCGTCCAGACCTGCCTCCCAGCTCAGTGCTGGAGCCTGAGGATCCTGGCAGTCCTGGGGGTGGAGCCTCGGCAGACACATGCATTTGCTAACTCAGAAGCTCATCCCCTGAGATATAAATTCCCATCGACAGCTCACTGAACCCACCTCCCTGCCTGGAACAGCCGGGCCTCCTGTCCAGTTGGTGACAGAGCAGGGTCCAGAGGTTTAGTCTGCAATGGGCAGGCACGGGGCTCCGGTCTCCTCTCTGGAAAAACGCCCCTCATGATGGTGCATCCTGATGGCTCTGCTTGTTCAGTGAAGCGTCTCTGGGCCATGAGCTTCAGTTCCCTCATGGGAAAGCTGTGGACCGTGATCGGGCACCTCTGTGAGGGCCCCTGGGTGGACACGTGGGGTCATGACCAGGGTCAGGCAGCATCCCTGCGCAGCCCGGAGCTGCCGGGTCTGGGGGAGACTCCCCAGCATTGGAGCAGGCCCAGCGTCTCTTTGGCAAGAGGTGGCTGGTTGCCTTTGGCGGGGGTGGGATGGGGGTTTTCCCTGCACCCAGGAAGCCTCCAGAGGAAACGCCTTTCCTGTCATTGTCTTGAATCTCACTGAACAGTAAGCGGCTTCTGATGCTTTGAAGGGGAATTTCTCATCATGGAAGAGCATTTCCTGAGCACACAGAACGCTGGGCCTGACTCACCCTGAGGGTTAAGTCGGAGCCCTGGGCCCATATCCCTCCTTGGGATTTCGGAGAAGCCAGCCCTGGGCGAGCTGTCCTCTCCCAGCTGAGTCTCCTCTGCTCCATCCTCTGCACCTCCTTCCGCTGGGCAGTCTGGGGCTCCAGCACCAGACCTTCTCAAGAGATTCGTTCTCTTTGGGAAGAAGACTCGGGAACCTGGCAGAGGAATGAGATCAAAGCCCAGATTACTCAGCAAAGATGTGGTTGAGGGCAAGGTGGTGGCCCCAAGCACATGGCCCTGGGTGGCCCTGCCTTAGAGCGTGAGGACAGGGCTGCTCAGGGTCTGGCCCAGGACACTGCAGGCAGAAGATGCTCGAGACATGGTCCTTGGGTGAGCGATGCTGGCGTGAGCCTGTGCTCAGCTCAGAAGCTGGGCCAGATGCCCCCCGAGGTCTCCATCACACACTGTGAGGGTGTGGCTAAGGCTGAGTGCTCACGTCCGTCTGGGCTGGCTTTCAAAGGGAAATTCCAGCCCTGCTCACTGTCTTACATCACATCAGATGCTAGGAAGGGCGAGGAGTGAGGCTTCTGAGCCCCTCTCAGAGAAAACAGCACCCACCCCCGGGGTCAGTGCGGTCATTCAGTGTGCTGGCGTCTATGAGATTCAACACAGGGCTTCACACAGGAATTACCAAGTACATGGAAATGCCTCTTCTTTCCAGGCATCCTCAGTTTCAGATCCTGTTTTAAGAAACAATTTAGCTTTTCTGGGATCAGGTCATGATTTTAAAACCAATGAGAACATCTGAAGGGATGGATCTCATCTGTGGCCACAATCCACTAAAACGCAGCTAGATTTTGATGTGTTTATACTAAGATTCTCAGAACTGAGGAGCAATGTTTTCATTGTGCTGAAATACACAATGAGCAATAAATTAAAAGGCTGAGACATTTTCCTAAACTCATACTTAGGGGCCAGTGACGAATCAACCTTCAATCTCTCCTGAAGGCTGGACACAGGAGGGCCACAGGAGAAACAGCACCAGGTCCCTGAACTGGGAAAAGACATCGTGAAACAGATGGGCAGAAGTCACGCCGTAGGGTGATTTACACACAGTTTACCGAACGTTTCCCAAGAGCCTGTGAACCACAGCTCCATGATAGATGGGAGTGACCTTGAGAAACTTCTGGAAAGACTTTAGACATGACTGTATTCAGGGACTCACATGACCACCACTAACAACATTTGCTGGGCTCCCTGTGGCCGAATTGAAGGGCAGAATTTCAGGATGTAGGACACGGTGGTGACAGGCCAGTGTTTGGAAGGCGCAAGCATCAAATGGAGACCCACGACCTAACCGTGGTGTCTGCCTGTGAGTTCTGGAAAGGACTCTGTCTTCCTCAAAGTGAAGATGCCCACAGAGAGAGACCCACTGAGGCACTTCCTGGGCAGACAGCACACTCCTGGGAGGGCCTGTTCCCGCTGACCTTATGGCTGGGATAAAAGAACTCAGCTGGCCTGGCGTGTGTGTTCCAATAGTGCAGAAATGAGCGCAGAAGGAGCAGCTGAAATTGTTGAAAACTTAGTTGTTTCAGACAGAACAAACAATCAAATCAGTTGCAGCTCCCTCACTCCTTGCCATGTTCAGGGAGGGCAGACCTTCCTCAGGAAGTCTTACACGCAGCGCTGGGAGTGAGAAGTCTCTGCAGTCGAGAGTGGGCTTAGTCCTCTGAGGACTGGGGACACTGAGCAATGACCTCTTAGCAGGGGGTAAAGTTTAATTCCATCTTCCCCAAAACTTTCCCCATCATAGGTGTAGCAAAAGAAGAATAAATAAGAGAATTTCTGAGAGATGCAACCAGGTGTAAAGCAGCGGCAAGACCGGCTTTATTCGGAGTAGGGGTGAAGGACCTGGTGGAGACCCCGGGGGAGGAGGCCCTGGACTTGGCTCCAGGTACCTGGGTGCCTCTTGCTCTCTAGCTTTGAACGCTGTGTGGAGATGGTGATGGCCTTGGTGTGAATGGGTGGAAAGGGGAACAGCACACCAGAGTTGGATTCAGCACCGTGGAGACGGACAGCGCTTAACTCCTGCTTTTCCTGGGACAGGTTCAACAGCTGAGCAGCTCAGAGAGCGGGTGTGTGCTTCTAGAAGGGCTCCCTTGTGTTTGACTTGCTCCCTCGCCTGTGTGGGGGCATCTAGGTTGTGGGGCCTCCACTCCTCCCCTCCTCCACCCTCTAGCACTTGCCTCATGGAATTCATTCTTTGTCCACTCACCTCTGTCTCTCTGCTCTAAAATAGATCCAAGAAAGTCATTTCTTTGCTACATGAACCTCAGACAGGGTCTGTGCATGTGCAGCTCTGTAAACTCAGAGAGAGTTTCTGGGAGACATTGACTATACCTGCACCCAGTCTTCAAGGCTGTTTTCACTTGCATTGGCTGTTTCAGAAACACAGGCTTCCCCGACAGCTCAGCTGGTAAAGAATCCACGTGCAGTGCAGGAGGCCCTGGTTCGATTCCTGGGCTGGGAAGATCTGCTGGAGAAGGGATAGGCTACCCACTCCAGTATTCTGGCCTGGAGAGTTCCATAGACTGTAAATAGTCCACGGGGTTGCAAAGAGTCAGACACGACTGACTGACTTTCACTTCTCTTACAGAAACACACGTTGGTATCAGTGACTACCTGCCCCATCGTTTTTAATACCCACATGGGACTAGATTATGCAGGCACTCAATTATTCATGCAACCACTCCACTCTTGCTGGCTATTTCATTGTTTTCTAAGTCTTCATTGAGGAAACATACCCTTGTAAACACATCTCTTATCTGATTGCTTCCTGGGGATAAGTGACTGAGTGGGCACCAGATACTGTGTCTCCAGAGGCACTCAGGGGAGCTGGCCAGGCTCGGGCTCAGAGCCACCAGGAGCAGCGTGGGGGGCAGTCTCCTGCTTGGGGACCACGCGTGGCATCGTTGATGACCTTATGTTGGAGACAGTAGCTTTTGCATGTGGCTTTGACACAGGAACATACTCAACGTGCGTATTTTCACTTATATTTCTCTTCATGTGAATTACTGATCCCTTTTCTTAAAGATATTCTTAGTTACCCCTTTGGAGACAAAGGTGGTTTATGAAAGTGTGAAATTGAAAATGTTACCCACTCAGTAGTATCCGACTCTTTGCGACCCCATGGACTGTAGTCCACCAGATTCCTCTGCCCATGGGATTCTCCAGGCAAGAATCCTGGAGTGGGTTGCCATGCCTGCCTCCAGGGACTCTTCCTGACCCAGGCATTGAACCTGGGTCTCCTGCACTGCAGGCAGATTCACCATCATTTGAGCCACCAGGGAAGGCACCAGTTTGTAGTGAGTGCTTTCATCTAGATGGTCGGAGCAAACACATCGTAGAAACTCAACAAATGTTTGCTAAATCTACCCACTGGCATGTCAGGAGTTTCATGCGAAGGTTGTTTTGCTCTAAGGTGTTAATTGTGTGTCTCGATAATGATTTCTATTAATTAGGCTATTTGTTGTCTGAGTCTAAGCTCGAGGCCAGTTTGGATATGGCTCCTGTCCTAGGAGGAAGCCAACTAGCATTGACCTTGGGCTTCAGTGAGACTGGAGGAGGATAGTGAGTTCCCCACGTTAAATTGTTCCAGGGAAGAATCAGGTTCAATAACCATTAGGAGGTAGCGATTGTGAACTCAATGATTTTAATGGTTTTGGATAAGTGTCTCCGGTAACAAGAAAATCTTCAGTACGTGTTATTTTGGAATGTTTTCCTCCTCAAGTAATGATTGGAGACATATGGATAGAAGCAACACAAAATAAAAAGGGAAAATTTGATGATTTGTCTTATTTAATTTTAAATTTCATTTAAAGCACGGTAATATGATTAATAGATTCTGGTGGCTGGTGGTAAAGAACGTGCCTGCCAACGCAGGAGACACGGGCTTGATCTGGGGTTGGGAAGATCCCTTGGAGCAGGAAAAGGCCACCCACTCCAGTACACTAGCCTGGAAGCCCCACAGGCAGAGGAGCCTGGCGGTCTTCCATCCGCTGGGCTGAGAGAGTCAGGTGCGGCTTGGGGATGGAGCACACCTGCAGTCTATGTCCTAAAGGAAAGTTGGATGAAAGACTACTGTAAAAAAAGCTTCTACAGTTTTTATCATTAATTCCTTTAGTTTCTCATCAGCGTGTTCTCTGCCTCCAGGAGCAAAGCCCTGAGTCTGTGTTCAGGCACAAGTGCTGAAAGGTGCCTGGACTCAGGATGAGTGGAGGCACCCACCGAGATCTGTTGTTCCCAGAAGGCCCCCTGGACAAGGTCCACATCCCAATGAAAGGGTGCCTGGGCCCCCGGGTTGCCCTTTTCCGAAGTTTAGACATTTTTCCTGAAAGTTTGAGGTTAAAAGAGGCTGGAAGGGGCATCTAGGAAGAACACGCTGGGGACCATGGGGGTGGGGACAGGTCCTCCATCTGGGGGTTCTTGGCGGAGGAGTCGCCTGGATCCCATGAATGCTGTCTGCTCCTCTGCGTCTCCTGTCTGGGGATCATGAGCACGAGGAATGACAATGAGCTGGAGTCAACATCCGGTGCCTTGTCCTCGCCTCCAAACTCGGTGCTGGGGGTCAGCTCGGCTCTGGGAGGACCTGCTGCTTCCTCCTCTGGTCCAGGAACCACTTTGCACATCAGTGCAGGGACCAGAGACCCCACTTGGGAGGCGAGGCTCACAGACCCACCGGCTCCGAGGATCCCAGCTCAGAGGGTCAGGGCAGTGAGTCCCAGGCTTGGATCAAGAGATGAATAAATCTTCCACCGCGGGAAGCTTGTGGGGCATGCGGGGACCCCTCACAGCCTCCTGGGTGGACGGATAAGCATGTGGTTCCCAAGGACAGAGACAAAAGTGCAAGGAGGTCTAAAGCGGCCCCTTCCCTAGGAGTGAACAGAACCCAGCACATGAACAGTGCAGAGGGGCTGTGCTGGGGTTCCTGGGGGCCAACTGCCCGACACCGCCCCCTCCTGAGCCTGCCCTTGCCTCGGTTTCCCAGAAGAGCGGTGGGATCACAAAGGCACCGGGTTCCTGATGTGATGGCAGGACTTAGGTCAGTCCCGTCACACAGAGCCTGCCCCAGAGCAGAGGCAGGCTCTGTGGGTTAAGTCTGAAAGCTTGCCCTTGTGGAGGCCATGGGAGTGAGCGCTAAACAGACACAGTCACGTGTGCAGCAAATGACTGTGAGCATCACCATAAGACACGAACGAAACGGGATGGACATGGCGGGGAGGGCGATGGAGCTGCAGGGGAGCGTGGCCACGGACACGGGGCTCCCAAGGGGAGCCCGGGAGGGGAGCCCAGGAGGGGAGCCCGGGACAGGGGCCTGGAGTGGGCACGCGGAGGGCAAGGCAAAGGTCTAAAACCAAGCGCTATCACGTGTGGAAAACAAAAGGAAGGTTAGAGAAACAAAGACGTGAGAGCAGATGTCATGGAAATAACGCACAGCAGCTATGCCCAGCACACAGGTGCTTCACACCCACTAGCTGATAAATACTGATTCAGACCGATTCCAAGTGGACCACTGTTTAGAAAATAGAGAATTAGGCAAAACGACACAGGTTAGAAATAAGAAAGACGGACAGTTACAATGTGCACACTCCTGACAGACGTGAGAGTCAGTGTTATCTTGCATTGAACAAAACCAGCCAGGCTCCCCAGGCGGCACCAGTGGTAAAGAACACAGCTGCCAAGGCAGGAGACGCGAGAGGCCTGGGGTCAGTCCCTGGGTCAGGAGTGTCCCCTGGAGGAGGGCACGCCAGCCACCCCAGGATTCCAGCCTGGAGAGTCCCGTGGACAGAGGAGCCCGGTGGGCTACAGTCCACGGGGCTGTGAGAGTCAGACACGATGGGGGCGGCTGAGCTGACACGCGCAGAGAGAAGCACCAGAGCCGGCCCATGAACGCGCGCAGAGAGAAGCACCGTAGCCAGCCCATGAACGCGCGCAGAGAGAAGCACCCTAGCCGGCCCATGAACACGCGCAGAGAGAAGCACCCTAGCCGGCCCATGAACACGCGCAGAGAGAAGCACCAGAGCCGGCCCATGAACGCTCGCAGAGAGAAGCACCGTAGCCGGCTCATGAAAAGCTTCTGGATCAAGGACTTTATATCAGGGCTTCCTCTGCTGCAGTTAATAACACGTTGTCCAGCCCCCTCTCCCCTGGAGACGCGAGAGGCCTGGGGTCAGTCCCTGGGTCAGGAGTGTCCCCTGGAGGAGGGCACGCCAGCCACTCCAGGATTCCAGCCTGGAGAGTCCCGTGGACAGAGGAGCCCGGTGGGCTACAGTCCACGGGGCTGCGAGAGTCAGACACGATGGGGGCGGCTGAGCTGACACGCGCAGAGAGAAGCACCGTAGCCGGCCCATGAACACGCGCAGAGAGAAGCACCAGAGCCGGCCCATGAACACGCGCAGAGAGAAGCACCAGAGCCGGCCCATGAACGCGCGCAGAGAGAAGCACCGTAGCCAGCCCATGAACGCGCGCAGAGAGAAGCACCCTAGCCGGCCCATGAACACGCGCAGAGAGAAGCACCCTAGCCGGCCCATGAACACGCGCAGAGAGAAGCACCAGAGCCGGCCCATGAACGCTCGCAGAGAGAAGCACCGTAGCCGGCTCATGAAAAGCTTCTGGATCAAGGACTTTATATCAGGGCTTCCTCTGCTGCAGTTAATAACACGTTGTCCAGCCCCCTCTCCCCACAAACCAAGTTCTGTTTTAAACACGTGTGGAAACGGTGAGGAAAGATGCTAACACATTATCATAATAATTGATGTTGGATTGAATAGAGCAAACCCAAAAATGATGTTAAGGACACTGGGGTCTTGGTGTGGAGCCTTCCTGACGGCAGAGTCAGTGACAGGGCTGGGGTGGGCGGGTGCGCCCAGCTCTAGAGGGGTGTGTGGGGGTCCCTCTGGCCTCCACTCACTGATTCCAGCAGCATCTCCCTGTTATGCAAGAAATGTCCCCATCATTGCCCAGTGTGCCCTGGGGACAAAATTGCCTCGGTTGGGAACCACTGCAGTGACACCTTGGAGAGAGGGGTTCCCACAAGCACCCGGCAAGTGCCTGGTTAATATTTGTCTAATAATAGGAGGAATCAGCACCTATTCTTTTTCAGTGTTAAAAAATGTTCAAGGAAACTTCGGTAAATTAGAAAAACAGAAATTATACAAACAACCTCCATTTTCCAAGATACAATACAATTTAAATCGCAAGCAAGAGTCATTGTAGATAAAGGAAGCATTAGAATAATAACCGTACTTTTAAAATANTCAAGGAAACTTCGGTAAATTAGAAAAACAGAAATTATACAAACAACCTCCATTTTCCAAGATACAATACAATTTAAATCGCAAGCAAGAGTCATTGTAGATAAAGGAAGCATTA
Organism: Oreotragus oreotragus; assembly: GCA_006410675.1. Lineage (NCBI taxonomy): Eukaryota > Metazoa > Chordata > Mammalia > Artiodactyla > Bovidae > Oreotragus > Oreotragus oreotragus. Next base: position 98,268 of record SJYX01021842.1, read on the forward strand.
GAATAATAACCGTACTTTTAAAATAATAAAAAAGAATTGTAAACATACAAAGTATAGCTGAGGTGGCCAAAGTTGTGTCTAGAGGTTAATTGCTTTTTTTCACATAAAGGACAGGAAAAAAAGAAGTGAACTAAATATTCAACATGTGAAAATTGGAAAATGCATATAACACCTTTAATTTCTAAGGACATTAGAAAAATTAATTCTTCTTGAGAAAAAAATAAAATTAAAATAAACAGATTTCTTACAAATTCAAATCTATACAAGGCAAAATGAAAGGACTAAGAAAGGAAAAATAGCACAGAGATTTTGAAGAAAGAAAGGAATATTCTAAGTTTCCAAGAAAAATGGGTCTCTCATGGACTGACTGATTTCACAGGCTCACCCAGTCTCTGTCTTGGTTTATCTGCTCTCTCCACGTCTCTTCCTCTGAACACGCACACACACACATGCACACAAATACAAAATAACCCAAATCAGGACACTCCGGCCAGGCAAATAGAAAGGAGGAAATGAGGGATGAAATCATGACATTTCTACCTTAGAAACATTAAGACCTTAAGGGAAAAATTGTTTTCATTTTCAAGGAATGCGTTGTCTTGTATACTTGTTTGAAAGCGTAGATTAAGGCAGAAAGCACAGACAGGTGTTATTCCAAAATCAGGAAAGGACAGTAAAATAAAGGGACAGATGCCCTCATTTATGAACACAGACGTGAATGCTTCAGACATAATAATAGCAGTTCTATAGCACATTCAAAATGCCCCACCACTACCAAACGAAGCTTTGACATCAATGGTTATCTTGACAGGCGCTGGAGCAACGCTTACATGTGTGTATCTCCTAATATTTCTATCAATTATTTCTTCTTGCAAGTCTTCTCTGCTGCTCCCCATGATTGTAAGAATCCTTGCCCACACATCCTTCAGAAACGCGTGGATTTGTCTTTCGTATTTAGACACTGAATCTGTATGAAACGCACCTGGGCGTAAGCTGTGAGTTAGTGACTGGGGCCACTGCCGTCACTCCAGGACGGTGCATGGAATTCCGTCTTCTCCCGGAATAAAACGTCCCCTGAGGCTGCATGAGTATGCATGACTGACACATTTCATAAAGAGCCAGGTTGCTTATTAGTTATTAATCTCTTTAAATTCAATAAAATCCATTTGTTAACAATATAGACAGTGTAATCCCAGTTTCGGGGGAAACGGTGTATCGTCGTAGAGGAGCCTCAGAGAATATTGCACGAAGTATTAAGAAGCTGCTGAGTTACAACTGGTTTATGTTCATTTTGTGTACAGTTCTGCATTTCAAAGCTCTTCCAGAATAACTGTGTGATTCTTCTCCAACCTATCCCGATCTACTTCTTTGCAATGGGCTTCCCAGGTGGTACTAGTGCTAAGGAACCTGCCTGCCAATGGAGTCACGGGAGACTTGGGTTCGATCCCCGGGTCAGGAAGGTCCCCTGGAGGAGGGCAGGGCAACCGCCTCTGAGGGCGGGTGACCAGGGTGGGGGTGGGTTAGGAAGTTTCGCAGGAAACCTCCCATGGCTCCAAAGCTGTGTGAGAGCCCCCAGGGCAGAGGGCCCTCCACGGAGCTGGTCTGAAGACAGGAATCTGGGCAGGCCTCCCCTCTGCTCTGAGCTGACCCCTGCTGACTTTGCAACAGTTCCCTAAAGCACATCTGGCCTGTGCAAGGAGGGTTCTGAGCGGGCTGGGCTGAGTCCAGCTGTGCCTTCTCTGTGAGGCTAGTGAGGACAACTCTTTCACAAGGACCCAGCAGCGATACCACGGGTGACCCATAGGAATGGCCAATGCAAATAACCTAAGAACAAAGGTTACAGGGAAAAGCACGGGAGAAATTAGGAAGTGGCGAGCTTGATTTACTTCTCCTTAAATTGATTGTATTAGGGTAACATCTGTTGTTGTTATTCACGGCCGACTCTGCGACCCCATGGACCGCAGCACACCAGGCCTCCTTGTCCATCACCAGCTCCCGGAGTTCACTCAGGCTCATGTCCATCGAGTCAGTGATGCCATCCAGCCATCTCAACCTCGGTCGTCCCCTTCTCCTCCTGCCTTCAGTCTTTCCCGGCATCAGGGTCATTTCCAACGAGTCAGCTCTTCGCATCAGGTGGCCAAAGTATTGGAGCTTCAGCTTCAGGGTAACACACACATGTGTAATATGAAATACAATATCAGTTTAGTCATTTAAGTGCATAATTTAGGGACATTAAGTATGTTCACATCATTGTACAACCATCCCCACAATCCATCTCCAGAGCTTTCTCATCTTCCCACACTGAGACCCTGCCCCCCTTAAACACTGACTTCCCCTCCCCTGCCCTCCCCGGCCCTCCCCTCTGCTCCTCTCCCCTCCCCAGT
>SJYX01021842.1:136838-150215 GCA_006410675.1 Oreotragus oreotragus
GAGCAAGGGGAGCCAGGGAGGAGGGCGTCCTCCCAGGCAGGCGGGCCTGAAGCCAGCCCCGAGCCAGCGGGGCCCCGTCACTCAAGCACCGCCTGCCTCCAAACCGAGGGACGGCATTGGACTGTCGCGTTTTGTTGATTGTTTTTTGCGCTTAATCCGTGTGTTAATTTGGTTTAACGGTTGCATCAAAGCTGTAAACCTGTGAGACTTATGCTTAATTCATACAATGAGAATCACTGAGGTCAGCACTGGCATTTGGCAGTAATTATTTGCTCCTCTGAGAAAGGTCTGCCTGTGAGATCCCGCCAGGCCGAAGTCGACCATGTTCCCTGGAGGGGAGGGTGCTGCTGAAGTCCGCACGGGCCGCCACCTGCGGGGGTAGCGGGACAGTAGGGGCCTGGGCGCTGCCCTCTCTGTGGGTCTGGGGGCACAGAGGTCCAGCAGAGCCCCTCAGCGGGGATCCAGGAATCACCCCGCTGCCTGTACCTCCCCAGAGTCTGCCCGAACCAAGTGCCACTGTCCCCAAGATTGGGGGCATTAATTTAAAACATCTGATTGCTGGCGAAAGGTCTCATCAAAGATTAAATAAGCATAATTTAACTGAGGGAATGATAATAGATTTAGTTAAGAAGGGGGAAAAAAGGAAAATTGAATTAGAATGCATATTTGAGGGAAAATTGGAGTTTAATATAATTACACTTAGAGATGAGACAGATTACAATTACCATGTTTCTGAGGTGGAATTTTTAATTGGATTATTTAAAATCAAAGCCGGATCTTCGCCACAGGTCAGCGGCGGGGTCTGCAGGCCTCAGGGGCTGGACCTGTGCTGCCCCACCACCCAAGGCGGCCGCACCCTCACCCCTCGGGGGTCAGGGTGCCGTCCCCCAGCCCCACTGCTGTCCAAACAATCCAAGCAGGGGGCCCGCACTCAGGCCCTGGGGACCCACAGGCCTGCAGGAATCAGAGCGGCCAGCTGACAAATGTCCTCCCCGATTAGATTATCCTGAGAGCTGATCCGATCGCCTGGGCAGAAATGAGCTGTTTACAGCAGCCAAAACCCTCAATTCCACCCCAAATCGGGTTTCCCAGATGGTGCTTTCAGCCTGCGGTCCTGAGCGGCTCACCTTCACAGGAGGTGCCTCGTTGTCCCTGAAGGTGCAGGTGATGGGCAGGGTGCTGTCTGCGTGGGCAGGCAGAGGGAGGGACACCCTTGCCTGTGCCCTGAGCCCGGGCGCTGAGCATTGGGAGAGCCAGCTTGCCTGAGACTGTCTGCGACCCTGGACTCCCCTGCCTGGGACTTGGGGGCCCCTCGTTTATGGGCTGAACTGTGCCCGCAGACTCATATGCTGAGTCCTCGTGGCCAACGTCTGAGTGTGGCCTGGGTGGGGAGGGCCTGGGGAGAGGCGACGGTGGTCAAGGGCGGTCACAAGGGTGGGCCTGGTGCGACCTAAGAAGCGGAGGCAGGGACACAGAAGACGAGGGGCCGGTGTGCAGATGGCCTGGAGCGGCCGCGCCCGCAGCGGGAGTCCACCCTGCGACACCTGTGTCTGGGCTTCCAGCCTCCAGAGGGAAGGTCTGCTCTGTAAGCTGCCGGCCCATGGGCTGTGCTCAGCAGATGCGGGAAACGAACAAAGCTGCCTTTTAATTCCATGAAATAGAAAGGTTCCAAAATGCACAGGAACTTGGCAGAAGATATACAACCAGCCGGTAAGCCTGTGAAAAGACGCTCACACCTTCAATCACTGGAGGTTTGCAGATTAAACCCCAAGGAAGGAGCGTCAGGGACCAAGTTCAACAGCAAAATTAAAAAAAAAAAAAAGGACCGTTCCAGGTGTTGGCAAGACTGTGGGCTGACCAGATTGCCCGCCCTCAGCAGGAGGGAAGGGAGGCGGGGTGGTCACTGAAGCTGGGCGCGCCCCCTCCCCCAGGACCAGCGTCCCAGGCCAGGAGCAGCAGAGCGCCTGCACCCCGCAGCCCTGTCTGGGAGTGTCTGCGGCACTTGGCTTCACTCCTACGAGGAAGACTCTGCAGGGCCCCGCACAGAGGGCCCAGGCAGGGGTGACATGTGAACTCCCAGGTAGACGCTCCCATCCCTCCCCTTCCGGGACGCGGCCGGCCTCCGCTCAGGTCCTGTCTGGGCACTCACCCGCAGACCTCAGAGGGGACCCCCGGACCCCAATACACCCAGCGGTCTCCGTGATGGGAGGGCCAGGAGGGGGAATGCCCCTGTGAGCACAAAAGGCCCTCAGACGAGGCCGTTCCGGAACCTGCTCCCGCTTCACAGGGACAGGAAGAGAGGAGAGGGAGGAGATCTCACAACAGAAAGGACAACACGCCCGCAGGGCCCCCTCTCTGCTCCTGGGACCAGGTCTCCACCCAGGCCACCCTGACCCGGGGGCGCTGTCCCTGGGCAGAGGGCTCCCGCTCCCCACCTGGCCTTGGAATTATCCATGAGCCCGCCACGTCCCCTTCCGAGTGACCCCATATGGCTGTCTCTTATACACATCTAGATGTGTATAAGAGACAGGCCCGGGGTTGAGGGGCGCAAGCCGGNAAAAAAAAAAAAAAGGACCGTTCCAGGTGTTGGCAAGACTGTGGGCTGACCAGATTGCCCGCCCTCAGCAGGAGGGAAGGGAGGCGGGGTGGTCACTGAAGCTGGGCGCGCCCCCTCCCCCAGGACCAGCGTCCCAGGCCAGGAGCAGCAGAGCGCCTGCACCCCGCAGCCCTGTCTGGGAGTGTCTGCGGCACTTGGCTTCACTCCTACGAGGAAGACTCTGCAGGGCCCCGCACAGAGGGCCCAGGCAGGGGTGACATGTGAACTCCCAGGTAGACGCTCCCATCCCTCCCCTTCCGGGACGCGGCCGGCCTCCGCTCAGGTCCTGTCTGGGCACTCACCCGCAGACCTCAGAGGGGACCCCCGGACCCCAATACACCCAGCGGTCTCCGTGATGGGAGGGCCAGGAGGGGGAATGCCCCTGTGAGCACAAAAGGCCCTCAGACGAGGCCGTTCCGGAACCTGCTCCCGCTTCACAGGGACAGGAAGAGAGGAGAGGGAGGAGATCTCACAACAGAAAGGACAACACGCCCGCAGGGCCCCCTCTCTGCTCCTGGGACCAGGTCTCCACCCAGGCCACCCTGACCCGGGGGCGCTGTCCCTGGGCAGAGGGCTCCCGCTCCCCACCTGGCCTTGGAATTATCCATGAGCCCGCCACGTCCCCTTCCGAGTGACCCCATATGGTGGGCAGAGCCCTCCTCGCGGGTGTGATAATCGGCTGTCAACCTCGTCTGCCCAGGGTCCAGTCCCTGCCCCTTCATGTTTCAGGGAGACGATCAGAATACGGGTCCTCATGCCATTAAGATGGGGGGCTGGGATGCTCGGCGGCTTCATCCACCAACCTCAGGGCAGCCAGTGTCCACCCGAAATCAGTCAGACTTGAGGCTAGAGTCTTCCCAACAAGGCTGCCGTGTGGCAAGAAGTCAGGCATCGCCAGACATTCCACCTGCTCCAAGTCAGGACCCTGGCTCAAACGCCACCTCCACTCAGACAGCCGTCCACTGCTCACCGCCTCTCCCAGCAAGTGTGAGGAGTTTGGATTCGCCTCCGGGAGTGGGCTTTATCTGGCTAATTTGCGTAGGTTTTCCCAGCACAGGGTTAGAGTTCCCGCCCCTGGAGAGCTCAGGGAGGGGCCAGACGCACGTGTCAGGGAGCCCTAAGTCTTCAGGGAAATTTCCACATGTAATCTTCTCCGACGATTTTATTCCCGAGACTGGCCTGGCTTACTAATCGGTTGGCACAGAGGGAGCAGCTGTAAATATACACGTGGTCACCTTGTAGGAGACCGACCCAGCCCCGAAGAGAGGGCGGGCGCTACAGCCCCGACGTGGGGGTAAAAGAGAAAGGGACTCACTTGGGGCGTCTGGGGCCACGCTGCTTAGACAGAGCTCGGGTTCCTACTGCCGCACCCCGGGGAGCAGAAAGGGGCACCTGGGATGTGAAGAAGACCCGAGCGCTCCGTCAGAGCAGGGGCCGGATGCCGCTGAGTCAGCCAAGAGACTAGCCTGCTCTGAGCCTGGCCCCGCGGGCAGCCCGCCCCCTCGCAGGCGCGAGAGCCCCTGGCCTGGCAGTGCTGAGGATGGCCGTGGACCTCACTGACAGCCTCCCGGGGCTGAGGGGCACCAGTGACAAGCACCTCGGCCCTTTCTGCTGTTACCACCCTGTCAGCCTCTCAGGCGCGGCCCCTCTGACCCGGGGGTGACCCGCGACCCCTCCAGGTATCGCAGCTGTACTCTGCAGGAGCGGACTTTCCAAAACGCAGGAGCTGAATCTGTACATCCAAGATAAAGCTCTGCTTCTTAACAGCTGGGCAGGGGGTGACGTTCATCTTGCTCAGGGTTCTGAGGTCCAGCTGGGACGTCTTGCCTCCACTCTTGGTGGCATCTGCCCAGGTGACTCACGAGGCAGGACCTGGCCCTGAAGCCTGGCTCACCCGGGTCTGGAGGGGTGCTGGGTGTCCTTGCCATGAGGCCCTGGGCCCTAAGTAATGGTCTCGGGGCCTCAGAAGCCGCCTGTGTGGTCTGTGCTACGCTGTGTCCACTGACACCACACAAAACCCTCTCCTGTCTGCAGGCTCCAGGGGAGGGTGAAGGAGAGCATCTTCCTGACAGCCGCCGTGAGCTTCTGGAAGGCGCACCGCACCATTCCTGTCGTCAGGGAGATTTTAGAAGCCCCCACCCAGGAGCAGCAAGTGTTCGATGCTAACTGCTCGACGAGTGAAGCAATGTGCCCGCTTGCTGTCTGGCAAGCAGTTTTCTCCTGAACTGACCTCCTCCACAAAACCCTGCCGTGGAGGACAGTTCAAGGCTGTCCCCAGGAGGCTGAAGGTGCAGTGCCTCTAAGGCACAGCAGAGGGCCACGTGCCCAGGGCGTGCAGATGGCCCCACGCACTCCCACAGCCGAAACGCTGGGGGAAGGAGGTGAAGCAGACCAGAGTGTGTAGGGTGGGGAGGGGGCAGATACGGGCTGGGGGCGTCCTGAGTCTGGAGACTGACAGGTAAGGACGCAAAGGTCCACAGCCCTGGATGAGCAGAGTCTGCCTTTAAAAGTATCTTTGAAAGAAGGACGCACTGCAGAGATGGAGAAGAGGACATCCCTGACTCACAGCAAGATTAATCGGCGTGCGTGCTGAGCCGCTTTTGCTCCAGGCACCTCTCTTGGAAGAAAGGAAACACCACCGGCTGGGCCCCTGCCTGCCGCAGCCCACACCCCCTCCCTCAGTCTCCAGAGGGACCGCCGCCTGCACAGCCTTTGCTTCCGAGTCTCCACCCTGCCTTGGACGCGACGCAGCCGGTACAGAAGCCCTCTGCCCTGCCTTCTGCACGTCTACCCCTGCCTTTCACGCTTTTCACGGGGACCTTCGAGTAAGATCCTCAAGTCCAGGAAAGACACTGTGGGGATTGTGTTTCGATTTTACAGCTTCAAAATATCGAGATTTCTAATCTGCCAACTGCTTCTGTCTCCATGTTTTCAGACCCTCTTTTCTGTCATACATTTTCCTCTGATTTCCACAGGAATTGCACACATTTGGGGGTAGGCTTGTTCCTGGGCCTCGGTCCTTTATTGATGCTGGTTTTCTACCATCCGTTACCTGCAAACATGCTGAGTCAGCGCTTTCTTTTCAAGTGAAAGTGTTTCTTGCCTTATGATTGCAGCTAGGACCTCCCTCGGGGAAGGCCATGGCACCCCACCCCAGCACTCTTGCCTGGAAAATCCAATGGACGGAGGAGCCTGGTGGGCTGCAGTCCATGGGGTCGCTAACAGTCGGACAGACTGAGCTACTTCACTTTCACTTTTCTCTTTCATGCATTGGAGAAGGAAACGGCAACCCACTCCAGTGTTCTTGCCTGGAGAATCCCAGGGACGGGGGAGCCTGGTGGGCTGCCGTCTATGGGGTCACACAGAGTCGGACACGACTGAAGTGACTCAGCAGCAGCAGCAGCAGGACCTCCCTGCGCTCCGCTGTGAAATGCAAGAGCTCGCTGAGAGCAGCCTCGTGTCGCTCTCAGCATAAATGGAGCTGCTGCAGTTCCTTCTTTACGCGCGACGTCTTATGTGTCGGGTTGCTCCCAGCTTTGTTACCACTTGGGAGTGTTGAATTTTGCCACACACGTCTAACCTGCAAGTCCCGAGAAGCTAATGACTTTTCTGTTCTGATCTTAGTTTATTTTCTGATCCTGAGACAAACAAATTGATTTCACAGTCTGAAGTCTTTCACGGTACTCTTTTTGAGTTCCACACATCTCTCGTCTTTTTCTTAAAGTCATGTTCACTTTTTATTATTAGTGCGTGCTGCTTCTTATCAGTCGTATTAAGAAGGCTCGTTTTCTTGAATGAAAAAAGGCATTTGTAGAACCTGGTTATTTTTTCCTTATAAGGTACTGATTCATTCTCTTGTCTTGACTATTTCTTTTCACTTCCTTTTCGGTTTGTGTTCATTTCACTCCATCCTAGAGTTGAGCATTTGCTTGTTTTCATTAATAAAGCGGGGTGAGACTGACTTCCCCTGAGGCATTGTTCAGCCAGAACATGTGTGTTGATGAGGGGAACACACGTGGTCTCTCAGTGACACAGCTTTCCCATCACGTCTGTAGCATTTCGGAGCACGTTTTTAAGGTTCAAAAATTGTGCTTTCCTAGACTTAAGTTTTATTTATTTATAGTAAGCAGAGAAAAATTGTGTCAATTAAAATATTCAGATTTCACTAGTATTTATTACAGTGCTAATTGTATATATGCTTCATATACATTTTATGCATTTATACGTGTATATACACTATGAATAATTTATTTCTGCAGACATAATCCTATATACAAATACACACACACATGCACAAAATAGATATAGACAAGTACATGTTTTGTCAAATGTGCTGACTTTGTCATGTAAATCTTTAGAGGCACAATTAATTTTTTTTTATCCTAAAAATTTAATGCGTGTTAAACTCATCTTTTATCTTACTGGGTATACCTGTTTCTTCTTATAATTCTTTTAGGTTTTTGTATATATTTTGAAGCTTATATTAAGTGAACATGAGTTTATAATTCTTATATCTTCTTATATTCTATTTCATTTTTTCATTACCTAATATGCCTTAACTCTAGTACTATATATCTTAAGTTTGGATTTGTCTAATATTAATATTACTCCTTTAATATTTACCTGGCACACCTTTTCAATCTCTTTGTTTTTCCACTGTTTGCAGTCTTGCTTTTCTCATGCTTTTTATAAAGTTTTGAAGACATTCAGTCATGTAACGTCTGTGTACAGTACAGTTTGATTATACTCATGGTGAACAGTGATGAGTTTATTTTGTATTTTCTGATAACTACTCTTTATATTTCCTCGATTTTTTAAAAAATTTGCACTGTTCCTTCTGCACTCACTTCTGTGATGTCTCTTTTAAAGAACATCTCTTGATAGCTCTTTTAATGAAGCTGTAAGTTAGTAAATTCTTTAGTCCTGAAGGAGCGGCACTGACCTGGTTTTGCCTCAAATAAAAATGACAACCTGGGTGGGTCTAAATCTTAGGGCAACTCGCTCCAACTCTTAGAAGACGTTGGCCCCAGCCCGTGTCCTGTGACTTGTGGGAAGGGGCTCCACCAGTCTCCTCCCGGCCCCTCAGGCTGCACCTGCCTTTTCTGCTGCAGCAGCAGGAAAGGCGGTCCACCTCCCTCCTGCTCTGTAGAGTCACCTTCACGGGGGTCGGGCTCCTGCTCTGTTTGTCCTCACGCTTAGGCGGGACACACACTGCATCTGAAGAGCCAGGCCCATCTTCAGTTTCAGGAAGTGCTCAGCCATTCCCTCTGCAGTCTACATCCCCATCATTCTCCCCCTGATCTCCTGAACGCCTCATCAGAGGAACACTGGGCTCTGCAAACTTGCCCTCCGTGCGTCTCACCTCTGTTTTCTTTGATCCTCAGGCTCCATTCTGCGCAGACGCCATGTCAGAGCAGAGCGGGACTCCCGCCCTCTCCGCCATCTGATTCCTGAGGCCACATCTGGCCTGCGTCAATGTCTATATTCCGTTCCCAATACTTTGAATTTCTAATTTTTCCAATATTTCCAATTGCAACTTTCTCATAAGATACCTTGTTGGTTTTCATTCTTTTAAATAAAAGTTTTGCCTTCATCAGCCTCTGAGCATCCTGAATACAGTTATTTTAAATGTTTGGCAGATGGTTCTGAAGACCACTTGCAGCTGAAGTCTTTTAGTGTGTTGATGATGGATTTATTTTGTTGACTCTTTCTCAATATTAGTTTTTCTTTATGTATTTTGGAAACTTAGGGTGAAACCACATTTGGAGGGAAGGGTATTGGTTTATTTCCCTCTCTTTCCCCTTCTTTCTTTCTTGCTCCCCACCCCCCACCCTCGGAGCCCCTGACCCAGACCCAGGTCTCCCAAGGAAAAGCAGTGGCCTCACCTGGGAGGGCCTGCCCGGGAGGGAGTGAGACGCAATGGCCGAGATGGCCAGTGGCTGGGCTCCACACCCGGGCCAGGCAGGGGGTCCCAGCCCCTCACCCACATTCCTCGGGGCGCTGCCAGGGCTAAAGTCTCATCTGCCCAGAACAGTGGGCCAGCTGGGCACTCTCATTCTGGGAGGGCTGGTGAGAGCAGGTGGCCCAATGCAGGGTCATCAAACCATTTCTGCAAATGACTAGATAGTAAATATTTTCTGCTTCATGGTCCATGAGGGTCTCTGTAACCACTACTTAGCTCCCACGAGTGTGCATGTCCACACTCCAGGGAATCTCACTGACAAAGCAGGCAGGGTCTGACTCCAGCTGAGAGATGTGGTCTCCCAAGGCCTGCCCTCACACATCTGACTCTGAATGCCAACCTGAGCTTGGGTAGGAAGTCATGGACGGCTTTGCACACAGACTGTGTGCATATGAGGCAAGAGTTCAACGTCATTTCTTAGCAACATCTGGACTGTCTCAAAAACAGACTTCTGTTTGGTTAATTTTACACAAAGTCAAGTGGAAATAAGAGAGCAAACACCCCAATGCAAGGCTTTCATTTGTTTTACTATGTCTATTAAATGCTTTGTATTTCAACGGGCCCGTTGAAGTTACTTTTGGAAGGATTTCGAGGGAAATCCCTAATGCAGTGGGTCAATCAGAATCCCAGTGAGGGTGGTAGGAAATAACATTTGTAATTAGATTTTTCTATTGAGATCATTGTGAATAGGCACACAATTATAAGGAACCATACCATGGGGAAATCCCATGTAACTTTACCCATTTCCCGAAAACTGTAATCTCATATCACATCCAGGGCATTAATCCTGATACAACTCACCAGCTTCAGACACCCCCACATTCACTTGTGTGTGGGTGGGGGGGGGTGTTTGTTTAGCTCTGTGTCAACATTTGCTTTTCACTGAGAAGATGCCGGAGTGATACCCAGTGATCCAGAAGGACGAGGCCCTGGAGGAAGCCTGTCAGGAGCAGGAGGGCTCCCGGCCGACGGGGCGCTGCCTTTCTCTGCGTGTATCGCACCAGGACGCAATTATAAAAAACAAACTCACTTAACCTGGGCTAACGACAGCAGGAGAATCGCTCCCATTCTGTATTAATGGAAGTCAAATGGTGCCAAGCTTCATGGTAATTACGCCGAGGTTAAAAGCTTTCCAAGCAAGCCTTTCAATAACTGACTTTTTGAAAGACCTCTGGGACCTAAACAAACTCCCGATATTTATTCAGGCTGAAATTCTGACTCTCATTTAGATGGCTAAATTAATAAGCGTGGAGGCCGCTCCTCTTCTCCGATGACGCACTGCCTTTCATGTACCCCGCAGAGATGCATTAACATTCTGTAACACCATCCATTATTTGGAATTATTAATTCATCAGTTACTCAGTTGAAAAATCTGATGAGTCAATATGGAGAGAGGCAGGGAACGTGTAAGACCCCAGTGAAAAATTAGCAGATTGCTTAGGAAACAGTATTTAGGGAACACAAAGTGAGAAAAATATTTCATAAATAATCTTGAGCCTCTCGGGGGCCCTGGGTGCGCTCCCTCTTGAGTGGTGTCCTGTTGTTTCAGAATTTAACCCTCACACAGGCCACAGGCTGAGGCCCCGGGAGGGGTCTGCAGGAGGCTCCCTGGGATGGACTGCCGGGTAGGAGCGTGTGATGGTCAAACACAACCGACAGAGACCAGGACACGCAGGTGCGCCAGAGGCGAGGCCTCGGTACCCCTCCCCTGCGGCTGGCCAGGGCGAGGGGGCCTGACCAGGGGAAACAGGAGCGATGCCACCCATGTGCAAAGACACACGGACACCCCAACCCTCCCCAGCCGCCACTCCAGGAACCACGTGGGGGTCTCTCCCGTTTAGAGGGGACACCCCAACCCTCCCAGCCACCACCCCAGGAACCACGTGGGGGTCTCTCCCATTTAGAGGGGACACCCCAACCCTCCCCAGACACCTCCCCCAGGAACCACCATGGGGGTCTCTCCAGTTTAGACAGGACACCCCAACCCTCCCCAGCTGCCACCCCAGGAACCGCCATGGGGGTCTCTCTCGTTTAGAGGGGACACCCCAACCCTCACAGCCACCACCCCAGGAACCACCGTGGGGGTCTCTCCCGTTTAGAGGGGACACCACAAGCCTCCCAGCCACCACCCCAGGAACCACCATGGGGGTCTCTCCCATTTAGACAGGACACCCCAAGCCTCCCCAGACACCTCCCCCAGGAACCGCTGTGGGGGTCTCTCCCGTTTAGACAGGACACCCAACCCTCCCCAGCCGCCTCTCGCAGGAACTACCATGGGGGTCTCTCCCATTTAGACAGGACACCCAACCCTCCCAGCCGCCTCCCCCAGGAACCGCCGTGGGGGTCTCGTCGGTTTGGACAGCTCCTGCAGATGACCACGCACACAGTGGCAGATGGCCAGTGACAGATTGTGGTCACTCGCGGTGGCAGCATCTTCCCATCCTCTTAACCCCGTGATTAGTCGGGTGTCTGCAGAGAGACACTTAATTAGCACTTGTTAAATGGTGCTGCACCATGTCTGGCCCACGCGCAGGCTCTCGGGGCTCTGCGCACACGGTCCTGAGACAAGCCTCAGCGGGATTGCTCGTGGCCTCTGTGCAGACCCTGTGCCCTCTCCGGGGCCCTCAGCCCTACCCGGCGCCCCCGCCTCCTGACCTCCAGGGAGGTCTCGCTAACGGCCTGAGAGCTGGCAGGAGCCTGGGAGGCGGAGAGCCGGGTGGTCATCATCTCTGCTCCCTGACCCCCCTCACGACCCTGGCGGAGCAGGAGGCGTGCTGGGCGGGGCAGACAGGATCCAGTGCTAATGAACTCTGCGGATGCGCAGCCCTGTCCCACCCCCGGCAGACTCACGGGCGGCTCTGCTCCTTGTTCCGCAGACGCCGAGGGACCGTCGGCCCCAGGCTGAGCCTCTGACAGACAGCTGACGGCCGGGGCCCAGAGAGCTCTCTTGCGTCGCTTCTCTCTCGGGCACTCGCACTCACACGGCGCCGCTGGCAGCGGGCTCGTGGGGCACCGCCTCCCCTGCATCTGTGAGGCCGGCCGGGTGTCCTACTGCTGAACGGAGAGCGCTGGGCCCGCAGGCGCCGGGCCCAGCCCCAGAGGCCCTCCTGCCCCTGGCCTGGCCTTAGCCTTGCCGCAGCCTCCAGTCATCCAGCGCCCTCGAGACGGGTGGCAGAACTCAGGGGAGCAGCTGTGGGATCTGCCTGCATCTCAGCCCCACCCCCCTCACCTAGAGGAGACGGCCTGGGGGTCCAGGAGTCACCCCCCCTCACCTGGAGGAGATGGCCTGGGGGTCCAGGAGGACATGGCCTGGGGAACCCAGGGAATCAGCCCCTCCACCCAGAGGAGATGGCCTGGGGGTCCAGGAGCCAGGATCCCCACCTGGGGGTCTGGGAGTCACCCCCCACCTGGGGGAGACAGCCTGGGGGTCCGGGAATCAGCCCCTACCATGCCCAAGTCTGTAACTTGCCAGGTACAGAGCTGCTTGGGGACCCTGCAAGGCCAACACCTCCAGTTTGCAGCCCTGTCCTGACCAGGGCAGTCAGTGGCTTTGTACAGAGGACACCTGGGCACTGCAGGCTGTGTGGACTTGCTAGCCCCCTGCCCCAACCCCGAATCGTGATGGAAGTCTGCCTCCTTCCATCCGGGAGCTGGCTCTGTGGTCCTGGCACCGTCCCCTGGGAGAAGGGCCAGGACACCAATGGGGAGGGCCTGTAGGTGAGATGGACGAGGACGCGCCCCGCGGGGAGGAGCCCCCGCCCTGGGGGGAGGAACCCGTGCCCTGGGGGGAGGAGCCGGCACCTGGGCAGCCGCTGACCAGCATCCAGACCATCCCCGAGCTTTGGGCTTGGAAAACACGGCCTGGATGAAGCCCATGTGATCGCTTTCATTTAGTTTGCTTTTTGTTGTTGTTTCTGGCACGTGGGGAAACAGTAGCTTCTAGAAACTCATGTGCATGAAGATTGACTAACTGGGGTCCATTCCAGGGAGGTGAGCACGTTCTGGCCACTGTGTGTCGGGGACAGCTGTGGAAAGAGGCGGGTGGGCCTCTGAGGGGCGGCTTCCCTGGGCAGGTGTGGAGGGACAGAGTCCCCTGGGCTCCACGGGACCCTGGGCCCGCAGATGCAGGTGCAGAGAAGACACAGGCATGTGCTCAGGAGTCCTCCTTGAGGGGAGCTGGCTGTCCTGAGGGCAGTGCGGGCAGCTGAGGTCAGCGTGCAGCAGAGGGGCCTGGCCATGGACGGGAGGGTGCAACAGGGGACCGAAGCCCCTTCCCCGCCGCCCCTTGGAGTTGGGTGCAGGTGGGAGACCGCTGGCCGCTAGCCCAGCCCTGACCGCAAGGCCACACCAGGCTGAGGGCTCGGCCTGACCTGCCTGGTGGGTGCAGAACTCTGGAGAGGCCAGGAGGGGTCCCTGGAGGAGGCGGCAGACCAGGGCCGGGGCACAGCTGGGCCTCCCGGGTCTTCATGCAGTGCTGGTGCTGAGTCATCTCTTGACAAAGTCTCCAGGCGGGGCAGGCCCACAGCTGGGCCCCAAAACTTCCAGGACCGCAGGCCTCCTCGCCGCCCAGGGGGGCCGCTGTGTGTGCTTGGCCCTCCTGCCTGCAGCCCCCAGCTCCCAACCTCGCCAAGGCCTGGACTGCAGCTGAGCGGGGACAGCAGTCCCAGGCCCCAGGACACAATCCTCCCCAGAGGAGAACAAGGTGGGTGCAGCTGGAAACAGCAGCCAAACCTTCTTTCTCTCCTGGCTTCTCCTAGAATCAAGGGTGGAGAGAGACCCCCGCCCCAAGTCCTGAGAACACTGGGGACGCTCCATCAGG
>SJYX01021842.1:151462-173566 GCA_006410675.1 Oreotragus oreotragus
GCCCCCAGGGCCCCCCTCGCTGCCTTCTGTCCCCTGAGACCATCATCCAGGTGCAAACGCAGCATTTTTTCTTCTCGCCCCATGCCCACTCCCCCTGGAGCTCAGCTCCTCCCGGCTCTACCTACCACATGCAGACCCATGTCCAGCCGCTGCCCCCAGTCCAGCTTCTGGACCCCTGACCCCTCTGTCTCCCGCTTTCCCCTGAGCCCCACCTCTCTGAGCCCTGCGTCCCCTGCGGCTCCTCCGGGGCTTCCGAGTGACATGAGGTCCTCCTGGGCTTGGCTCGCCCTTGCTCCCCACCCGGCCCAGCTCCGCTCCGGTCATCTCATCAGAGCAGCACTGGCCGTCCTTCGAGGAGAGCCCCTCCTCTGCTCTGCTGCTTTGCTTTTCTCCCCTGAGCCGGTGTCGCTACCGGACATGCAATCACATGGTCAGTCCTTCCCCACTTGGAGCCCAGCTCCGTCCAGCAGGGCCTCGTCCGGGAGGCGTCCTGAGTGGACACTCAGGAAACAGCAGGACTGTGTCCTCAAGGGCAGCTGTGGAAGCCACTCTCCAGGGCAGCCGTGAGCCTCTCTGCCCTGAGGACCCTCCCCAGCCGTCCCCACGGCTCATTTACAGGGGCCTTTGGGGCCTGCCCCCATCCCACAGTGAGCAGTGCCAGGGCCTCGGGGCTGAAACAGGAACAGCGGTGGCCGCTGTCCCCGGCCAGGCCGGAGCCCACCTCTGACAGCTCCCTCCCACCCATGGTGCCAGAAGCCTGGCCAGTGATGTGATGAGCAGGCGGGGGACAGGTCGGGGGACACGGGGGTGGCCTCGAGGCCTGGGGGCCGCGGCGCCCCTGCCCACTCTGCACACGGCGCGGGGGGCCAGGCACCAGGCAGAGAGCCATGTCCAAGGTGTGACGGTGTCACAGGAGGGCCCAGGCCTGTGTCACAGAAGGTCAGCACTGCTCGCAGAGATGGAAAGAACGGACTCCAAACAGCAAATGCAAAATACACGTGTAGGAAGCAAACCTGCCTGAACAGGAGCCCTTGAAACGTGTGAAAATGTCAGCTTGATTGCCCTGCATGCAGCGAGAGTCAACTTTGACCCTGGGCAAGGGAGTAATCGAGGAGAGAGGCCCATTCAGAGCCCGGTGTTCACGAGACACACTCGCTTCACAAGACAGAAAGGAGCAGTTTCCCTTGGGCAGTGCTAATAAAATCTAATCACCCAATAAAAACAATAACAACAAACCAAGACATACAAGAAACGTCTCAGAAGCCTAGCCCTGCAGTAACGTGACCCTGGGATCAATAAACAGTGTTCCAGTGCAGAGAGCCAGGACCTGACCGAGAAATTCACACCCTCAGTCTTGGTAGAAGATTGGTCTCCTCTATCGTGGTAGAATCCCAAGATGAGGCCACGGCAGCCACGGAGAGAACACGGGTTTCCGGCCAGAATCTGGTGTTAATGAGAAAGGCACTTGACTTCCCAAGTTACTGAAATCCCAATGAAACAGGCAGGAAGGTGTCATCCCAGAAGAGTAAAACGTTCCAAGTGAAGAGCTTCAGGATCGGCTTCATCCAGCAGCTCAGCCGTTTCATAAAACGCTGTATGTGGTTCTCTCCCTCTGGCAGCAGCTCTGGGATAACATAAGAGTTCTTGACCTAAACCCAGAGAGCGAGCAAAAACTTGGTCCCCAAACCTGCCACGGTGAGGAGGTCACACAGGTGAGGCCCGACCAGCGAGGTCTCTCACAGAAGGGCTGGTGGGAAGTGGGGAGGGGGCCTGATATCGAGGCCGCCATGTGCCCACTGCAGTCTGTGATGGGAGCCCAGTTCAGACCCGCTCACGAGCCCCCCTGCGCCTCACACAAGGCGGGGTGAGCAGCCGCCTCACTGCTCTCCATCCTCTGTGGGCAGGAGTCCCTCCACCTCTGTTCCTCCCCATTCCTGCCGAGTGGGGTCCCAGACCCCACACACGTGGGGCATATCCTCGGGCCTGTGTGAGGGGGATGACTGTGGGGAGAACCCCGGCAAGGTGATGGGACCCTGGGTGCATGTGGAGGGTCAGCGCTGGGCAGGCTACAAAGGGCAAGAAGGTGGAGGGTGGGGTATGCAGGCGCCCCGACGCCGGCATCTGTCTGCTGAGGGCGGGTTCAAAGAGGGGCCACCAGCCTGCATCCCGCCTGCAGGGCCTGCTGACACCCAGGGTCCACAGCCTGTGCCCTGTCCCCGAGGCGGTGGCCAGCCCCCTGTCGCCGCTGCCCTGATTCTGCTCCAGCTGCATCTGCCTGACAAGGAACTGAAGGGGGTCAACAGGCTGGAGCCGCAGGCCCTCCCGCTTCAACTCTGTACCCGCCAGCTTCACCCTTATTGAACGGCTTTGGCCGCAAGGAGGTTACCTGCTCTTTGAAAGGACAGAAGGACGGTGCTTGCCAGTCCCTCCCATCCTCTCCTCCCTGACACACAACTTAAACCCGCATAATCAAAATCCACAGCACAGTGCGGGGGAGTGAACGCCCAGCTTCTCCAGGAGAAGCCATCTCCCGATGGGAGAACGGTCTTAATAGACACTAGCTACAGCCTCGGCAGGGTGGAGCGTTTCTGCTTTGAAGCTCTGGCACCTTTAAAAAGAGAAAGCCCTTCAGGCGTGTGGGGTGGACTAAGTCAAGGAAACAAGCCAGCGACCAGGCCTGTGGACGCTCGAGTACGCAGGAGGCACTCACTCTGCGCAGCACTGGGAATGCGGTAGCAAACCGCCCCCCACCCCAGACTCTGCCCTCGAGGACGGAAGATTCTAGAGGAAAGAAAATGTCTGATGAAAGCTATCCTGCCTACCGGATGGCAGGAAGTCCTCCAGGAAGACAGAGCAGAGGGGAGGTTTACAGCCTCCACCCAGGAGAGGGGAAGAGCCCATGGGCCTTGGAGAGGGTGGAGAGGGAGCCTGTGGCTCCCAGGAGGTGCCGGTGGTATCGGGGTGCCAGGGGCTGGGGGGATGAGGGAGGGACGGGGAGGGGAGGAAAGGGAAGAAGGNTCTCACTCTCCCTGAGCCTAGGGCCCCCCATGTCCAGCACCTGTCTCTTATACACATCTAGATGTGTATAAGAGACAGGGCTGGGGGGACGAGGGAGGGGCGGGGAGGGGAGGAAAGGGAAGAAGGTGGATGAGCTGAGCAGGTGTTACATTTTGTCAAATGCAATTATGTAGCAATTGATGTGCTCCTATGATTTTTCTTCGGTCTGATTACACTGATTGATTTCTGAATATCAAACCAACCTTGCATCCGGGAAGAAAGCCTGCTTGGTCAGAGTGCCTCGCACTCCTTACACACCACTGGGTTCAGTTTGCTGGTGTCTGTGGGAGACTTAGACCCAAATTCAAGAGACACATTGACCTTTAGTATTATTTCTTATTTTTTTATACTATTCTTTGTCTGGTTTGACATCAGATGATATGGACTCATTTTTCAGTTTAAACAAACGAGATGAGTGTCAAGGCCACAGTCTATCTGGATTTCCTCAGGGGAAGCGAGTGAAAGCCGCTCAGTCGTGTCCGACTCTGTGCGACCCCATGGACTATACAGTCCATGGAATTCTCCAGGCCAGAATGCTGGAGTGAGTAGCTGTTCCCTTCTCCAGGGGATCTTCCCGACCCAGGGAGAGAACCCAGGTCTCCCGCATTGCACGTGGATTCTTTATCAGCTGAGCCACCAGCAAAGTCCAAAAATGCTGGAGTGGGCAGCCTATCCCTTCTCCAGGCGATCTTCCCAACCCAGGAGTTGAACCGGGGTCTCCTGCATTGCAGGCGGATTCTTTACCTGCTGAGCCACCAGAGAGAGAAGCAAAGCCAGTTTTAACAATGTCTGAATGGGCATGAAGTGATGGACTCAGGGACTCACCTCCCGCCAGTGGAATCCAAGACGGCGGAAATGAAGTCCTCCTCCTCCTCATCATCATCGTCACCTTCATCCCCATCTTCGTCAGCAGCAACATCCACAATCGTCCTACATTTTCCTGCTGAACTTGCTCTGTGCATAGCATGAACTAGAGTTATATGTGTGTGAATAACTGCTTCCCTGTCTGAAAGGGGGCTGCCTGTCTTGAATGTCTAGTTAGTCATCGCAATCCCAGGATTAAATGGGATTCTGCCCGCAGTGAAGGGGGAGAACTCGTCACCCCATCAGCCTCTGAGGAGCCGGGGACCAAGCATCTCACACAAGCCTGTCTCTGCTCCAGGGCGCGAGCAGAGGGCAAACATGGCCCAACCACCCCAAGTCACAGCTCCTTGGAAAGGCCGGACTGGGACCTGTTGCGTCCCCAGCCAGGGTCGGAGCATGTTCCATGGACTGAGGCCCGGGAGGGAGCCAGCCTCTCAGAGCCAGGATGCCGTTTCCTGCCCTTACATCCCACAGAGAGCCTTGGAGCTGTTGCCTTGCCCTGGCCGGAAAAGTGCTTCAGCCTCAGAGGCACCCTCTTATTGGGAGAGAGTAAGCTTTCCTGGAAGGAAAACTAAAGTCGCACCGTCTGGCCAGGTGTGTCTTTGAGGTCCCTTCTAGCCGACCAAGGAGGATGAGACAGGCGCCACACAGACGGGGTGGACCTGTTTGGGCATAAACTTTGCTCATATTTCTTAACGTTTCGCACAAAGAACCGGGGATGCGCACCAGGACAGTGGGGCCCGGTCGCCCACAGAGGGGGCTCGTCCACCCTGGAGAAGGGCTCTGCTGTCCGGGAGCTCGGATGTCGGCATTCAGGGCTCTGGAAACAGAAGCAGCAGTGACGATGTGATGGTGAGTCTGAGTCAGCATCCTCCCGGCCAGGCCGGGGCAGCCGGGACGCCCCAGGGCCCCTGCTGGCCCCTCCCCATCAGGGCCAGAGGGAGCTGACTGCCCCGGGGCTGGGGGCACGGGAGGGGCGGGGGCACACCCGTCTACACCCCGACCCCCTCGGTGGGAGGGACTGTCCCCTCTCACTTTCAGAGGCCATCAGAAGTTGATCCTCTTCTCCCAAACACCAGCTTGGGGCAAAATCACACTTTACTTGGCCTCCCTGCAGATCAGCCCTGGCTGACCCCTTGCCCAGACCCAGGTTCCCTGGAAGCCCATCTGCGCCCCAGTTTTCCCGCTTCAGCTGGCATCACCAGGGTCGCCTCTGGGGTGCCTGCTCCCAGAGACACCCACTTCTCAGCCCACAGAAGGGGTTTCGTGGGCGGGCCCGGGCTGACGTCAGTCCAGCATCCGGTGAGCCTGAGAGCTGCTCTGGGCTTCCGCTGTGGCCTTCCCGCCGGGCCCTTGATTAGTGTTCAGCCCGCCAGCCCCTCTAAGTGGGGCTCCGCGGGGACATGCCACCGGAAGGGGGCAAAGGGGAGGCTATGATTGCAAAGGCCCAAGCTCACACACGGTGACCAGGTGGACAATTAGAACGTGCCCTCCCAGATGCTGATCTCCTAATCTACCGCTCTGAGCTTCCCAAACAGCCCTCTCTGCTTCTCATAATACAATTTAATTTTTGTGTACAGAGTTTTCTGAAGGGCATAAATACGTTTTCACTTGATGCCCCAGTAATTCAGTTTTAAACGAAGCATAAAAACTCAATAAACAGCAAAGAGCTAACTGCATGTGCCAGGCTCGTGACCTTTCCCTGTTATTTCTGAATAAATAAGAAAGTGGCTAAAAGTCACATATGAAGTCGATGGCAAATTTTTCCCATCGTCTGTTAGAAAATCAGCCGGAATTGACAATAATTTGATAGTTCATGCTTGAGAGAGCTCCCAAGTGGGGATCTGAGGCCGGAGATTGACTCTCGCGACGATCCCGGGGAGACGGGCGGCGGGCAGGCTCTCCCGACCTTGAAACCATCCCCCGCGCCCAGGCGCCCGTAATCAATGCAGACTCTCTGCCCCCAGGGGCCCCCACGAGCAAAAGGGAAAATGAAGATTCACAGAGAAGCCGCACAAGTGGATTTTTCAATCGGCTTCTCAAATGCCTGCTAAGTGGCGGGCCCGAGCCGCATGCATACTGCATGAGCACAGGGCAAGGACAATCGCCAGGGACAGCAGCGCCACGCCTCCTCCCTGGCCTACTGCAAGACTGCTGGTGGGCGATTTGAGCTGGAACCCCCTTAACCCCCAGCACCTGCCCTCTGGACCAAACGCAGAGACTGCAGCCCACCCCCAGCATCCAGCTCTCACTCTCCCTGAGCCTAGGGCCCCCCATGTCCAGCACCGCCCAGTCCAGGGGTGGGACACTGGCCACTTGAAGTGACCATTAGAAGGTGCTCCCTGCGTGGAGCAATTGGCCCCTCCTCGCCAAGCCCTGGGGCTCCGGCCCCTGCAGGAACGCACCTGCCTCACAGTTCTGTTTTCCACGAGTCTGGGCCCAAGAAGTTTCCTTGACTTCGGTCCCCCTGTCCTCTAGTGTCCGGTGTCCTGGAGCCTCTCGGGGACCCACCTGCTTTCCTCTCCCTCCTCTGTCTGGCAACTTCTCCTTCAGAATGCAAGCTTTGTGCCCTGCGAGTGTGAGTCTGTGTGCACACGGCTGAGTGTCTGTAGTGTGAATGTCTGGGAGCGCTCACGTGTGTGTGTGACATGTGTGTGCATCCACACACATGGACAGGCTGGGAGCCAGGTGACAAAGCTTCTGTAATCTGCCACATGCTGAGCCCCATTTGCCTCGGGCAGTTTGGGGGTCTGCCCTGCCTGCCTCCACACCCCACCGCAGCAGGACATGTCATCGGCATCAGAAATGGGGTGTCATCAGCTGGGTGCTTTAGAGCCTCAGCATCTCAGGTGAGACACAGGTGGCGGGCGGCACCTGCCTGTCCTCTCAGCCCTGGGAGCTCCAGGCAGATGCGCCACCTGCTGGGAGAGAGCCTGGGCTGGGGGGAGACCCCACTAAGACTCGGCAGGTGCCCTGGGACCAGGTGTTCTGGATGCAGGAATGCGGGACCAGGGGGCCCAGCTGCGGCTCAGCTGGGGCTCCTCGAGGCCTGGCCCCAGCTGTGACTTCAGGGGGACGAAGGATACAGCCTGTCATGCTGTCACTCCTCTGTGGGAAGCTTGTCTCTGACAGCAGAGAGAGCTGCCCAGGGAGGGACGCGGGGCAGCTGCCGGGCAGGGCCAGGCTGAAGACCCGCCCAGGAGACGGTGCAGCCGCCCCCTGACCTGGGTCCAGAGGGCCCCACTGCTCAGTCCACCGAGGAGTCAGGTCAGGCCTGGTCGGTGCGCCCACGGTGAGGCTCCAGCTGAATCACGCAGTCCCTCCAGTGACCCTTCCTGGCCCCTGCTCCCTGCTGGAGTCCGGCAGCTCCCCACCCAGGCAGGGCCCAGGCAGGCAGCTGCAGGAAGACGGCCGTTATCCCGGTCCACCCCCACCCCTCCGGTTTGGGGATGCAGAGTCGGACAGGACATGACGGAGCAGATGAGCTACACTGAGCCCCTCACCCCTCGCCCCTCGCCCCTCAGGTCTGCGCTCACCTGGGCATCCACGCCGCTCCATCCTCGGTCCACCCCAGGGCGCCCTCAGCCCCGCCACGCTGTGGGTGAGACATGGGGGTGGGATGTTTCCACCCTCCCGGCTGCCACCTGCAAACATCCCCGGACACTTCCTCGCCGCTCTGTAAATCCAGACTGACAGCCCAGACATGGGAACAAGGCGGGGTGAAGTTAGGCCATCAGTTTGGCCTCAAGGAACATGGACGTTGCTTGTTCTGCAAAGAGGCCGGTCCTCCCGGAATGTTCTATTCGCAGAGGCCAGCTGACACTCCCCAGGGCTCCACTCGGCAGAGCCAGGGCACCTCCTGTGCACGGGTGGGGAGCTTCGGCGCCCAGAGGAGGGACTGCTTCTGAGGTTATGAGCAGTGAATCGATGAGGGTCACACGGTCTCAAGGGAGGGGCTGTGGGCAGCAGTCAGGAGCCCGCGACACTCCAGACAAGAACGACGGGGCCCCAGGGGGCGTGCAGTGATAGAAAGAGCGAGAAACAGCCCAAACTTCGATGTGTGTTGAAGGCAGAGTTGACTTGAATTTTCTGATAGGTTAGATGGGCGGACGACAGTTGAGAGAAGGTCAAGGTAGGCTCCGAAGGTTTTTAACAAAGGTCAAGCTAGCAGCTGGGGCTGGCAGGTCTGAGATAGTGACAGTTATGGTCCAGGGGATGGGTCAGGAGCCACGAGTGGAAAGAAGCTCTGAAAAGACAAAGCAAGCCTCACGTGACACATCCCGTGTCCAGTGAGCCAGGCTGCAAGGGTCATTGCATCGTCCTCACTCTGAGGAAGGAAGCTGCAGACACAGGGCCCTTCTACATTCACAAAAGACTTGCTTACCGATTATCTTCACTTCTGAGACTTAAGCAATATTAGCGCCACCTGGGGCTTCCCAACGGCTCAGTGGTAAAGAAGCTGACTGCCAAAGCAGGAGGTGAATGAGACGCGGGTTTGATCCCTGGGTCGGGAAGATCCCCTGGAGGAGGAAATGACAGCCCACTCCAGTATTCTTGCCCAGAAGATCCCATGGACAGAGGAGCCTGGCAAGCTACAGTCCATGGGTCGCACAGGGTCACACGTGCCTGAGCAACTGAGCACACACACAGCGGTGTTTTACAGACGAGGAAGCTGGTCCCAGAGGGGTTATGATGTCCTCAAATGCTCATGGCCAGTATGATCGAGGTGAGATGGGACCCCAAGTGTTCTCACTTCCATCTTGATGAGTTCAAGGAAGAGGTTGAATGAGGGAAGAAGTCTGGATTGCTCTTCCGGCTTAATCCCAAAAAACTTTCAGCTTTGCTCATGACCTCAGCAAGCAGAGAGAGGCATTTGGGTGGCCTTCAACTTTTGGCAATTGTAACTAGAGCTTCTGAGACCATTTGTGCATAGGTTTGGGTGTAAAGCCTTTGTTTCTCTGGGATAAACGTTCAGGGATGCAATCTTGAGGTCCTAGGATAATTGTACGTTCAGTTCTTTAATGAAGCTGAGTTTCCAAGATGGTGGAGTAGAAAGACGCTGAATTCACCTCCTCTCACGGGCACACACAAATACATATTTACAGAACAACTGTTGATGAGAAAGACTGGAACCTACCAGGATGGATCTTCTACAGCTAAAGGTGTAAAGAAGGAACCACACCGAGGAGAGTAGGAGGGGTGGAGTTGGGGTAGAGTCAAGTCCCAGAGCCCTGGGTGAGTGACTCCAAATCCAGAGACTAATCATGATTACAGAGGTTCTCCCCTCTGACCAAGGGGTCTGAGCGCCACACTGGGCTCCTCGGCCCCAGGTTCCCGCACTGGGAAGCTGAGCTTGCAGACTGTTTGTCTCTGAAGCCAGCAGAGTTGACTTTCAAGAAAGTCATGGGGTTGTAGGAAACAGAGACCCCATGCTTGAAAGCTGCACACGGACCTTGCCCATTCCGGGACCCAGGGCAGAAGCAGTGATTGGATGAGAGCCGGGGCCAGACCCGCCTGCTGGTCTCGCAGGGCCTTCTGGAGCGGCGGGGGCAGGGCCAGGGACAGCTCCCCCGGGGGACACGGAGACTGGTGGGAGCCCTGCTTGGGAGCTCCTTCAGCTGCGTGGACACTGGGGCTGGAGTGTAAGCAGTGAAATATTTGAATCGCGATGCTGAGCACCTACAACTAATCTGACATTGTGAAAATCAACTGAACCTCAATAGGAAGGACACAGAGACCACCACGCAGCTTCCCAGAGTGGCTGCGCCGTCCTAAACTGGCACCAGCCGTGTGCTCGGGAAGCTCGGCGTCCGTACAGCACCTTGGAAGGCTTCAGCCATTCTGCCCGATCCGGTGTCTCACTGTAGTTTTAACTGGCATTTCCCTTCTGGTTCGTGACGCTGAAACCCTTTCATGTGCTTACTCGGCATCTGCACATGCTTTCCAGTGAAAGGTCTCTCCACGTCTTTGCCAACCTTCTAACTCGATTGGTTTGTTTGTGTTTTCGTGTTGAGCTTTAAGAGTTTGTTTATATTCTAGATGCTAGTACATCGTTAAGTATGTGATTTACAAATATTTTCTCCCAGTCTGTAACTAATGGTTTCATCCTCTTAACAGGGTGCTTTGAGTAACAAAATTGTAAATCTTGAAAACATCTGATTTGGCATATTTTTTATTTAATACATTGTATTTTTGGTGTCAATCAAAGAATTTGTTTGCCTAGGAAGCTAGTCCTAGGTTCCAGATACTTATCTTTTTTTTCCCAAAAGGTTTGCGGCTTTGCCTTTTACTGGTGGGTCCCTGATGCCTTCTGGGCTGCTGTGTGCGTAGCCTCTCAATACTGTCCGGCTCTTTGTGACCCCGGGACCATAGCCCGCCAGGCTCCTCTGGCCATGTAGACGCTCCAGGCAAGAATACTCAAATGGGTTGCCATTCATTTGAGGTTAATTTTGTACAAAATGTGTGGTTTGGGTCAAGTTCATTTTGGGTATGTAGTCATTCACTCAGAGAAGGCAATGGCACCCCACTCCAGTACTCTTGCCTGGAAAATCCCATGGACGGAGGAGCCTGGTGGGCTGCAGTTCAGGGGGTCGCTGAGGGTCGGACACGACTGAGCGACTTCCCTTTCACTTTTCACTTTCCTGCATTGGAGAAGGAACTGGCAGCCCACTCCAGTGTTCTTGCCTGGAGAATCCCAGGGACGGGGGAGCCTGGTGGGCTGCCGTCTCTGGGGTCGCACAGGGTCGGACACGACTGGAGCAGCTCAGCAGCAGCAGCAGCAGCAGCCATTCACTGCTTCAGCACCAATTGTTAAAAAGGTGAGCGTCCCTCCTGAACTGCTTTGTGCCTTGGCCAAGAATCAGGCGGGCGCACTCTTATGGGTCTCTTCCCCGGTTCTCTGTCCAGTCCCCTGAACTGTGCGTCTGTCTGTCTGTGGGGACCACAGTCCCATGCCTGGGACTACAGCCTTGAAGTTGGATCACCTCATTCCTTCCATTTCCCTCTTCTTTTTCAAAATTGTTTTTCGCTGTTTTAGTTGTTCCTTGGATTTTCTTATCCGTTTTGAAATGACATTGTTTACATCTATGAAAAATCTTGCTGGGATTTTGATGACACTTTCATTAAAGGTCTAGACATTCAGTCGTGTGAACAGTGGTCTCCCTTCCCTTCCAGTCTCTGCATTTGTTATTTGTTTTTCTTCTGAAAGCATCTTCCAGCCTTAGATCCTCAGCGCACTGTCCGTGGGGGGCCTGGCCGTCCGTGCGTGCGTCCTCCATCCCCGCTGAAGCCGAACCTGCCACCTGGTGAGGACGCTCTCCTCCTCTCCTCCTCTCCTGTCGCAGCTGCTTCCTAACAAAGCAGAACAGAAGCACCATCCAGCGCGAATCTCAGCCTCACTGTGGTGGATTCCTCTGAGAGCAGCGGGAAGAAATCTTCAAAGTGCCAACACTCTGTTCACCCACGAGCCCCAGGTGACAAAGACAGGTGGGCTTCAGTCTCCTCCCCTCCATCTCCTTGCCCGTCTTCATCCCCGACTTCTGTCTCATCTCCTTCTCTCTTTCAGATGACCTGTCCTAGAATCAGAGTGCATACAGAGGAGGTTTGCCTTGAAAGTCTGACTTGAAGTCAGATTTTTCTGACATAAGCTTAGTTTGATTTGCCTAGTCAGTTGGAGAATGATGACTGCCCTCGCCAATTATGATGTTTTCCTTAAACCCCACAAATGACAGACATGACTCTCAGAAAGCACACTCAGAGTACACACAGGCACGCCTTTTTATGCTGGGCTTTGCTTTCTTGTGCTTTGCAGATATTGCTTTTTTTATAAGTTGAAGGCCTGTGGCCACCCTGCACTGTGAGAGGATGCTTAGCATTTTTCAGAAAGAAAGTATTTTTAATTAAAGAATATACAGGTTATTTTTTAGCCTTGATGCTATTACAAAATTCCTAATAGGCTGCAGTATAGTATAAATGTAACTTTTATACACACTGGGAAGCAAAAGCATTCCCGTCACTCTCTTCATTTTAATACTCACTTAATTGCAACATCCTGGAACCAAAACCATCGTGTCTCTGAGGGTGCCTGTGAACAAAATCCAGCATCACAGTTTACATTCTATGTAGTTATTAGACACACAGTAACAAATCTGGATTTCGACTTGAAGACTCTGAAGACATTTCATAAATTTTTGAGCTCATTCCGGAGGAAGAAGAACTACAGATTTAAAGGTCACTGATCTAAAAGTATTGTCACACGGAAACACAAACAGGATCAGTCCTGCCGTAGAAACCAGTCCCTCCCAAAGGAGATCACCATGAATATTCACCGGAGGGACTGATGCTGAAGCTGAAGCTCCAATCCTCTGGCCACCTGGTGCGAAGAGCCGACTCACTGGAAAGACCCTGACGCTGGGAAAGATTGAGGCAGGAAGAGAAGAGGACGGCAAAGGATGAGATGGTTGGATGGCATCACTGGCCCAGTGATCATGAATCTGCAGAAACTCTGGGAAATAATGAAAGGCAGTGAGCCTGGCGTGCTGCAGTCCATGGGGTCGCGAAGAGTCGGACCCGACTGAGCGACTGAACCACAACAAAGAACAGCTGGGAGCAAACGCAAGGACGGACGAACGGAGGACTGTTCATTGACGTGAGATGCGGCACACGGGGACTAAAGCACCCAAACCAACACGCGACGTTTAACCAAAGAGGCAGTCCCAAAGAAGCGATTTTAACACGTGAAGGATTGAAAGAGAGCAAGAATTGTTTGTAGAGTCGGAGTGGAGTATAAAACTCAGAGCAAACAAACACGAGTCGACTTCACAGGAGTTTGTTTCCTCTAAAAACAGCTCTCTTCCTGAGAACCAGAAGCAAATATGACCACAAGCTTCCCGAGGCAGTGAACACCGATGCACCTGTTACATTTTTCCTGATTCTCTCTCGTGTGCTTGAAATAGGTGGCAATTTCTCCCGAAACCCTGACAAACAGAGCCGTGAATACAGAGCTGCTTCGGAGGTCTTTATTCTTGCTTTCCTTGGCCTTCTTCCCTTTTATCCTCTCAGGCCCAGGATCAGGGCTATTGTGTTTGTTTTTTTTTTTTTCTCTGATCTATTTTGAAATTGCTTTTCTTGAAGCACTGAATACTCTGAATGAATATAAGCAAACACTGAGATATTCACAATAAAATGCACTGTGTTTGAGGGCATGCTCTCAAGAGTTCATTAAATAATACTCACTGCTGCAAGCGCTGGGGCAGGCCCAGGGTTGGCACAGACATCAGGGTGCTGGAGTCTGTCCCTGGCTCAACTTCTGGGAGCTTCTGGGCACGCTGGGCCTCCCCTGCCAGCCTCCCCTGCAAACCTGCTCCCCACGTGGGCCCCGAGGCTTTAACTGCCGCCCTCCTCCCGCGACCGAGGCACAAGGCCAGGGAGGGTATGCGGGGCCAGCACGGCTGCTGCGCCCCTAACCTGCCCTCATATGCACACTCACTTACACATGGGCACACACACAGGCACCCAGCTTGTTGGGGAAATACTGGTTTTAAAAATCAAAATCTTCCCTCAACCCAGAAAACCGCTCCAAATCGGTTCTAGAGAAAGGAAGCAGGTTTGCCACTGAATAAGAACTAAACCAGGATTGCCAGGCGTTCAGGCCACCTGTTGCAGGGAGCCCCGCCTCGGCCGCCCAGAGATGCCCACTCCATCCATGTCTCAGAAAACAGCCAGCGGCAGGTGACAGGGTCTCTGTTCCCTCGTCCTGATCAGTCCCAAGTGATCAGGGTGTGGTGGGCTCCTCAGCTTCGATATAACCTGGTGAACTGGAGTGAGACATCTGCCGAAATGGGCCCCCACGGGGACCTGGGTGGCGCCCGCATCCCTGGAGGCTGCGTTTCACAGAGCCAGGGGCCAGGCCCTGAGCTGTGGGGGGTGAGAGGCTCACAGGGCTGTGAGCCCCCGGGGTGCGGGCACTGCACTCTTACCTCTAGGGTGCATCTGCCTCTCCAGCCCGCGTCTGCAGGCGTGCGTCCAGGCAGGGCACAGGCCCACACAGGTGTGCATGCGCACGCCTGGGCTTCCTGACTGTGCGCACACCCGCTCTGCG
Source organism: Oreotragus oreotragus (assembly GCA_006410675.1). NCBI lineage: Eukaryota > Metazoa > Chordata > Mammalia > Artiodactyla > Bovidae > Oreotragus > Oreotragus oreotragus. The sequence continues at coordinate 165,483 of SJYX01021842.1, forward strand.
GCCCCTCCCGCAAGTCCCCAGTGACCAGGACACTGGCCCATGGAGAGACTCACAGCCCTCGCCCCCCAGGTGGCCTGTGGCCCCCACCCTGGGCCTCCTGGGCCTCCTGGGCCCCCCGCATCTTGAGGCCAGCCAGCAGGCCGTCCTTAGACTAGCCTGCTCCCGCTGCTCTGCCTCTGCGGCCAGGTCCAGCCAGGCGACCCCGGGGACCCTCCTGACCGTCTCCCTGCCGCCTCCAGACACCTCGGGGACTGGGAGAATGGCCCACACCCTCGGCGAGACCCGCGGGGCGGCTCCTCCAGTGCAGCTCTGCAGTCACGCGCTTGTCGAGACGCGATTCCAGGAGGCACTGTGGAGGGAGTCTGGGTGTGGCAGGCCACCCCCACCACCTGGAGCAGCCCCCTGCCTCTCCCCGAACAGGGAGGACAGTGGGTACCCACCAGACTCCAGATGCGGCACTCGGCGCTTGCCCGCAGCTGTCCGCACCCCGCCTGCCCCAGGCCCCTCACAGGAGCACAGATGGCCAGGGCTCTGCCTGTCCGGCCGAGGCAGTGACCAGGCTCCACACCCGCCAGGACAGCCGGACCACGGGGCTTGATCTGACTCCACCTCGTGTGTCTAAGTAAACCATCACAGTTTTAACTCAGGAAACCTGGGTCTTGCTACGTTTGTGCTGGGGACGACCGCCACAGTGGGGTGTTAACACAGGGGGTGGCACAGGCCCTGACCCTCCTCCTCCCATGGCCCCACACCCTTCCTGCAGCCTCACCGCCCTCCCGCTCCTCCTCCAGCCTGGGGGCTCAGAACAGCCTCTGCTCTGAGACTCCACCTCTGGTCAGGGGCGTTCAGAGCTAAGCACCGATCATGATATCAGATTGCACAGCACCCACCTCCGGGCCCAGAAAAGAGAACATTCCCAATATTTTACACCTTCCGAAGCCCTCAGTGATCACAGCTGCTGCTGCCTCTTTACAAAAATAAAATCTATCCTGAGTGTTGCTTAATCATCTCGCTTTTGAGATAAGATTCTTTGACGCACGTAACTCATGTCTGTAAATATCATATAATTTAGGCTTACCTTGTTTTGAACTCTCTATAAAAGGAATGATACTGAATATACTCTACGCCTTATTTTGTTGTGGTTCCAAGAGCTTGCTTTTGAGAACCATCCGTGTTTGATGTGTGCAGCTGAAATTCACTCAGTTTCAGCATAACGTGATGTTATGTTTGTGGGTGTGCTCCATGTGAGACATCCGCCTCCTGCCGGCAGCAGTGAAACCCTCTCGGATTTTGGTGTCGTGAGCGGCACAGCTGCGTGCGTCCTCACATGCGTCTCTAGCTGTGCGTGTGGACACTGTGCAGTCTAGATGCTCCAGTCCCAGAAGTGGGCCTGCTGGCCTGCAGGAGACGCGTGACTCCTGCGCAAGGTGAAGCCAGGCCGGCTCGGGGAGCTGACGCCTCCCTCCCCTCAACAGCCTAAGGGGGCTCTGCCTCTTACTTATGCCCACAGGTGCCCTCCTGGTGTGCGTGGCCACGTGCCTTTGTGTGCACGCGTGTGTGCATGCGTGCGCACATGCACGTGTGTGCTGGGGTCTCACGGCACTTTACCTTCCTGCTTGTGCATAGTGCTGAGCGCCGTCTCGGGCGCGCATGCACCTGCCAGGCTTCCCTGCCCTCTGTCGTCCCCACTTCCCTCTCTCCCTCCTGGTGTGGGGAGGGCCTCACGTCCCGGTTCCTGATGCAGCACCAGGCATGTGTTTTGCAATGATTCCCTCCTCCTTGGCAGCTTGTTTCCTCCCTGACTTGGTGGGATCGGCTGCTGGAGGCTGCCTTGTTTCACCAGCGTTAAAATCCTGTCTCTTGCTTCTTCATCATTGCTTTTTCTGTTTCGTTTAAGAAATACTTTCCTACCCCAAGGCATAAAATTATTCCTCTGTATTGACTTCTAAAATGCTCTAGTTTATCTTTGATATTTTGGTCTTTAATTCAAACAGAATTCATTTTTGTACACGGTGTGAATTAGGATCAAATCCACTTTTGTTGAGGATGAGAATAACCAGGATTATTTGTTGAAATAGCTGATATTTCTATTTTTCCTTTTATTAAAAGGCGCACACAGGCTCTGCTTCTAGACTCTATTTGGTTCTATTTAAAAGCAATTGGTCAGGACTCTTTTCCTTAGAAAGAGAAGGAAAAGGAAGACTAGAAAAATTTGCAGGATTTTCACTGGAATTGAATCTATTTTATAACTTAGTTCCAGGGAAATCAATATTTTTATAATAATATCCCACATTCTATGTATATGGTTTATCTTTCCTGATTTTTATCTCTTATTAATTTTTAAGAGATTTTATAATTTTCTCCAAGAATATCTTATGTGTGTTTTCTTAGATTATTGCTGGTACTATAATTTTTAATATTATTAGATGCTTTTATTATTTCTTTATCAGACAGTTTAACTGAATCAGTTGAGAAAAGGTATCATTTTGCTCCTTTAATTTATTCATGTGAAGAAATACAGAAGCTGATTTCTACAGCTAAAATTCTCCTTCATCCCTGGATAAGCCCAATTTAATAAGTAACATCTTCTGTTTCATGTGCTGTTGCATTCTTCTTGTTATTAATTAAGACCTTTGTGTCTATATTTATGGGTGACTTTGTCCTATTCATACTTTTCTCATGACTTTTTTGTTTCAGATCAGAGGTTTTCTACTATTAAAATCATATAAGCCTCTTAAAATGATTTAGTGAATGCCCACTGTGTATGGGATGGAAAATTTGTGTTTTGTTCCACAAACATTTGGTAGGATTTGCCTTTTAAAAAGTTGGGTATTGTGCTTTCTTTGATGGAAGAATTTTTCATCTGTGCCCCTGAATGGCAATATAGGAATTAATGTTTTTTTCTTTCCTCTGCTTCAATTAGGCCTGTTGTCTTCCCTGTAATTTGTCTATTTCACCTAATTTTTTAAAATTTATTGGTGCTAAATTATTCAAACTATTATCTTTTTAATCTTGGCTGCTTCCTGAAGTTATGACCTTTTTTTCCCTCCTAAATGTATACTGTGGCTTAGCCCTTTCGTCTTCATCCGTCTTGATGAAATTTGCAGTCCTAATGAGCTCCTCTAAGAACTGCCATTTGATTCCGTTGGTTTTCATTTTCAAGTTCATTAATTTCTGTGTCTTATTTCCTTCGAATTCCTTCAGCGATTATTCTATTTTTAAATTTCTCACTTCGACATGACTTTTTGGTTTGAGTGTGTGCTAAGCCCCTTCAGTCGTGTCTGACTCTTTGCGACCCCGTGGGCTGTAGCTGCCAGGCTCCTCTGTCCATGGGATTCTCCAGGCAAGAACACGGGAGTGGGTTGCCAGGCCCTCGTCCAGGAGATCGTCCCAGCTCAGGAACTGAACCTAAGTCCACATCTCAGGCAGGTTCTTTACTGCTGAGCCACCTGGGAAGCCCCACTTTTTGGTTTACTGACGTTTTAATTAAGTTATTAATTTATGTAATGAGATGATATTGAACTATTCTATGGAGAGCTTACTCTCTCTTTCGATTTGTTTAGACTTTTTAAACCAGTCTGTGGGCCGGTGCTTCTGTCTTGTTTTATTCTTTTTAAAGTTCCCATGTGGTACAATGGGCCTGAGAGGGCACGTGTGCACAGCCACGGGTCCCAGCGCGCCTCTGCGTCCAGTTGGTCTACCAGGAAGGAACTCCGTGCCCGCCGTGGCCCTCCTGGGGTCCCCTGGCCAGTCGCGCCCCGCCCGGCTCCTGCACAGGCAGCCACAGCCCTCTCCTCCAGCCCCGAGGGTCTGCCTCTCGGATGTCATGAAGAGAAAGTCGCCGCACGGGGGGCCTGTCGAGTCCTCTCCCATGGGGCAGTTCCACGGCATGGATTCTGTCGTGTGCCACTCTGCTGTCCTATCGCTCAGCTGTAGCCAGTGCGGATCCCAGGGCTCCTGCCAAAAGACGTTTGGATTCTTTCCCGTGTGTGGCTGTGAACAGAGTCAGCCTTAACACTGGGGCACACTCCTTACACAGACGGTGAGTCCATCTATCTTGGGTGAATACCTGTGCAGTTCAGTTCAGTTCAGTCGCTCAGTCGTGTCCGACTCTTTGCGACCCCATGAACTGAAGCACGCCAGGGCTCCCTGTCCATCACCAACTCCCGGAGTTCACTCAGACTGGCGTCCATCGAGTCAGTGATGCCATCCAGCCATCTCATCCTCTGTCATCCCTTCCTCCTCCCATCCTCAATCTTTCCCAGCATCAGGGTCTTTTCCAATGAGTCAGCTCTTCACATCAGGTGGCCAAAGTATTGCCATTTCAGCTTTAGCATCAGTCCTTCCAATGAACACCCAGGACTGATTTCCCTTAGGATGGACAGGTTGGATCTCCATGCAGTCCAAGGGACTCTCAAGAGTTTTCTCCAACACCACAGTTCAAAAGCATCAATTCTTCGGCGCTCAGCTTTCTTTATGATACAACTCTCACATCCATACATGACCACTGGAAAAACCATTGCCTTGACTAGATGGACCTTTGTTGGCAAAGTAATGTCTCTGCTTTTCAATATGCTGTCTAGGTTGGTCATAACTTTTCTTCCTGTAAGTACAAATATTAACTTGATCATTTCCAATTTTTAGTGATTGTTTCTTTCTTCCATTTATGTATTGTGCTCTTGGTGCCAAGTCACAAGATTTTCTGCAATGCTTTCTTTCAAAAAGTGTGTAGCTTACACGTTAGATTTAGAACTGAGGTTCATTTGGGGTTAGCTTTTGCATAAGCAGTGAGATTTAAGCCAGAGTTGACTTTTTTGGTAAATGGAGATCCAATTTTCCAACATCTTTTGTGGAAAGACTATTCTCTTCCACTGAACTGATTTGTGACCTTGTTGAAAATCATGTGGCCACCTCTGGCAAGCCTTTCTGGGCTCTGTGTTCTGATCCACCGTCGTCGCTGGGCAGTGGCTAAGCTGTGTCTGCTCTCTGTGACTCCGTGGTCTCCAGTGTGCCAGGCTCTCCGGTCCTTCACTGTCTCCCGGAGTCTGTTCAGACTCATGTCCCCTGAGCTGGTGATGCCAGCTAACGTTTCATCCTCTACCACCCCCTCCTCCTTCTGCCTTCAGTCACTTCCTGCATAAGAGTCTTTTTCCAACCTGTGGGCTCTTCACAACAGGTGGCCCATTGATCCATGTGTTTATCTCTCCATGAATGTAAGGTCCTGATCACTGTGGCTTGAAGCTGGCCTTACAATATGTTAGTACAATGCTGCCAAGTTAATTTTTTTTTGTTTGGGCTAGTTCAAGTTTCTTTGTCTTTCTAAGTAAATTTTAGAGTCAGCTTCTCTATGTCTACAAAACAATTGTGCTGGAGTTTTAACTGGACTTAATTTAAATTTGTAAATGAATTCGGGGAAATTTGGCACTTTTCTGAGACTTTCCATCTGTTGACATGATATGTCTCTCCGTTTGCTAGATCTTCTTTGATTACTATCATCAGCATTTTGCAATTTTCCACACAAAGATTCTATACAGGTTTTGTTAGCTTTTCCCCTAAGTATCTCATTTTTAAGCTATTGTAAATGGCATTGTTTTATTAATTTTGGATATCAGTTGTTTATTGCCAGAATACCGAAATATCACTTGTCATTATTTCCTTCATTTAATTGCTTTTGATTCCTTTGCTCATTTTTTCTAATTTCTTAAAGAAAAAACATTAACATCAGACTCATTACCTTCTCAGTGTAAGTGATTAATTCCAAAAATCTCCTCCTAAGAGCTCCTTTTGCTGTATTCTACAAATTTTATGGTGTATTTTCACATTTGTTTAGTTCAAATATTTTCAAACTTCCACTGGGGCTGTCTCCTGATCTACCGATTATTTAGAATTGGGTTATTTAGTTTCCAAACATTTAGATACATTCCTATTACTTTTCTGCTACTGAAAATTTAATTCCTTTATGGTCAGAGGGCATACTTGGTATGTTTGCCATTATTTACGTGGTGTTAAGGTTAAGAGTTGGACTGTGAAGAAGGCTGAGTGCCGAAGAATTGATGCTTTTGAACTGTGGTGTTGGAGAAGACTCTTGAGAGTCCCTTGGACTGCAAGGAGATCCAACCAGTCCATTCTGAAGGAGATCAGCCCTGGGATTTCTTTGGAAGGAATGATGCTAAAGCTGAAACTCCAGTACTTTGGCCACCTGATGCAAAGAGTTGACTCATTGGAAAAGACCCTGTTGCTGGGAGGGATTGGGGGCAGGAGGAGAAGGGGATGACAGAGGATGAGATGGCTGGATGGCATCACTGGCTCGATGGACGTGAGTTTGAGTGAACTCCGGGAGTTGGTGATGGTCAGGGAGGCCTGGCGTGGGGCGATTCATGGGGTCACAAAGAGTTGGACACGACTGAGTGACTGAACTGAACTAAAGGTTTGTTTCATAAGCCAGGACATGGTCTGTCATGGTGAACGTTCCGTGCACACGGAAAGGAGTGTGTTCTGCTGGGGGAGGGGGTCTGTTCTCCCCCCATCAGCTAAGTGCAGTTGGCTGATGCTGCGATTCAGGTCTCCTCCAGTCTTCCTGAGGCTCTGAGTATAAGGCTTGCCAACACCCTCCCGAGAAGAGGATGCTGAAGCTTTCAGTTAAAGCTGTGAGTGAGTCCATTCACCCTCTTAATTCTGCTTATTCTGAAGCGTGCTTTCGGCGCACACGTGTCTCCTGCTGCTGGCGTTTCTTCTTGGTGAGCTGACCTCCTGTCCTCACGGAAGGCGCCTCGTCACTCCCGTCTTGTCTCTGCTTCCTTTGAAGTTCACCTTGTTTGACGTTAATGGAACCAGTTGGTTCAGCTCTCTTTCGATTTGTTTCCATGTTATACGTTCTCCGTCCTTTCACTTCAGAACTGAATGTGGCATTTTGTTTGAAATGAGTTTCTTGTGGATCCTGTATAGTTGGGTCAAACTTCCCTATCCATTTCAGTAACGTCTGCCAGGCTCTCTAAACAATTTGCCATTGAAAACAGTGTGCATGTTTGTAGATGTATAGCTTCCATGTTATTATCTGTTTTCTGTTCCAGCTGTCTTTCTTTCCTCTGTGTCTCCTTCCCGCCTTGCTTGGAGTTATTTGAGCCATTTTAATTCCATCTCTTTCTGCAGGGTCTCCAGCCCTTTCTGGTTCCTGGAGGCTCCCCCCTGTACTCAGCCCTGAGGCCTGAGGCTGCACACGCCCCCGCGCCGGCTGTACCACCTTCAGAACCAAAGTGGGAGGGAGCCTCGTCCCCATCCTTCTCTCTCCTTGAAGAAGAATCACAGGCCCTCCTGGGCCCCGCGTCAGCACCCGAGCCTTCCCTGGGTTCCCGCCTGCGCTGGGCTCAGGCCCGGAGGCGCTGAAGGACACAGAGTCAGGGAGAGGGCTCACCACTGTCTGGGCCCTCCTTTGAATTCTGGTTTTCTTCCTCGATCTGCCTGTGGACACGGACTTTCAGAGTCTTTGGGTGGTGCTCCAGGCACTGTGTCGGGGTTTCAGAATAGTGTTTAAAGGGATAGATAGGGTGTAGACGATTACTCCATCCAGACCCAGGACCAGAAGCATCAAATCTTTTCTGTCTTTCCACAAAATTTTAAACTTCATTCCTGCTGGCCCTGTGATACTGTTTCTGAATAGATTCCCGAGGAGTTTTTACTATCTATCAAATTCTGAATCAGATACATTATCCATTCGTAGGGGTCTGCGTGTATAATCAGTTCATTCAGTTCAGTTCGGTTCAGTTCAGTCACTAGTCATGTCTGACTCTTTGCAACCCCATGAATCGCAGCACGTCAGGCCTCCCTGTCCATCACCAACTCCCAGAGTTCACTCAGACTCACGTCCATCGAGTCCACGATGCCATCCAGCCATCTCATCCTCGGTCATCCCCTTCTCCTCCTGCCCCCAATCCCTCCCAGCATCAGAGTCTTTTCCAATGAGTCAACTCTTCGCATGAGGTGGCCAAAGTACTGGAGTTTCAGCTTTAGCATCATTCCTTCTCCACAGCTGGGTATTGTTTTTGCTTTGGCTCCATCCGTTTATTCTTTCTGGAGTTATTTCTCCA
>SJYX01021842.1:176815-191169 GCA_006410675.1 Oreotragus oreotragus
TTCAATCTTTGTGTGCGTGGAGGAGGTGGGGAGGTCCTCTCCAGGTGCCCGGGACCCCAGGGTCCCCAGCAAGTGTCCCACTTCTGGGCCTTGGTGGTCTTTGGCGGACTTCTTCAGAGGATGGGCTGAGATACACAGACCCCCACCCCAAGCCATTGTGTGGTCAGAGGGCAGCCACTTGCAGGCTGCAGAGACCTGGGCCTCCACCCCTGGAGTTCCTGCAGTATCTGGGCAGAGCCCTCGGAGCAGGACAGAGTGTCTGGGCGGAAGCAGGGTGCCCACTGGCCGCCCCGCCATGCATTGGACAGCACGGGTCTCGGGCACCGGGCTGAGCCTGTTCTAGTTGGTGGGAAGGGGTCCTGTTGGCAGGGGGATAGGATTGTGTTTTGTGGTCTGTTCACTTGGTCTGTTCCCTCAGAATATAGAGCTATGTAGCACGTGTGTGTGTGCGCGTGTGTGTGTGTGTCTCTGTGTGTTAGTCGCTCAGTCGTGTCTGACTCTTTGCGACCCCATGCACTGTGACCCGCCGGGCTCCTCTGTCCGTGGGATTCCCCAGGCAAGAATACTGGGGTGGGTTGTCATGCCCTCCTCCAGGGGATCTTCCCAACCCAGGGAGCGAACCCACATCTCGTGCGTCTCCTGCATCACCAGCTGGGTTCTTTACCACCAGCGTCACCCGGGAAGCCCCTCGTCACCCAATTTTAGTCCCACTGCTTTAGGATTCGACAAAAGGCCTGTGGCATCGCAACTTGTACACTTACTGACATCGGTTGTGAAATATATGATTGATTTCCCAGGTAATCCCCAAACATGAAAAAGCAGGCTGTTAATAAAGCTTCAGTATATATCTGCTGAATTCAGTTAATTTATGGTGTAATTCAATTTTTGGTCTGTTTTAGTTTTCATCCAAGATATGTACTCAGTTTTGGAAAGATGGAATTTCTCACTCACAGGCTCCTTTATTCAGATTTCTTATCTGTAATCATTTCCTCCTGTATTTGTTTATTTTGCCACTACAGAGTTTTTGATCCATACAAGTTTGAGACTTAAAATTTATTCTGAAATTGGGCTTCTTATAATTAAATCACATAATATGTCTGTGACTGTTTACTACTTTTTATCTCAAATTCTAAAAATTCCACACATCACATGGATATTAATATGAATGTCTGATTTTTTTAATATGTGTATTTACCAGGAATTTCTGTTCATCACTGATTTTTCTTGAATGTTTCATGCAAACTGCAGGTCACTAGTTTTCTGTTTGGGTTCCTGTTCTCCCCTGACTTGTTTCAGAGGAGAGTTCAGTCTGCTAACATTTAACGTAAACACAGGACAGACTTGATTTTCCCCCTTTCTTCATCTTTATTGATAATCCTGATTTCTTCTGTGCTTTTCCTTATTGTTGTAATTAAATAATGATATTTATAAGTAATACAATAATTGAATAAAATGAAAATTATAATTTGTTATGCTTGTAACTGATGCTTTCAAACTGTGGTCTTAGAGAAGACTCTTGAGAGTCCCTTGGACTGCTAGGAGATCAAACCAGTCCATCCTAAAGGAAATCAGTCCTGAATGTTCATTAGAAGGACTGATGCTGAAGCTGAAACTCGAATACTTTGCCCACCTGATGCCAAGAGCCGACTTCGAAAAGACCCTGATGCTGGGAAAGCTTGAAGGCAGGAGGAGAAGGGGCAGCAGAGGACAAGATGGTTNTGATGCTGAAGCTGAAACTCGAATACTTTGCCCACCTGATGCCAAGAGCCGACTTGGAAAAGACCCTGATGCTGGGAAAGCTTGAAGGCAGGAGGAGAAGGGGCAGCAGAGGACAAGATGGTGAGGGCATCACCGACTCAAAGAACGTGAGTCTGAGTAAGCTCCGGGAGATGGTGATGGACAGGGAGGCCTGGCGTGCTGCGGTCCATGGGGTCGCGAAGAGCTGGACATGACTGAGCAAGCAGTTTTTATCTTGTAATTATTTTACTTGTAATTATTATCTCCATGGGGGCCGTCACCCAACTCAGTGCTGCTGGCCGGACCTTTCCCCCATTTCCCCTCCTCCATAGCCCCTCTGCGCGGAGCCCTCGTGGGTTCCTGGGGCTGTCTGTAGAGGGTGCAGACGTCACTCCCTGCCAGCCAGCCGTTCCCCCAGCTATGACTCTGCAGCCCCTCACCCTCCGCCCCTGTGTTCTCTGTGAGCCTCCGAGACGCTCCATTTATCCTCGGATTCCAGGAACTTTTCCAGAACACATACAGGTGTTTACCCTTTCTTCAGAGTCCCACCTGGGACTCAGTGAGAATGAGCCAGCCAGCCCAGCTCCTTGTCGGCGGACATATTGCCTTATTTAATTACTGACTGCTCCTCCCCTGGAACCTCTTACTGTCTGACTGTTCAGTCTCCTAAATCGGAGTCAAATTTTTTATCTGAGACGTTCTTCCTAGCTTTCCCACTGTTTCCTCCACGGTGTCCCCTAGGACAACTCCTGAGGCTCCGCAGTGCCCTGCCGCCTGTCTGAGGGGCTGTTAGTGAGGAAACCTTGCTTTGCGTTTCTAGGAAGGCGCTTTCCTAGTGCACTTGACCGCTGAGCTCTCTCACTGTCTTTTTGTTCCAGTTCCATCCATCTTCCCAGCTCCTCCATCCCCTCAGAGCCGATGGAGGGTCTGGCTGCCCACCTGCAGAAGCTGTCTAGGGGAGGGGGGTGCTCAGCCCTGGGAAGCCTTTTGCCCTGACGTCCTGGAGCAGCAGAAGGGGCTGTCCTGGCCGAGGGGGCGAGTGGATGGGCAGGAGGCAGGGGAGAGGAGGGGCCACGAGCATCTCATCAGGCGGCCGTATGCGCCCTGCCCAACCCCCTGCTAACTGTCTCCAGTGCCTTTCCGGCCCGCAGCCCCCGGGCCAAGCCCACCCTGCACCAACGGTCCCGTTGCCCCTCCCGCCTCACCTCCTTTCTGCCAGGACTGCCCACCCTTGCTCTCGCCCTAAAGCTCTGCCCCCACCCCAGCCCCACCAATACCTTCTGTGCTGGCCGAAGGCAGACTCAGCAGAATGAATGAATGAGTGAGTGCGTGAGCTGGCCGTGGGGTGACGCTGGGTCTGGCGCAGGGGTGACTCATGGAAGCCATCCCCCCAAGCTCTCCCGAGGCAGGTGTTGGTGATCTGGGGGTGGGGGGACACAGACTCGCCCTCCTTCCAGGGAGAGAAGGTTCCAGGGCTCTGCCTGATGTGGGGCCCCAGTCTGGGGTGGGGCAGGGGGCGCAGCCTCCCAGGCGAGTGACGTCTCTGCACTCAGGCCCACCTGGACAGGTGATCTGGTCTCCACAGTGTCCCCACCACCACCCCTCCTGTGGCTATCCTCTCCTCAGCGACCTGGAGACCCTGAGTCATAGCCCAAGGCGGGCTCACCTGGCACCCACGACCCTGCCCTGCAGCCCCTCATGGTGGAGGGGCCCCGTCCTGGAGGAGGTTCTGGGTGAGCCCAGCCCCTCATGGTGGAGGGGCCCCGTCCTGGAGGAGGTTCTGGGTGAGCCCAGCCCCTCATGGTGGAGGGGCCCCGTCCTGGAGGAGGTTCTGGGTGAGCCCAGCCCCTCATGGTGGAGGGGCCCCGTCCTGGAGGAGGTTCTGGGTGAGCCCAGCCCCTCATGGTGGAGGGGCCCCGTCCTGGAGGAGGTTCTGGGTGAGCCCAGCCCCTCATGGTGGAGGGGCCCCGTCCTGGAGGAGGTTCTGGGTGAGCCCAGCCCCTCATGGTGGAGGGGCCCCGTCCTGGAGGAGGTTCTGGGTGAGCCCAGCCCCTCATGGTGGAGGGGCCCCGTCCTGGAGGAGGTTCTGGGTGAGCCCAGCCCCTCATGGTGGAGGGGCCCCGTCCTGGAGGAGGTTCTGGGTGAGCCCAGCCCCTCATGGTGGAGGGGCCCCGTCCTGGAGGAGGTTCTGGGTGAGCCCAGCCCCTCATGGTGGAGGGGCCCCGTCCTGGAGGAGGTTCTGGGTGAGCCCAGCCCCTCATGGTGGAGGGGCCCCGTCCTGGAGGAGGTTCTGGGTGAGCCCAGCCCCTCATGGTGGAGGGGCCCCGTCCTGGAGGAGGTTCTGGGTGAGCCCAGCCCCTCATGGTGGAGGGGCCCCGTCCTGGAGGAGGTTCTGGGTGAGCCCAGCCCCTCATGGTGGAGGGGCCCCGTCCTGGAGGAGGTTCTGGGTGAGCCCAGCCCCTCATGGTGGAGGGGCCCCGTCCTGGAGGAGGTTCTGGGTGAGCCCAGCCCCTCATGGTGGAGGGGCCCCGTCCTGGAGGAGGTTCTGGGTGAGCCCAGCCCCTCATGGTGGAGGGGCCCCGTCCTGGAGGAGGTTCTGGGTGAGCCCAGCCCCTCATGGTGGAGGGGCCCCGTCCTGGAGGAGGTTCTGGGTGAGCCCAGCCCCTCATGGTGGAGGGGCCCCGTCCTGGAGGAGGTTCTGGGTGAGCCCAGCCCCTCATGGTGGAGGGGCCCCGTCCTGGAGGAGGTTCTGGGTGAGCCCAGCCCCTCATGGTGGAGGGGCCCCGTCCTGGAGGAGGTTCTGGGTGAGCCCAGCCCCTCATGGTGGAGGGGCCCCGTCCTGGAGGAGGTTCTGGGTGAGCCCAGCCCCTCATGGTGGAGGGGCCCCGTCCTGGAGGAGGTTCTGGGTGAGCCCAGCCCCTCATGGTGGAGGGGCCCCGTCCTGGAGGAGGTTCTGGGTGAGCCCAGCCCCTCATGGTGGAGGGGCCCCGTCCTGGAGGAGGTTCTGGGTGAGCCCAGCCCCTCATGGTGGAGGGGCCCCGTCCTGGAGGAGGTTCTGGGTGAGCCCAGCCCCTCATGGTGGAGGGGCCCCGTCCTGGAGGAGGTTCTGGGTGAGCCCAGCCCCTCATGGTGGAGGGGCCCCGTCCTGGAGGAGGTTCTGGGTGAGCCCAGCCCCTCATGGTGGAGGGGCCCCGTCCTGGAGGAGGTTCTGGGTGAGCCCAGCCCCTCATGGTGGAGGGGCCCCGTCCTGGAGGAGGTTCTGGGTGAGCCCAGCCCCTCATGGTGGAGGGGCCCCGTCCTGGAGGAGGTTCTGGGTGAGCCCAGCCCCTCATGGTGGAGGGGCCCCGTCCTGGAGGAGGTTCTGGGTGAGCCCAGCCCCTCATGGTGGAGGGGCCCCGTCCTGGAGGAGGTTCTGGGTGAGCCCAGCCCCTCATGGTGGAGGGGCCCCGTCCTGGAGGAGGTTCTGGGTGAGCCCAGCCCCTCATGGTGGAGGGGCCCCGTCCTGGAGGAGGTTCTGGGTGAGCCCAGCCCCTCATGGTGGAGGGGCCCCGTCCTGGAGGAGGTTCTGGGTGAGCCCAGCCCCTCATGGTGGAGGGGCCCCGTCCTGGAGGAGGTTCTGGGTGAGCCCAGCCCCTCATGGTGGAGGGGCCCCGTCCTGGAGGAGGTTCTGGGTGAGCCCAGCCCCTCATGGTGGAGGGGCCCCGTCCTGGAGGAGGTTCTGGGTGAGCCCAGCCCCTCATGGTGGAGGGGCCCCGTCCTGGAGGAGGTTCTGGGTGAGCCCAGCCCCTCATGGTGGAGGGGCCCCGTCCTGGAGGAGGTTCTGGGTGAGCCCAGCCCCTCATGGTGGAGGGGCCCCGTCCTGGAGGAGGTTCTGGGTGAGCCCAGCCCCTCATGGTGGAGGGGCCCCGTCCTGGAGGAGGTTCTGGGTGAGCCCAGCCCCTCATGGTGGAGGGGCCCCGTCCTGGAGGAGGTTCTGGGTGAGCCCAGCCCCTCATGGTGGAGGGGCCCCGTCCTGGAGGAGGTTCTGGGTGAGCCCAGCCCCTCATGGTGGAGGGGCCCCGTCCTGGAGGAGGTTCTGGGTGAGCCCAGCCCCTCATGGTGGAGGGGCCCCGTCCTGGAGGAGGTTCTGGGTGAGCCCAGCCCCTCATGGTGGAGGGGCCCCGTCCTGGAGGAGGTTCTGGGTGAGCCCAGCCCCTCATGGTGGAGGGGCCCCGTCCTGGAGGAGGTTCTGGGTGAGCCCAGCCCCTCATGGTGGAGGGGCCCCGTCCTGGAGGAGGTTCTGGGTGAGCCCAGCCCCTCATGGTGGAGGGGCCCCGTCCTGGAGGAGGTTCTGGGTGAGCCCAGCCCCTCATGGTGGAGGGGCCCCGTCCTGGAGGAGGTTCTGGGTGAGCCCAGCCCCTCATGGTGGAGGGGCCCCGTCCTGGAGGAGGTTCTGGGTGAGCCCAGCCCCTCATGGTGGAGGGGCCCCGTCCTGGAGGAGGTTCTGGGTGAGCCCAGCCCCTCATGGTGGAGGGGCCCCGTCCTGGAGGAGGTTCTGGGTGAGCCCAGCCCCTCATGGTGGAGGGGCCCCGTCCTGGAGGAGGTTCTGGGTGAGCCCAGCCCCTCATGGTGGAGGGGCCCCGTCCTGGAGGAGGTTCTGGGTGAGCCCAGCCCCTCATGGTGGAGGGGCCCCGTCCTGGAGGAGGTTCTGGGTGAGCCCAGCCCCTCATGGTGGAGGGGCCCCGTCCTGGAGGAGGTTCTGGGTGAGCCCAGCCCCTCATGGTGGAGGGGCCCCGTCCTGGAGGAGGTTCTGGGTGAGCCCAGCCCCTCATGGTGGAGGGGCCCCGTCCTGGAGGAGGTTCTGGGTGAGCCCAGCCCCTCATGGTGGAGGGGCCCCGTCCTGGAGGAGGTTCTGGGTGAGCCCAGCCCCTCATGGTGGAGGGGCCCCGTCCTGGAGGAGGTTCTGGGTGAGCCCAGCCCCTCATGGTGGAGGGGCCCCGTCCTGGAGGAGGTTCTGGGTGAGCCCAGCCCCTCATGGTGGAGGGGCCCCGTCCTGGAGGAGGTTCTGGGTGAGCCCAGCCCCTCATGGTGGAGGGGCCCCGTCCTGGAGGAGGTTCTGGGTGAGCCCAGCCCCTCATGGTGGAGGGGCCCCGTCCTGGAGGAGGTTCTGGGTGAGCCCAGCCCCTCATGGTGGAGGGGCCCCGTCCTGGAGGAGGTTCTGGGTGAGCCCAGCCCCTCATGGTGGAGGGGCCCCGTCCTGGAGGAGGTTCTGGGTGAGCCCAGCCCCTCATGGTGGAGGGGCCCCGTCCTGGAGGAGGTTCTGGGTGAGCCCAGCCCCTCATGGTGGAGGGGCCCCGTCCTGGAGGAGGTTCTGGGTGAGCCCAGCCCCTCATGGTGGAGGGGCCCCGTCCTGGAGGAGGTTCTGGGTGAGCCCAGCCCCTCATGGTGGAGGGGCCCCGTCCTGGAGGAGGTTCTGGGTGAGCCCAGCCCCTCATGGTGGAGGGGCCCCGTCCTGGAGGAGGTTCTGGGTGAGCCCAGCCCCTCATGGTGGAGGGGCCCCGTCCTGGAGGAGGTTCTGGGTGAGCCCAGCCCCTCATGGTGGAGGGGCCCCGTCCTGGAGGAGGTTCTGGGTGAGCCCAGCCCCTCATGGTGGAGGGGCCCCGTCCTGGAGGAGGTTCTGGGTGAGCCCAGCCCCTCATGGTGGAGGGGCCCCGTCCTGGAGGAGGTTCTGGGTGAGCCCAGCCCCTCATGGTGGAGGGGCCCCGTCCTGGAGGAGGTTCTGGGTGAGCCCAGCCCCTCATGGTGGAGGGGCCCCGTCCTGGAGGAGGTTCTGGGTGAGCCCAGCCCCTCATGGTGGAGGGGCCCCGTCCTGGAGGAGGTTCTGGGTGAGCCCAGCCCCTCATGGTGGAGGGGCCCCGTCCTGGAGGAGGTTCTGGGTGAGCCCAGCCCCTCATGGTGGAGGGGCCCCGTCCTGGAGGAGGTTCTGGGTGAGCCCAGCCCCTCATGGTGGAGGGGCCCCGTCCTGGAGGAGGTTCTGGGTGAGCCCAGCCCCTCATGGTGGAGGGGCCCCGTCCTGGAGGAGGTTCTGGGTGAGCCCAGCCCCTCATGGTGGAGGGGCCCCGTCCTGGAGGAGGTTCTGGGTGAGCCCAGCCCCTCATGGTGGAGGGGCCCCGTCCTGGAGGAGGTTCTGGGTGAGCCCAGCCCCTCATGGTGGAGGGGCCCCGTCCTGGAGGAGGTTCTGGGTGAGCCCAGCCCCTCATGGTGGAGGGGCCCCGTCCTGGAGGAGGTTCTGGGTGAGCCCAGCCCCTCATGGTGGAGGGGCCCCGTCCTGGAGGAGGTTCTGGGTGAGCCCAGCCCCTCATGGTGGAGGGGCCCCGTCCTGGAGGAGGTTCTGGGTGAGCCCAGCCCCTCATGGTGGAGGGGCCCCGTCCTGGAGGAGGTTCTGGGTGAGCCCAGCCCCTCATGGTGGAGGGGCCCCGTCCTGGAGGAGGTTCTGGGTGAGCCCAGCCCCTCATGGTGGAGGGGCCCCGTCCTGGAGGAGGTTCTGGGTGAGCCCAGCCCCTCATGGTGGAGGGGCCCCGTCCTGGAGGAGGTTCTGGGTGAGCCCAGCCCCTCATGGTGGAGGGGCCCCGTCCTGGAGGAGGTTCTGGGTGAGC
Source organism: Oreotragus oreotragus (assembly GCA_006410675.1). Taxonomy (NCBI): domain Eukaryota; kingdom Metazoa; phylum Chordata; class Mammalia; order Artiodactyla; family Bovidae; genus Oreotragus; species Oreotragus oreotragus. Next base: position 185,188 of record SJYX01021842.1, read on the forward strand.
CCAGCCCCTCATGGTGGAGGGGCCCCGTCCTGGAGGAGGTTCTGGGTGAGCCCAGCCCCTCATGGTGGAGGGGCCCCGTCCTGGAGGAGGTTCTGGGTGAGCCCAGCCCCTCATGGTGGAGGGGCCCCGTCCTGGAGGAGGTTCTGGGTGAGCCCAGCCCCTCATGGTGGAGGGGCCCCGTCCTGGAGGAGGTTCTGGGTGAGCCCAGCCCCTCATGGTGGAGGGGCCCCGTCCTGGAGGAGGTTCTGGGTGAGCCCAGCCCCTCATGGTGGAGGGGCCCCGTCCTGGAGGAGGTTCTGGGTGAGCCCAGCCCCTCATGGTGGAGGGGCCCCGTCCTGGAGGAGGTTCTGGGTGAGCCCAGCCCCTCATGGTGGAGGGGCCCCGTCCTGGAGGAGGTTCTGGGTGAGCCCAGCCCCTCATGGTGGAGGGGCCCCGTCCTGGAGGAGGTTCTGGGTGAGCCCAGCCCCTCATGGTGGAGGGGCCCCGTCCTGGAGGAGGTTCTGGGTGAGCCCAGCCCCTCATGGTGGAGGGGCCCCGTCCTGGAGGAGGTTCTGGGTGAGCCCAGCCCCTCATGGTGGAGGGGCCCCGTCCTGGAGGAGGTTCTGGGTGAGCCCAGCCCCTCATGGTGGAGGGGCCCCGTCCTGGAGGAGGTTCTGGGTGAGCCCAGCCCCTCATGGTGGAGGGGCCCCGTCCTGGAGGAGGTTCTGGGTGAGCCCAGCCCCTCATGGTGGAGGGGCCCCGTCCTGGAGGAGGTTCTGGGTGAGCCCAGCCCCTCATGGTGGAGGGGCCCCGTCCTGGAGGAGGTTCTGGGTGAGCCCAGCCCCTCATGGTGGAGGGGCCCCGTCCTGGAGGAGGTTCTGGGTGAGCCCAGCCCCTCATGGTGGAGGGGCCCCGTCCTGGAGGAGGTTCTGGGTGAGCCCAGCCCCTCATGGTGGAGGGGCCCCGTCCTGGAGGAGGTTCTGGGTGAGCCTGGCAGGGGCCGGAGTCCAGAGGGAGATGAGGAAGGCAGGCGGGACCCCAATTACCCCCATCTCCCCGCTTCCTGGGGCACAGAGTGAGCCCCGGCAGCTCCCCCGGGAGGGTCATTGCAGGTGGAACACGCCCCTTCCCAACCACAGGGCAGGACGACGCCTCCTTGGGCCTGTCTGCACCTCTGCGGGCCTCACGGGGACCCTGATGACCGTGCCTCAGGGCCACGTGTCCACACTGTTGCCGAGGAGCCGGCAGGGAGTGTGGGACGTGAGGGCCAAAGTGTCAGTGTCAGGAGCGCCTCACGGGCCCTGCTCTCCCCTCCGATCCAGGGACCGCCGCCTTTCATGGGCACGGTGAGCCCGTGTGGCGACTAAATCCAAAGCCACTTCTAGCTCTGAGAACCTTTGAATCTGTTTTATCCATGAAAACAAATCTGTTTACAGTGGGGTCCCTTCAGCCCCTTGTTTCTTAGAATAAACTCCTCCCTCCTGTCCAGACGGTTCCAGTGGGCACGCAGAAACCCATCCTCAGCCTCTGTTCCTTGGACTCCCCAGGGTAAGGGGGCGGGGACCCTCTCCAGGAGGCAGGGGTCGTGCCTAGGGGTGCTGGCCCAGAGCTCTGGCAGCACTGGGACGCTGAGCCTCAGCTCTCAGCAGGGCGGTGGAAGGAGGAGGCGGGAGGGGCCTCCGCAGTGCGTGTAGCACCCACCCCTCGCCCGCACCCCTTGCATCTGGCGCTGTGTCAGCACAGGGGCCAGGCCCTCCCCGGTCAGCTGAGGACCAGTAGGTGGGTGTGACCTGTGACCATCAGGGCAGAGAGAGCAACAGAGAGAGAAGAGCCAGCGGGTGAGACGTGCACCAAGGGCCTGAGGCCTAGAGGGCTGGGGGAGACCCCAGGTCCCACGGATCTCCCGCTGTCTTCCCCAGCTGCAGCAGGACCACAGCTAGGTAGACAGAGGGCGGACGGCGGGCGAGCGCCAGGACAGGGGGCAGACGGCGGGCGAGCGCCAGGACAGAGGGCGGACGGGAGCAAGAAGAAAGGAGGGGTGGGTGGCGCAAGTGGGTCGAGGGAGAGAGACACGTGCATGTGAGCTTCACGCTGCTTGTATGCAGTCTGGAAGCTTGGCATGTGTGCGCATGTGTGTGTGTGTGTGTGTGCATGTGTGTGCTATTTGCGCAGCATTTGTGCATGTATGTGTGCCTGTGTGCACATGCTGTATATGTGTGCTGCGTGTGTGTGTGTTATGTACACATGTATATATGTGTGCATGTTATGTATGTGTGCATGTGTATGTGTGTGTATGTGTTTTATGTACGTGTATATTAGCGCATATGTGTGCTTATGCACTGATATGTGTCCATATACATGTTATGGTGTGTTTATGTTACTCTATGTATCTAGATGTGTGTATATGTATGTGTATTACGTGTATGTGTGTGTGCATTTACGTGTGTGTGTCATATGTGTGTTCTTGCATGTTTGTGTTTATGTGTGTGTATCTATGTGTATACCTGTATGTGCACGTGTTACGTGTGTATGTGTGTGTTATGCATGTGTGTATTTGTGTGTTGTGTGTACATGTGTATACATGTATATATTGGGTGTGTGTATATACATGTGTTGGGTGTGTGTGTGTGTTGTGTGGATACATGTGTATACGTGTGTGTTAGGTGTGTGTGTATACATGTGTGTGTTAGGTGTGTGTGTGTATAATGTGCTTTCACACACGGGCACACAGGTATAAATGAGCAGGAGGCAGATGGCCGACAAACCCTTGCTGGCTGAGGCCCTGGGCAGCACCCGGCCCCCAGAACTCCCCGCGGGTAGGGGCACGCCCCAGGCTGGGCTTCAGGGAGGCCTGCAGAGCCCCTGTCTCTTATACACATCTAGATGTGTATAAGAGACATGTCTGTAGAGGGTGCAGACGTCACTCCCTGCCAGCCAGCCGTTCCCCCAGCTATGACTCTGCAGCCCCTCACCCTCCGCCCCTGTGTTCTCTGTGAGCCTCCGAGACGCTCCATTTATCCTCGGATTCCAGGAACTTTTCCAGAACACATACAGGTGTTTACCCTTTCTTCAGAGTCCCACCTGGGACTCAGTGAGAATGAGCCAGCCAGCCCAGCTCCTTGTCGGCGGACGTATTGCCTTATTTAATTACTGACTGCTCCTCCCCTGGAACCTCTTACTGTCTGACTGTTCAGTCTCCTAAATCGGAGTCAAATTTTTTATCTGAGACGTTCTTCCTAGCTTTCCCACTGTTTCCTCCACGGTGTCCCCTAGGACAACTCCTGAGGCTCCGCAGTGCCCTGCCGCCTGTCTGAGGGGCTGTTAGTGAGGAAACCTTGCTTTGCGTTTCTAGGAAGGCGCTTTCCTAGTGCACTTGACCGCTGAGCTCTCTCACTGTCTTTTTGTTCCAGTTCCATCCATCTTCCCAGCTCCTCCATCCCCTCAGAGCCGATGGAGGGTCTGGCTGCCCACCTGCAGAAGCTGTCTAGGGGAGGGGGGTGCTCAGCCCTGGGAAGCCTTTTGCCCTGACGTCCTGGAGCAGCAGAAGGGGCTGTCCTGGCCGAGGGGGCGAGTGGATGGGCAGGAGGCAGGGGAGAGGAGGGGCCACGAGCATCTCATCAGGCGGCCGTATGCGCCCTGCCCAACCCCCTGCTAACTGTCTCCAGTGCCTTTCCGGCCCGCAGCCCCCGGGCCAAGCCCACCCTGCACCAACGGTCCCGTTGCCCCTCCCGCCTCACCTCCTTTCTGCCAGGACTGCCCACCCTTGCTCTCGCCCTAAAGCTCTGCCCCCACCCCAGCCCCACCAATACCTTCTGTGCTGGCCGAAGGCAGACTCAGCAGAATGAATGAATGAGTGAGTGCGTGAGCTGGCCGTGGGGTGACGCTGGGTCTGGCGCAGGGGTGACTCATGGAAGCCATCCCCTCAAGCTCTCCCGAGGCAGGTGTTGGTGATCTGGGGGTGGGGGGACACAGACTCGCCCTCCTTCCAGGGAGAGAAGGTTCCAGGGCTCTGCCTGATGTGGGGCCCCAGTCTGGGGTGGGGCAGGGGGCGCAGCCTCCCAGGCGAGTGACGTCTCTGCACTCAGGCCCACCTGGACAGGTGATCTGGTCTCCACAGTGTCCCCACCACCACCCCTCCTGTGGCTATCCTCTCCTCAGCGACCTGGAGACCCTGAGTCACAGCCCAAGGCGGGCTCACCTGGCACCCACGACCCTGCCCTGCAGCCCCTCATGGTGGAGGGGCCCCGTCCTGGAGGAGGTTCTGGGTGAGCCCAGCCCCTCATGGTGGAGGGGCCCCGTCCTGGAGGAGGTTCTGGGTGAGNTTGTGTGTGTGTGTGTGTTGTGTGGATACATGTGTATACGTGTGTGTTAGGTGTGTGTGTATACATGTGTGTGTTAGGTGTGTGTGTGTATAATGTGCTTTCACACACGGGCACACAGGTATAAATGAGCAGGAGGCAGATGGCCGACAAACCCTTGCTGGCTGAGGCCCTGGGCAGCACCCGGCCCCCAGAACTCCCCGCGGGTGGGGGCACGCCCCAGGCTGGGCTTCAGGGAGGCCTGCAGAGCCCTGGGCCCGGACCCTGCCTCTCACCCCACCCCCCGAGGTGCTGTCTAGTCCAGCCCCCGGAACGCAGGTCCGGAGGCAGTGACCGGCCTCAGCTGTGAGGGTCTCCTGCAGCCTCTCAGCGCAAGCACGGACTGCCCCTGGGGAGGGGCAGTCAGGGACTTGACCGGTGGACCACAGGCACCACTCAGGACTGGGGCCACAGTGCAGCTCCCAGAACCTGGACGCACATGCCTGGACGCTGACCTCTTCCCCATCACAGACCCAGAACAACTTCCCCTGTCTCTGCGATGCCCTACGGGGAGCAGCAAGGGGTTACTTCATTGTGTTAAGCAGTCTCCTCTCTGCCTTACCTCCCTCTGGGCCCTCCTGTGCCCTCTGCCCCCATGCTGACTCTGGGGACACCTCCTCCAGGAAGCCCCCCCTTGACTCCTCTGCCCTTTGGTGTCTCTGATTCTGGGCCACTAAGTCTCAGAGCCCCTGAAAGTGGACAGCCTTGACCTCATGTCTCAATCTCAGGGACACGTGACCCCTGAGGGCGGGGCCGTGATCAGACTCGTCTTGGCAGCAAGCAGTGTCTGCAAGGAGTCATGTGATTCAATACGTTTTCTTGTTTAATTTGCCCAATCTTGTCAATTAAAAAAAGAACTGTTATCCTGTACCAGTAGTCCCGGCTGAGCTGGCTGCCTAAAATCCGCTCTGGAAGGAAAACCAGACCTTACCTTCTCGGTCTTGGCCAACTACACAATTCAGATGATATCATTAACCTCCCAGCCTTGGAGAGGCTCTGATTTGAGCCCAATTTTGTTGTCTTCCAGAATTTCCTCTCAGGTTTTCCTTTAATTCCTCAGCTTCTTTCAAAAATATCACCGAGACCGTGTCTTGACAGGAGAAGATGTATCGCCCACACCCCTGTTACGCCTCAAATTACCCTAAGCCACTTTCTTGGCGCAGATGCGCCTGCCCCCACCCCCCACCACAGCCCATCCAGCCGCGCCAGTGCTTCTCAGATGGAGGTGAAGACACTTTTCATCTCAAGTGTTTGTCAGACACAAGCCGCCTCCGCGAGAGGAGAGCCTACCGTGCCTGCCAGCGTGCTTCTGTCCTCTTGAAAAAATTGTTTGCAGGGACACGGTGGGAAGAAGCGTCTGGCTTTGCTGTTTGCTGATGGACGTGAGTGCCTTCGCATCAGCGCAGACCCTCTCCAGCTGCTCTGGTCCGGCAGCCTCGCCTCTGGAATCACGAGCGGCAGACGCAGAGAACGGGCAGGTGTTTGCAGAACCCGCTGTCCGTGCTCTGACGCCAGAACACGCCAGTGCACACTCACAGCGCATCTGAGCCCCGGGGACGGACCCTCGGGGACACGGACCCTACCCCCAAGTCTCGGTGGCCCTCAGGACCTGCTCGTGGGCTGCGGGACTGTCCCTGGGATGACG
>SJYX01021842.1:200081-278486 GCA_006410675.1 Oreotragus oreotragus
TTCAACATCCTGTGATAAACCATAATGGAAAATAATATGAAAAAGAATGTATGTTTATGTATAACTAAGTCATAAGTTTCTACAAGTGATTGCTTTATAGTAGACATTAGCACAACATTGTAAATCAACTATACTTCAATAAAATAAATCTAAAATAGCGTAATAATAATAAACATTGTCCTGGAGATCCTCAACAGTGCAAGGAAAAGAAAAAATACACAGAAATTGAAAGTAAGGAAATGCAAACATCTATGTCGAGAACATGATTGTGAACAAGAAGAAACTGAAGGAATCCACAAACAAATCTTTAGAATTAACTAGTGAATTTAGTAAAGTGCATATAATATTTCCATATGCTAGTAACAAACGATTAAACACTGAATTTTTAAAATTACATTTATAATTGCACCAGCAAACTGAACACTTGATGATGGATGTATGTGGCATCTGCATTGGAGACCATGGCTTGTGGCTGAGGAGAATCAAAGTGGGTCTAAATAAACATGGGGATGAATCACACTGGTGAGGTGAAGGCTCAGTACTGCCAGGTCCCCTTGCATTGAACCATAGATTCATTCCAAGTCCATCTCACCTTCTACTGTCATTTCTTACCAAAATGTACAAACTGATGTTGAGATTGATAGAGAAGATCAAAGGATGTGGAGGGACAAAGACCACGTCTGAGGGGCAGACCCCCCAGACTCCAGGACTTTCCATAAAACGGCTGTGTCTTGGGCGCCTGGCAGTGTGGCCAGCGAGAGGACTGACGGGCCGACAGACGACACAGGCAGGCCACCCAACACCGATGAACTGCGAGGGCACCGCGGAGGCGGCGAACGTCTGTGTTTCATAGGAGCTGATCCCTTTGAAGACAGTGAATCTTGTTTCTACCTCACACCATTAATGTAAAGAACCGATTTCCTAAACATAAAAGCAAAAATCTATCCATTTTTCAGAGGAAAACTTACAGGGTATTGTTACGACCTTGGGTAGGCAACAATTTCTTAAACAGAACACTACAATTCTGTGTCCTGGAAATCCTCAACAGAGAAAGAAAAGAAAAAGATACATAGAAATCGAAAGTAAGGAAGTGAAGATATCCTTATTTGTAGGTAACGTGATCATGCAAGTTTCTTTGTAGTTGATATATTGGACTTTATTTCTTTAAAAAGAACTCTTTCTCTCATTAAAAATGTGACCCATTTCCACAAGCTCACAGATTTTCAATCTACTCTGGATGAAGGGAACACACTCACACCATGTGAAGGAGGCTTGCACGTCTGTGGGAAAAGACAGCCCATTTGAAATTACAGGTAAGGCCCTACAAGCTCTTCACAAAGGAAGATACCCACAGTTGAGGAGCATACAGCCAGTTTCTCAGAATTAATACCAACTAGAAAAATGAAACTTAAAATCATGAGTCACTCGTGAGAATGGCTCGGTGACAAGCACGGGAAATACCGAGCGTTCACCAGGTTGGGGAGGAGCTGGGGTCCCTCCTCCCCTTTCCCTTTTGGTAATCACGCATTTGTTTTCTCTGTCTGGGGGTCTATTTCTGCTTTGTAAACAAGTGCATCTTTCAGATTTCACACGTAGCATGTCTTTGACTTGCTTCCCTGCTCGAATGGGGGTGCAGCTGCTATCGGTGCCATGTGACAGTCTTCAGGTCCAACCATGCTGCTGCCAATGGCATCATTTTGTTCTTTTTCGTGGCTGAGTAATATTCCACTGTACACATGTACCACATCTTTATCCATTCATCTGCCGATGGACATTTCCATTGCTTCTGTGTGTCGGATATTGTAAATAGTGCCACAATGAACACGGGGTGCAGAAACATACTTCCATTTTAAAAAGAGATAGTAGACTGTAATTGGACCAAAGCATTGTTGTTTTCTTTATGCAGAAGGTAGACGTCAAACATGGCTCAAATGTTAATTGTAACATTAGTTGAATTAGGCAAATGTTGTCTTCTTTCTATTTATCTCTGTCTTCTAATTTTTGTTTCCCCAATTTTCCTTTAATGATTTCGGTTTGCAGCGAAAACTCCCCTGCCTTTCAAAAAATCCCCTTAACTTTTGAAATTAAGAAAAAAAGATTTCAGTCCAGTCACTCAGTCGTGTCCAACTCTTTGCAACCCCATGGACTGCAGCACGCCAGGCCTCCCTGACCATCACCAACTCCCGGAGTTTACTCAGACTCACGTCCATCGAGTCTGTGATGCCATCCAGCCATCTCATCCTCTGTCATCCCCTTCTCCTCCTGCCTTCAACCAGCATCAGGGTCTTTTCAAATGAGTCAGTTCTTCACATCAGGTGGCCAGAGTATTGGAGTTTCAGCTTCAGCATCAATCCTTCCAATGAACATTCAGTACTGATTTCCTTTAGGATGGACTGGTTGGATCGCTTTGCAGTCTAAGGGACTCCCAAGAGTCTTCTCCAACATCACAGTTCAAAAATGTCAATTCTTTGGTGCTCAGCTTTCTTTATAGTCCAACTTTCACATCCATACAAGACTACTTGAAAAAACCATAGCTTTGATTAGACGGACATTTGTTGGCAAAGTAATGTCTCTGCTTTTTAATATGCTGCCTGGGTTGGTCATAGCTTTTCTTCCAAGGAGTAAGGGTCTTTTAATTTCATGGTTGCAGCCACCATCTTCAGTGATTTTGCTGCTGCTGCTGCTGCTGCTTCTAAGTCACTTCAGTTGTGTCCGACTCTGTGCGACCTCACAGACGGCCTCCCACCAGGCTCCTCCGTCCCTGGGATTCTCCAGGCAAGAACACTGGAGTGGGCTGCCATTTCCTTCTCCAATGCATGAAAGTGAAAAGTGAAAGTGAAGTCGCTCAGTCATGTCCGACTCTTAGTGACCTCATGGACTGCAGCCCACCAGGCTCCTCTGTCCATGGGATTTTCCAGGCAAGAGTTGGAGCCCCCCAAAATAAAGTCTGTCACTATTTCCATTTTTTCCCCATCCATTTGCCATGAAGTGATGGGACCAGATGCCATGATCTTCGTTTTCTGAATGTTGAGCTACAAGCCAAGTTTTTCACTCTCCTCTTTCACTTTCATCAAGAGGCTTTTTAGTTCCTCTTCACTTTCTGCCATAAGGGTGGTGTCATCTGCATATCTGAGGTGATTGATATTTCTCCCGGCAATCTTGATTCCAGCTTGTGTTTCTTCCATCCCACCGTTTCTCATATAAGTTAAATAAGCAGGGTGACAATATACAGCCGTGACGTACTCCTTTTCCTATTTGGAACCAGTCTGTTGCTCCGTGTCCAGTTTTCCTGCTTCTTGACCTGCATACCAGTGGGTATATATAGATGTGCATATGTTTATATGAGTTAATATCTTGTAATCAAGAACTATTTTTATATTTACGTTTTGAAAAATCAACTTCGATTAAGGTGCGTGTGGTTCAGTCCCACACGTGTCTTCTAAGCACACTTTCACAGCAGGCCACCTTGTTAAACAGATGCTACACTGGCTTTGCACGCTGTATAAGGAGGCTCCACAAGCACAGTGACTTCATTAGCACACTTACTATCCATGAGTTTCCAGGTCACATGGCCGGGGTCTCTGCTGGGGTCTCAAGAGGAGGAAGGCGGCATGTCAGCTGATCGTGGTCCACCTGGAACCTGGGATCTGCTTCCGGGCCCCATCAGGGATTGCAGAGCTCAGCTCCTTGTGAATATAGAGCTCGGTTTCTCTCTCGCTGGCTGTGGACCAGGGTTTGCTCAGGGCCTGGCTGTACGCCTCCCTCCCTTTGCAGGCCTGCTGAGCATCTGCGGCTTCACCTCTTTTAAGGGGCCACCTGATCAAGCCAACCCAGCTCACCTCCTTTTGATCAATTCAATCGCTGAGGAGGGGGACCTCCCACGATATTCTGGCCCTCCCCTCACACACACACATGGGGAAGAGCTGATTCAAACGGTGTACACTGGGGACAGGGACGGGACCTTGGGCATCATCTAGAACTTTGCCTGGTGTAGCCATTATGCTAAAATCTGCTGCTTTCCTACCTATACACTTACAAAGTATCAGAGCTTCCGCAAAATACCTGCATTAAAAACAAAGGTCTCGGGTAGTTACAGCTGGCAGTGCTCTGCTGTGATCCTTGTACAACAGGCTCACAACTCAAGGGCCCTTGTCCATCTGCTGACTTAACCATCATCATCCTAGGCCCCCCAGGAGCTGGCCTGGGGTCTACACTGGGTGCCTGAGGGCAGCTGCCGCCCATTCAGGCAGGGAGAGGCCATCCATAGGAAGGACACTGGACCCAGTCTGGACTCCCAGGAGTCCTGGTGGAGAGTGGGTGAGGGATGCAGAGGGGGGGAGGGCAGGGACTGGCGCCTGTGGTCTGGGCAGGTCCCCTGGGGTGAGGGCCTGGGGGCAGCGGTGGCCCCTGGGCAGAGGGGAACCACGGAGCCAGCCTTCTGGGGATACAAGCATGGCCGGGGGTGAGGGGTGTCTGACCCCCATCCAGGGAAAGGTGGGCGAGGGGCCGGGTGTGCCCTCAGCATCGTGAAGCTTAGACAGGATCCCAGGTGGACCCCAGAGCTGGGAATGCAGGGCGGGCTTGGTGTCTCCGGCCCAGGTCCTGGCCTGGGAGAAGCTGGGGAAGTCCCGTTCCTGACTCACCTTGTCCCTTCAGCCCCCAGAGGCTGAGGCCTGAGGAGGGGAGGGCCCCGGCGGAAACAAGGCTGTGGGGCTGGCTGCGGGGGGCATCCTGCCCGTGCCTGGGTGTCCAGGGACCCAAGCAGGTCAGAAGCACGTGCTCATGGACAGGAGCTCACGGTGAGATGGGAACTTGATTTAGAAATGGAAAGCAGACCTCAAGAAGCGGGAGAAAATGGCCCCTTCCTGCTGCCATAGTAACAGAGACGGGGGTGGAGGGAGGGGAGCCGGGAGGAGAGTCTGAGGCTGGAGGCAGTTACCTGAGGTCTGCGTCTTACCTCCCGAGACCCCAGAGCTTCTGCCGACGGTCTTCACCCACCCCTGTCCGGCTGGAGGGGGCAGGCGGCTCTGAGCATCCTCTGAGCACCTGCCCCCAGGCCAGCCTGTGACAGTCCAGCCCATCCGAATCCCTCCGCCAGGCCCCTCCTGGGCTGCGCGGGCGTCCAGCTCTGCCTTAGCCTTGCCGGCCCCTTCAGCCTGGCAGGTGAACCCCGTCCACACCCACTGACTCGGGGGCAAGTGCCGGGGATCCTTCTCCCCGGGGACCCCCGCCGCGAGAACTGCTCCGTGTCCCTCCCGGTGCCGATGCTCGTGTCCAGGGTCACATTGGGGGACGGGCCTCCCGCAGCCCCCGGGGGACCGGAGGGAAGTTCCTTTTCACAGGGAGATCCACACACTCTGATCAGGTCGCAAAACCAGAGTCAGCGACCCACCAGCCACAGCACAGGCGCACAGGGCCCCAGGCCCCGAGGGAAAGCCTGCTTCCAGGCAGGGGTGGTGGTCAGCTCTGTGAACGGCGACCTCAGGGTTGAGCCGGGGGCCCCGCCTGGAAGGGTCAGGGACGGCATCTGAAGGTGAGGTGGGGTCAGCCATGCTGTGCAAGGCAGAACACGTGGCACCCAGACCGCGGGGTGGGCGGGGCTGGCACCTCGTGGAGAGAGCTCACCGGCCAGGCCCAGGGCCGCACGTGCCCACCGGGAAGCGGGGTTGGGGTGTGGGGGCGCAGGGTCTCCCCACTGCTGGGCGGGCAGGAACCGACGCCAGCACCTGGGGCGACTCCCAGGCCTCTCCGCTACCCTGACAAGCACACACACTTTGTGGGCCAGATGCAGAGGCCTAGGCTACAGAGCTGGAGAGTCCCTGGTGGCTCAGCGCCTGCCTGCCATGCAGGAGACCCAGACTCGAGGCCCAAGAACACACTCAAGTAAGTGCTGGCCAGAGAGGCAAAGTGCACAAGATGGGCCCTTCAAACACATAGGCAAAAAATCAAGCATTTTAAAAAGAAGAAATGGAGATTGGAGGAGAGCTGGTAGCTTTGGGGCTCAAGCAGGACTCGGGCGTCAGGGTGTCCCCGGGTCCTCCTGTGAGTCAGAGCATCTGAGATGCGCCCTGGCACTGAGCCCCTGGACGTCCAGGTCTTGGTGACAGACACTGTGTCTCTACCAGGAGCTCGCAGCTGAAGACGGGAACCCGTCCCAAGGCCAGGGCCGTGCCCCCCCCACCCACCAGCAGCAGGGGAGGCAGTGGGAGACCCTGTGCCCACGCGGGCCCTGGACGACCCTCCCCAGGGGGGCACAGGCTGAGCCCCCTTCGTGGATCCAGCCCCGCCGTGGGGCTGGGTGTCAAGCGGGGCTCCTGGGGTGACTCCCACGGGCACCCGGAGCCCAGTTCGGGCCAGGTCCATGTCCCAGCAGGAGGGGCAGAGCCTGAGGCCTGGGCGGGGGAGGACAGAGGGGCCTGGTCCTGAGGGACATGGGATCATGTGACGTGATCACAGGATGCAATGTACCCTGGAGAGGAGGGAGATCAGGAGTCAGGGCAGCAGAGCGCTTCCCCCAGCTCCCCTGAAAATGGCCGCAGCGGGAGAGGCAGAGTCCGCCTGGCCACCCCATCATTAAAGTTCAAAACTCCAGGCCCCTGGGCAGTGCTTAAAGCAATCTGTGCAGGATTGGGCGGCCGACATGGGGGAGAGGGTCGCCTCCCAGGCTGGCGTCGGGGTCCTGGGACACAGCGGGGCCGGGTCGCTTTCCTACCAGAGGTGGGGAAAGCCGCGTCTGGCCCAAGGGCCAGCCCCCTCCAGCCCGGCTCTTCCTGGCTGTCCTTTAGCTTTGGGGGCAGGACTGACCTCCTTGAGGTGCTCGGATGGCAGGGTGCCCACGGCCCTGTCCTGCCCCACCCAAGCACTCTCCCGGCTCGCCGGGGACCGCGGCAGGCAGCGGGGACGCTCACAGCAGCAAATGCAGATGTCAGGCGGTATGCGGCTAATTACTGGCAACGTGCAGGAGCAAACTGAGAAATGATGGATTTAATAAATCCCCACATTTTTTGTTTACACCAACAGCAATTTGGGTGCAGGGCCGGGGGGGGAGGGAACGTGCTTGGTATGCAGAGTCACACCTGCCTCCCTGCCTCCCCGCCGCCTGGTGCCTCGGGGCAAGCAGACAGGGGGCAGGTGGATAATTGCATCCTTCTCCCCGTGTGTGTGGCCGTGGGGACCGTTTTAAGGAGGAGGCCGCGACGAATCCTGTTTAACCTAAGACGGCCGTGCAGCACTGAGGGAGACCGCTTGGTACACAATAAACCACAGGCATCCAGCCCCCCTGAGTCTCCTGGGGCCCAGCTCGTCCAGGGGAGAAGCTGAGCCCCTTTAAGGATGTGGAGGGAAACCCCTCGCCATGTAGTGCTCTGAGTGCTGAATGAAGAGGACCACGCCTCTGGGAAGAACCCCTCCAGCCCGACTCCGCTCTCCATCCAGCCATGTGATGCTGGACACGGATGTGAAAGTCTCCCACGCGCACTGCTGAGCCTCCAGCTGGGACGTGGGGAGAGGGTCCCAGAGGGCCCCTCCTGCTGAGGAACCGCCTGGCTGGCTGGGGAGAAAGTGCACAGAGAACTGTCCCCTGAGCCTCCCGAAATGGGGAGTCAGCACCCACACCCACACCGCAGGGAGCCTCACACGCCCCAGGGCTGGCTGCGATCAGGCCCTTTCCCCNCTCTTGCCCTTAATCTTTCTGCAATAGGATCTTTTCCAATGAGTCAGTTCTTCGCATCAGGTGGCCAAAGTACTGGAGTTTCAGCTTCAGCATCAGTCCTTCCAATGAATATTCTGGGTTGATTACCTTAAGGATTGACTGGTTTGATCTCCTTGCTGTCCAAGGGACTTTCAAGAGTCTTCTCCAGCACCACAATTCGAAAGCATCAGTTCTTCAGTGCTCAGCCTTCTTGTCTCAGGTGTATAACATAATAATTCAATATTTACATATATTTTTCAAAAAGATCACCACAATAAATCTAGTTCACATCCATCACCACACATAGTTACAATAATTTTTTTCTTGTGATGAGGACTTTTAAGATAGGCCATGAGCAAACTATTAAATTTAGACTGGATAAACAACAAAGTCCTACTGGAAAACACAGGGAACTATACTCAATATCTTATAATAAACCATAATAAAAAAGAATATTTTTTAATTGGGGAAAATAATACTTTTTTAAAAGAATGTATAAAAAATGCATATACTGCTGCAAATCTTGTTATAAACAATTTCAGACATAATATTCACCCATAGAACTGTCTTTTGTTATAGATTAAGTATTTAGAAAGAAATATAATAATGGAACTGAAAAATACCTTGGTCTAATACACTGCATCATTTTATATTTTGTATTTACTATTATCTACTGAAAAAATAAAGATGTACTGTGAGAAAATTTCAATTCTCCAGTACACAGTAGAGTTAACAATAGTCACATGTTGTATAGCCATTCCCAGGACTGCCCTGTCTTATCACTGGGACGTCTGCACTTTTTGCTTCTCTGTTCTTTCTTTCTTTCCAGTCCTTCCCCTACAGGCATCTATGATAGAATTTCTTCCCTTCTCTTTATTTATTTCTTCCAATTTAGAACCTACTATTTTTTCAGGGCACAGACAAGAAGCACTTTCCTTCATTAATCTTTTGCTCCTTTAGGTAGAACCTTAGGTACTTTGCTGGGTCCCAGGGGCAGACACACAGTAGCACCTCATGAGTTTTAGTCTGGGGGTAGAGCAGTTGTCACTCTGCTATCACCCACATGATCCTTGTCACTCCTCAGCCTCCCTTGCAATGTACCTTGTTCTGATAATGAAGTGGAAATATGAGTGATATGGACACTCCCAGGAAGAGCTCAGCCCTTGAACCCTCCCCTCCACCCATCATGGCAGCCTCAGGAGCCACGTGACCCAGAGAAAGCAGATACAGAACCACCGCACTTCCATCAGCCTGGCCCCTGATGAGTCATGACAGCCCTGCCCATCAGGACCCAGGATGGGATATCCAGACCTTTGTCATGTAAACTGCTGAACTGCCTAAGGGTGTTGCTACTGTGTATTCCTTCTGTGTGCACTCAGACCCTCAGAATCTATATATTAACAGGCATTGTATGGTACTCTGTGTGTGTCTGTACATGTGTACACGCATGCACTTTCTTCCTGGAAGGCAGTGCCCTCCTAGAATTCAGAGGTCAAGTCAGCTTCATCTTTGACCTTCCTATGGCCCCTACCAGGTGCTGAAACATAGAAGACATTCAGAGATATTTGTTGAATTAATCATGCTTCCTTTTTATTTCTGAATTAAGAAAAGTTCAAATGGGTCAAGGTACAGCTTTAAGTGAGAACATTTTTCCCAAACCATAGTAGTAAATGATCATTCTCCCACTTGAACATCTTCCTTTTCAATAAGAGGACCCCCCGCTAAGAGAGCACCGAGCCATTTGGCTGTGCCAGTGTTAGTTGCTCAGTCATGTCCGGCTTTTTGTGAGCCCATGGATGGTAGTTCCCCAGGCTCCTCTGTCCATGGGATGAGCCAGGCAAGAATTCTGGAGTGGGTTGCCGTTTCCTATTCCAGGGGATCTTCCCCACCCAGGGCTTGAACTCAGGTCTCCTGTGTTGCTGTCGGAGCCCCCAGAGAATCGCTTGGGCTGTGATGCACTGTCACAATTCCACCAGGTGCCCGTCTACTCCTCCTCGTCAGAGACTGTCCCCAGCCTCACTGATTGAGCTGTAAATCACCAAGGACGATGATTTGTTTATGTCTGTGAATGTGAATAGGCAAATTGTGGTGTGATTTTTTGAAAGCAGCCCTCCTTGGAACAACTCTGTGTGTGTGTGTGTGTGTGTGTGTAATTTCCTTCATTGCTGAATCAACATGTATCTTGGTTAAATGGGTAGAAATGATGGCTTTCTAGCAGAACCAAGCCCATACCATCATGGCGCCTTGATGCTGGGGCCATGGAGCTACCACATCCTTGTGCAGGTGACTCACNCCCAGCCTCACTGATTGAGCTGTAAATCACCAAGGACGATGATTTGTTTATGTCTGTGAATGTGAATAGGCAAATTGTGGTGTGATTTTTTGAAAGCAGCCCTCCTTGGAACAACTCTGTGTGTGTGTGTGTGTGTGTGTGTAATTTCCTTCATTGCTGAATCAACATGTATCTTGGTTAAATGGGTAGAAATGATGGCTTTCTAGCAGAACCAAGCCCATACCATCATGGCGCCTTGATGCTGGGGCCATGGAGCTACCACATCCTTGTGCAGGTGACTCAAAGAGAGGGAAATTCCTACAACATCAGACACTTGTTTTATTTAAATCTGTTCTTTACTGTCCACAACTACTGGCCTATTTATACATAAAATACCTATAATGATAGGTAGCCTTTCATTTAAATTTCAGAACAACCCAGGGAGAATGTTTCAGCATCTTCAGACAGCCCTGCTCTAGTCTGATCAGTCTGTCTTACTTGACAAAGGCAAAAATGAAAATTAGAACAGAAAATGCCTTGGTTTGACTGAATTGACTGTAAATTTATTTATTTTATGGACAAACTGTGGATCCAGGCAAAATCTTGGTTTACGAATCTCCTAAAAAAAACAAGGCATTAATTTGGTGAAATTCAAAGAGATTCCATTTGAACAAGACACTGAGCAATGATCAGTATCTTAGGGGAAAAAAGAGATGCAATCAATGTAAATGGATGCTGGGCCTGGGAACTTAGTAAATTTCCAGATGTCACCAAGCATCAAAACAGAAGAAATAAGCACACGTGACGATTGCTTGCATCCTGACATTTTCTGTAAAAGCCGGGAAAGGGGATTCAAGAGAGTAGGGAGAACAGTTCAGAGTCAGTTCTGAGGGAGGAGAAAAGTAGGTAGGTTTACATAAAGGGATTTTCCCAGCAAGGCTGAATACAAGCCTGTTGCTTCCAGGCTTCTCAACACCTTTGTCGAGTAGAGCTGCCCTGGAAATGATGCCAAGGTGCTGGGCAACTGCTCCTCCAGACATGCGGTCCAGGTAACCTCATTTCTGGGGGATGTTCCCCAATTTGGGGTTTTAAAGGGGTCCCAAAAAGGGTTCTAGAGAGTCCAATGGAGAAAATATGACTCCCAGGGCAAACCTCAAGCTTAAGAGATACATGCAACAAAGTCCACAAAGTCCACAGGACTCGAATCTTCAAAGACTAGAAATGGCTGTAAACCAACCGGGGGGTCGGGGGCGGTGGGGGGTCAGCAGGTCAGGCCGGTGACCAGTGTGTACGAGGTTTCTGCTCCTTACACAGCTCACAAATGACTCAGGGTCACGATAGAAATTCCAGAACTTGCAGGTATCTGAAGAGGGAAAAGCACTCAGTTCTACTCCATTTCTGAGTTAAGGAGTGTGTCTTCTGAGGCTTACCTTGTGCCTCGGATGACAAGCTGGAATCTTAATATCAACAGGTGCCAGATAACCAAGTCTCCTCCATTGTCAACCAAACACACGGCCATTCTCACAGTGGTTTTGACCTCGTCACATTTCCAGAGACTTGGGAGCAGCCAAGAGGCTCCTAGAGAAAGGTTTGAAGTGAGCCTAATACCTCCTTTCTGCAGAGTGGGTTCAGCACGTGCCCTTCAAAAGCTCCTGTCCTACAGCTCATGTCCTTAGCACACAGCATCAGGTTCTCTGACCCTCTGGGTTCTCTGAGCGACCCAAGACACATGGGTTCTCTCTCGAGCCACCTGCTCTGGGGGAAGCCAGCAGCCTTGCTGAAGAACTCAGGTAGCCCTGTGGAGAAGCCACGTGAGGAAACTGTCGGAAGGACACCCCATCCCCATCAAGCCATCACGTGGCTGCAGCTCCTGCCAACATCTGGACTTCCATCTCAGACCTTGAGCCAGAACCACCCAGCTCAGCCACTCCCGAGTCCCTGGCCCTCAGAAACAGCACAAGATAGTAAGTGTTTGCTGTTTTAAATTGCTGCATCTGGGAATAATTTGTTACAACATTAGACAGCTAACAGACAAGGCATATATTCAAAGCATGTTCTGTGCCCTTGGGTGGGTACCAAATGCAAACAATTGCAAACCAAACCAAGAGGAGAGTCCAGAACCAGGCCAGGGTAAAAAGCAGGCCTCTCCATGGATGGCAATGACCACAGAGCAGCTTTGGGGGGACAAGGAGCGTTTCCCATGCTGTGACAAATCACTGCTCCAAAATTGAATGAGGATGTAGCAAGTTCCACATAGTTAAGAAAGCCAGAAGGAAATGCATAAGGAATATTTTAGAATGATTTTCATCATGATTAAAAAATTTTTTTTCTACCCAACAAGGAACTTCAGTTCTATGGAAACTCATTTTTAGAGAACACTTTTAACAATTAAAAAAATCTAGTCAGTGACCACCTCAACCCTCTTTTCCATGGTGGCAGAGCCCACTCCCTACTGTAGAGGCTACAAGGATGAGAAATTGACTTTCCCAGCCTCCCTGGCCACTGGGTCCCAAACATGGCGCCCAGGGGCATTCTGCAGAAAGAATTTTTAGAGGTCTTCAATAAAAAGAAAGACAGAAGGCAAAATGCCCCTTCCTGCCCACCTTTAGATCTTATGTGAGAATCTGTTACCTGGATCTGCAGCCACAGTATTGCTGTCCTGCGGAGAAAGTCAAAGTGTTCACAGAGAAACCCACTCTGGTCCTTGACCTCACCAGGCACCTGAATGAATGAACCCCAGAATCACCTGCCTCTACACCTCTTGTCAGTGAGAATCAGAGGTTCCGTATTTCAGTTGGATATTCTGCTACTTGCCCCTACATCGATCTGTTGTTGTATAGCAAAGACATCCACAAATTGTGACTTAAAAAGAAAAATAAGCATTTATTTGGCTCACGGATCTGATGGTTTTGTTGGTTCAGCTGGGTGGTTCTGGGAAAGGGGGGAGGTGATATTTCATATACTGCAGTCAGATGGAGGCTGGAGCTGGGGTTATTTTGAAGGT
This sequence comes from Oreotragus oreotragus, assembly GCA_006410675.1. Lineage (NCBI taxonomy): Eukaryota > Metazoa > Chordata > Mammalia > Artiodactyla > Bovidae > Oreotragus > Oreotragus oreotragus. The sequence continues at coordinate 213,048 of SJYX01021842.1, forward strand.
ATTTTCGCTTCTGTATCTGGCCCCTGGGCTCAAAGACTCAACAGCGAGGGGTTAGCAGAGCTGAGGCTCCCCAAGCATCACCCCCCTTCTCTCTCCCTCCCTCTCCCTCCATCTCTCTCTCTCTCTCTCTCTCTGGTGGCCTCAGGGTTGTCAGGTCAGATCTCTTACATGGTAAGCTAAGGCCCATAGAGAATTTTCCAAGAAAAACGAAGAGAAAAATAAAGCCTTTTCTATTGCAGCCTTGTAGATCACCCAGTCTCACTTTCATCATATTCTACTCACCACTTAGTCACAAAGGTGGTTCCTTAATTCAAGGGGAGGAGACACAGATGCTGCCTTCTGATAGGAAGAGCTTAAAATAACTTTCAGATATGCTTTCAAACTGCCCCCAAACACCCTCACTGGTCCATGCAGTCTCCACTGACAACTCGAGAGAAATACAGTATCTCTGTTCATCCCCTTACGGGACCATCAGGAAGAGAGCCTCCCAAGACTTCTCCCACCATCCTTGTTGGGAAACCTGGTCCCTCAGAGCCCTTATCAACCACTCCATTCTTAATGCCCATTATTAAGCTTCTCCAGAGCCAAGATGGGGCCAACACTGGGGTGACTCACTCCAGGAAGAAAGGTAGGGCTTCCCAGACAGTCACCTGGAGGAGGGGTGGGCGGTCCCTATAATATCAGCGTGATGAAAAGGCAGTCTCTATAATACCTTGGGATGATAACTTGGTTCTGTTATGGAGTAGGCTTTTTGTTTCTCTTAACCTTACTTGCTAAGAAGCTAAAATTTGTATTGACTATGTTGACTAAAGAAATGTACAACCTTAAAGTTGAGATGTGAGATGACTGCATGGCAGATGTGAGTTTAAGCAAACCCCAGAAGATAGTAAAGGACAGGGAAGGCTGGCATGCTGCAGTCCATGGGGTCGCAAAGAGTCGGACATGACTTAGCAACTGAACAGCAACAACAGAAGTTGAGAGTTACGTTTTATTCAGCAGACATTCTAAGGACTTCAAATCCTGGAGACAGGACTGTTAGATGGCTCTGAGGGACTTCTCCAAAGCGGCCAGGGAGGAGTCAGGATCCCTGGGAGTTTTTACAACAAAGAGGATCAGTCAAGGCATCAAAAGATTACTGTTAATTAAAGAAAACCACACTTACCAAGTTAAGGAATTTAGCACATTTCTATGTATGAGAAGATGCAAGAGGATGGGCTTACTGAAACTGTCCCTTTGATAGGCACCTCGGCTACTTGGGGCCAGTATCCTGTGTTTTCTCATCCTGAGTTTCCTCAGGGCTTACCACAGGGATGGCTGTAACATGATGGCTTGATGGCCACAGCATCCTTTTTTTTTTTTAACTGATGGCACACATATTTTTCATTCACAAATACTAGTTGTGGTGACTGTTGAATTCGGTTCCTGCTCCAGAAAGCCGGAGAAGGCAATGGCACCCCACTCCAGTCCTCTTGCCTGGAAAATCCCATGGATGGAGGAGCCTGGTGGGCTGCAGTCCATGGGGTCGCTGAGTCAGACATGACTGAGCGACTTCACTTTCACTTTTCACTTTCATGCATTGGAGAAGGAAATGGCAACCCACTCCAGTGTTCTTGCCTGGAGAATCCCAGGGATGGGGGAGCCCAATGGGCTGCCGTCTGTGGGGTCACACAGAGTCAGACACGACTGAAGTGACTTAGCAGCAGCAGCAGCTCCAGAAAGCAGATATTGAAACGAGGAACTGGGTGCATGTGTGCTAAGTTACTTCAGTCGTGTCCAACTCTGTGCGACCCCATGGACGGTAGCCCACCAGATTCTCCAGGCAAAAATACTGGAGTGGGTTGCCATGCCCTTTTCCAAGGGATCTTCCCAACCCAGGGATCGAACCCACATCTCATGTCTCCTGCACTGGCAGATGGGTTCTTTAACCACTAGTACCACCCAAGAAGCCCAGCAAATTGGGTGCAATGCCTTATTTGTGACCCTAGGAAGCCCTATAAGGGAGACAGGGAAGGGAGAAAAGCCAACAGAAAGTATGGCAATGGGATTGGTTATCACCAAGGGCAGCTGGGAGCCCCCAAGGGAACTTGTAGAACCTTGACCAGCTGCCCCACTAAGGGCCAAGGAACTTGGGTCTTTGTCTCCCATCTCCTGCCCTTCAGGGTTGGAGGTGACTCCTGGGGGGGTCTCACTTGTGAGCTGCCCACCCTGTGGAGCCACAGGAAGCCACGGGCTGGTCCAGGCATTGTGACCAGGAGCCCTCCACGGCAGGCCAGGAGAACCGCAGCCTCCCAGCAGCCCAACCACCAGCTCCTGGTACAAACACAGCAGACTTTTCACCGCATCAAATTCTCTTTTAGAAGGAGGCCGAGTGCACATTATTTTTCAAACAAGAGATTCATGCATCAGGGTCGGTCACCTATTACTCTTGAGTGCGGGGACCGCGAGAGCCTAGGACAGCGCATCACTGAGGAGCCTCGGCGAGGCCCTGCTGATTAGGATTCTCGCTGATCAAAAGAGCATGGAGAGAAAAGTGCTCACCTACGCAGACCCCTGGGGCGGCGGACTCATTACCAGAAGCTGATTACCCAGATCCCCGTCTCTCCCCCACCCCCAGCTGTCTGCCTGGTTCCCTTTCAGGGCTCATTAGCGTCTGGCTGCAGACGAGCTGTGGGTGAGATCAGAACCACAGGAGGCCCCCTTTTTTTCCCCCTTGATTCTGGCCAGGATGAAGAACAAAGTTGAAACCAGTAACAGATGCTATCATTTCTTTTCATTGTTTTTTAAATGCGGTAAAATACACAGAACATAAACTTTGCCACTTCAACCACTTTTAAGTGTACAGCTCAGTGGCACTGAGTACATTCACATGGTTGTGCAACCAACCCCACCATCATCTCCAGAACCTCATCAGCACACAACAGGATTTGGGGCTGTCTGTGAGTTGGGGTTTTCCATCATGTCCCTGTTAGTTGCTCTGTCATGTCCAACTCTTTGCCACACCATGGACTGTAACCCACCAGGCTCCTCTGTCCATGGGATTCTCCAGGCAAGAGTACTGGAGTGGGTACAGTTCGATTCCCTTCTCCAGGGGCTCTTCCTGACTCAGAAATTGAACCCAAGTCTCCTGCATTGCAGACAGATTCTTTACTACCTATTTGGACATTCAAGAGTTGGCTGGATTAAATAAAACGTCACTTCTGGGGAGACAAAAAAAAGTCAATTTTTAGTATGTTTTGTATCAGATATTTTTCTTAGTGGAAATTGCTATACAATAAACTATCCCAGAATATAGTGGCTTAAAACAACCACCACGCACTTATTTAGTCGTTATTCTAAAGAATGGTGGTAGGGCCTGGGTTCAGCTGGATGACTGCCTCTCTGGACTGGATGCACTTGACATTGTCTGGGCATGGCCCTGTGTCTGCTGTCCACTGCTGGGTCTGCTGGGGTCTACCTGGCTTGAGGTGGCTCAGCTGGGATTAGTCATCTTGGCCCCACGTGGTCTCTCAATCTAGGGCGTATTCAACATGGAAGCTCAGCTAGACCTTGGAAGCAGCACATGGCCCCTACAAAAAATTGTGATAAAAAATTATCATATCATTCAATCTAATAGATCTTTTTCACATAAATGAGAACATAAAAAATATACTGGTCTGCATCTTGGTTTTTTAGGTGTGTTTATTCACATATTTATTTTAATTCATTTATTTTTAATCGAAGGATAATTGCTTTGCAGTATTGTGTTGGTCTCTACCAAATACCAACATGGATCAGTCATAGGTTTACCCATGTCCCCTCCCACTTAAACCTGGTGTTTTTTATTTACCTCTGTGTCCTGGAGATCAGGCTTCCTAGGTGGTGTTAGTGGTGAAGAATCTGCCTGCCATGCAGGAGACATGAGAAACTCCGGTTCCATCCCTGAGTCAGGAAAATCCCCTGGAGGAGGGCAAGGCAACCCACTCCAGTATTCTTGTCTGGAGAATCCCTTGGACATAGGAGCCTGGCAGGCTACAGTCCATAGGGTCACAAAGAGTCAGACATGACTGAGTAACTCAGCACACATGCCCTAGAGCTCATTTTACATTAGTACATAGGGCCTGCTATCACTCTTTTCCCTGACAGCATAGGTATGGCTGTAGCTTATTTCACCATTCCCTCTCCAATGCACACTTAGTCTTGGTTCTAGTTTTTATTATTACAAATACTACCTGGATATCCACTCAGCATCTGAATCTGGGAATCTGCAGAAAGACAGTTGAGGATATGCCATGCCAGCCCCTGTCTTCCTGTCTCATGGTCCTTTGGCTCCCAGCAAACTGGTTCAACCTATGATGAAACCTCTCAATCACTGGCTCCTGTGTCACAAGATATGTCCTCTGATGTTATAAGCAATGCTGGAAACACCAACCAAAGTCCTTGTCCTTTCCTCTCCTTATAGCTCTTAAATTGGTTGGACTCTTAAAATCAGGACTTGAATGTCAAGCAAACTCTTACCTCTGTGGGCAGGAGTCTTTCTTGTCTGGAAGACTTTCAGTGAAGAGATTCTAGTTTCCCAGACAGACCGGGTTTATCTTGATCCTGCCACTCAATAGCTGTGTGACCTTGGGCAACTTGCTTGTCTTCTCTGAACTTCTGTTTCCTCAAATAAAATAGTATACCCAGGCAATCGGTTTCTGATGAGAATTAAGTGAAATGACATACCTGTCACAGAGCAGGCACTCAACAAATTGGCTCCTTAAACCAAGTTCCAAAGCCAAAACACTTGGTGTTTTCCTAGCACATTTAAGATGATGGTATTTTTAAGGAACTATGAAAAAGTCTTCTTCAAGCCCTTCTTACTGGCTGATGTGGGGTAGGTAGTACTTGTTTTCTGACCTCAGAGAGATCGCTGGATTGTGATTCTTAACTCCTAAATGCTAGCCACATCCTTGGCACAGAGAACTGGGTCCCAGAGGTCTTTTTCCTAAAGAATTAAAAGTCGGGAGCGCAGTCAAGAAAGCATATTCTTCTCAGCACCCTTACAACATCACTAGATGATCTGTCTCATCTCCTGGCCTCTAGTTCAGTCCAGTCTGAACTAGACTATAGACATGTGAATTACCCACCATCCACACCAAGCCACCTTTATGAGCAGAGGAGGAAAAGCAGGTCGGGAGTGGAAGGTCAACTGGCCTCATCACTCTGTTTCTGCTTATTAATTTCAGAATAAGGTTTTTATTTAGACTTTTTAAGCACATGCTCATTTTCATGTCATCTATAATAATAAAAAAAAAAAGAAAGAAAGAAAAAGCAAACCTTTCTACCAAGAAATCACCATTTTCAACATTTGGCACACACCATCCTGGACATCTCTTCAAACATTTATGCAGCTCAAACATTCAAAATAGGAGAGGTGGTCTTATTTGAGGGAAAAGATTATATGAAATATCCTACTTGTTTACTTATTTATTTTCTGTTTTCTAACCCTCCCACCCTATAGCCTAGATTGGAAAGATCCATAAGGGTGGGAAATTTGATTATCTTGTTCACCATGGAATCCTCAAAACACAGTGTCTGACACATGGTGGATTCTCAACATATATGTTGAATATTGACATATTTCAATATTGTTGGATGTCTTCATGATTCTTTTACCTTGGAGGTCAGTGGCTTCCCCAGGGTATATCTTGGGTTGATCACTGCACATCCTTTATTCTGGGACATTTTGTTCTATTAACATTTTCTTATCTTAATAAAGTTTTTTTCTATTATATCCTTGAGTCTATTATTTCATTTTCCTATTTTCTTCTTCAGAAACAGTGATTGTGGGTATGTGGGTCTCCTTTGTCTCCATGTCTATCATCTGATTTGTAATCATTATTTAGAGTTCATTTTTCCATTTCATTTTGTGCAGTGATCTCAAACATACATACTATCTGTTTATTTTCTAGTATGTTTCCCTGTACGTTTACTTTCCTTACTTTAAAGGCACATCTTTCCTTAAGTCTTATGTTCTTGGGCTGGCATTGCTCAGGAAAGCTCTTTAGGGCATCTGCTCTCTGGGTTGCAATAAGGTTCTGGCTATCTGTTCCCCATCCCTCCCCAGCTTTCTCTCTGGGGGTTTTCCTTGGATAGAATTAGGTTTCTAAATCAATTTCCAGATCACAGGCAACAGAAATAGACTACCAGAATATCAATTTATCTTTCAGCTACCCCTTCATCCCGACCTTGCTGTAAGTAGTGGATAACTTCTGGTAGAAATAAAGGCATTTCCAACCTGGGCTGCCCATGGATCTCAACTCTCTAAGAATCCTTGAGTGTGCTCTTCTTGGTGTTAACAGATACTTTTAAAGAAACACAAACTGTTATGAGAGGTGGAGGCTGCAAGTGTCCACTGCTGGCTCACTTTCTGGTCTCAATCTAGATTTCCTAGCATTAGCCAGGAATGTTTCATGGTTTGCAGTGTGATGCTGTGACAGTTTCCTATTTCACTGACAATGGATTGTGTTCCTTCTATTTTCCCCGTTGCTAGTTTAGACGGAGTTGAAACAAGGGGGAGAACAAAGATGCTACCAATCTTACAGCAGTATCAGATTGATCAGAGGGGTCACAGATGGACCAGGTGAAAGATTTCTGCAACTGCAAATCATGGGTCTAAAGCCAGCTGAATGCCTATGATGCTGTCAGCTTTCTCGGCTGGCCTCCTAATCACCTCTCTCTATGGCAAAGATGCTGCTTCATGCACACACCATGTGCCCCACTAATGATGCCTTCCCTAGCCATGCTACCTTCTCCTCCATGTTACAGTAGGTGCCACGTGGCTTCCTGAGAGTAGTGGAAGCCTGGCATGCTGCAGTCCATGGGGTCACAAAGAATTGGGCACAACTGAGTGACTGACCTGAACCGAACTGAGAGTAGTGGGATGTCCCAGTGATTTGCAGGCATAAGTAGGTGCCCCAAATGGATGACTAAGAAGGAGACCTCTCTTGGGAAACAGCAGCTTTCAGTCTTCATGTTGTAGAAAAGAAGAATTTTGGTTGGTAAGGGAAACGGCCACAGCCTTCCCAGGGCAATCTCCAATTATCCAGTTGGCTAACTTGGGCTATTCTTGTGCGCAAAACTGGAGAAATGATGGGAATGTAGCTCATATTCCCACTGGGGGAGAAGAGAGCTCCCATTTCCTTCTGCAGCTGGAAGCTTCCCTATTGCTGTGAGATCAGAAACAGAAATCCTTCTAGTGTCATGTTGTACAAATCCCAGGCATTTTCAGTTGGCCTCCTTGCCCAACCAGTTTCCAGTCTTCTGCCCCTGACATGTCTCCTACTCATAAACTTTTCTTCAGTGCATAGAACCTTAGTAAAAATATCCTGGCTCATCCATTTTGAATATAAAATGCCACATCTACTTCAATCTTTGAGTTAGTTACCAAGTTATGACAGCAGAAATAAACAACCAGTCCCCTAGGGTGGGGTCAGGGTACTGCCAATTTCTGGCTACATTTCCCATGATCCTTTAGTTCAAGTTCAGTTCAGTTGCTCAGTCATGTCGATATCTCTGTGTCCTCATGGACTGCAGCACGCCAGGCTTCCCTGTCTGTCACCAACTCCCAGAGCTTGCTCAAACTCATGTCCATCAAGTCGGTGAGGAGGCCATCCAACCATCTCATCTTCTGTCATCCCCTTCTCTCCCCACCTTCAATGTTTCCCAGCATCAGGGTCTTTTCAAATGAGTCAGTTCTTTGCATCAGGTGGCCAAAGTATTGGAGTTTCAGCTTCAGCATCAGTTCTTCCAATGAATATTCAGGACTGATTTCCTTCAGGATTGACTGGTTGGATCTCCTTGCTGTCCAAGGGACTCTCAAGAGTCTTCTCCAACACCACAGTTCATGGGAACGCACACTTACAACAGGACAGGGTGGGGTAGCTTCTATTCAATGAGTGGACCATGCTAAGATTTTTGTGTTTTCTGCAGTTGGTATGTGCTTTAAATGTCTGGCAATGTCCAATTCAATAAATTCTGTTGACCACATACAGTGACACCCCAACACACACAATTCGACTGTGTCATTTCTGCAAACTGTTCTCATGTGAATGCAACAGGACAAATTCAGTGCCCAAGCTCGGGGGACTCGGTCTGCTGAGGCCCCTGTTCAGACAAGGTGTTGCTTTTCTGAACAAGGATATTCAGACAAGGTTTGTCTGATGTGATCTAAAATACGTCTGCTAATGTTTTGACTCTCATCTCCCCAAAAGGTAGGGAGTCTCGATCTTCTCCCGTGGAATAAGAGCTGGGGTTCATGACTCACTTCTAACGAAAGAATGCAGCAGACATGTCTGTGAGTGACATCTGAGCTAGGTCATGAAAGGTGGAGCCTCCACCTGGCTGGTTGCACTCTTAGAACTGAGACACCAGGTTGTGAAAAAGCCCAGGGAGGCAGAGAAGCTGCGTGAGAGTCACAGCCACAGCCACAGCTGACCGGCCAACAACCAGCATCAATCATCAGCCGTAAGAGTGAGGAGCCTTGGGTGAATCCAGCCCCCAGGCTTCAAGACACCCAGTCAACACCACCTAGAGCATGGATGGGTGACTCCTCCCCTATTTGTCTGCTTGGAGGTCAGAACAAGGTACCACAGGTCGGGCAGCTTAAATAACAGATTCATTTTCTCTTACTTCTGGAGGATGGAGGTCCACGATCAAGGCAACACAGCAGGGCTGGTTCTCTCTGAGGGCTGGAGGGAAAGGCTTCCCCCCATGGCCTGAGATGATGTCTTCTCTCTGCTGGGCCTCTGCATCATTCCTCCTCTGTCCATATCTTCATTCAAATTTCCTCTTCTTATAAGGACACCAGTCATATGAGACAAGGGCCCACCCTAATAACCTTGTTTTGACTTAATCATCACTGAAAAGAACCTATCTCCAAATACAGTCCCAATTTGAAGGACTGGAGGTAAGACTTCAGTATGAATTTACTTGGGGGTGGAACACCATTCTGCCCGCAACACCTGCCATGTCTGTTCAAAATGCAGATTTTCAAGCAAAACAAATACCGTCACTCTTTGGAATCGCTAAGACTTGCAGTAGTGTGATTTGTAGCAGAAAGTAACCAGCCCACCCAAAGTCAATAAGTAACTGTGTACCTGGTGACTGTTTCAGAATACATCAAGCAAATGCCCTCAGACACCTGGGGATGGTACCCACAGGGTCAGGGCCAGACCACAGGAAACACCTGGAAGAAGGTTGCAGGGACTGCATATTAATGCACGGTCTGTCCCTCAGTCATGTCTGACTCTTTGCAGTCCCATGGACTGAAGCTGGCCAAGCTCCTCTGTCCATGGGATCTCCCAGGCAAGAATACTGGAGCAGGTTGCCATGTCCTTCTCCAGGGGACCGTCCTGCATCTCCTGCATTAGCAGGAGCACATTTTCCCTGCTTCTTGGCTCAGAGCCTTAAAAGAAGCATTTTTATTGGCCCAGCTTGTCTTTTTAAGTCAAGCCACAAAATGTTTCTAAGCAGTTTTCTGATTGGTTGCCTAGGATCAGGTGGCCACTCTAACCCAATCAATTATATTCTAGAGTAAGAGATGGGCATGAAGTCCAGGACATTGCCCCTCTAGTCAGCACTGGGACCATCACTGTGGTGAGCAGCTCTGGTAGGAGTCCTTAGGACAGTACAAAGGGTGAGGGAGACCACCATGGACCCCTGTTCGATCTTGCTGTCCCTGAGGAGTCCTGTGGTCAGTTTCACCCAATTCAGGAGGCTTTATGCTTCATGCTTCACGCATAGCCTGTTAATGACAGACTCAGGCTTAGAGCCAAGCCTCTGGACTAGCACCATGGCATTGACTTCAGCCTCCTTTTGTGGCGAAAAACAGCTAGCGTTCAATCCATCTCTTCTGGGCATTCACCATTCCTGTGCAAGTCAGTGACTTTGCAGCGACTTTTATCAGGCAAATGGGTATCCTTGGCTCCTCAACCAATGCCACACCTGAGTTGGCAGATACACACTCCAGCTCCCCTGCCCCTTGGGTAGGACAACTCTGAGCTGCACTCCATATCACCTTCTAGAGGTCACCGGCAGGGCTGAAGCCCTTTTGGCCACACCGGTGACTTGCTCATTAATGCCAACAAGCTGATCTCACCTGTATCCTTTTCCACCTGCACTTCCTGAAGTCACCCCTCAAATGAACCACTTGCACTTATAATTCCTCTGAGGGTCTGCTTCTGGGGAACTGAAAACAAACATGCTTTTCAAGGAAAACAAGTGGTGGGCCCACGTCCATAAGAGAAGCCTGAAATCAAGGTGTGGACAGAGACCCGGACAGAGAGATACCGAACTCCAGACCAGGGGTGTGGGATCACTTAAAGCATCAACTACAAAGGTCACTCACCAGGTCCAGTGCTGCAGAGACAAGCAGGCTGCAGGTGAAGAGGCACGACCATCAGGAAACGGGCTACTTACAGCCTGGATGCCCTGTCACCATCCTTCAGTGTTTCATTTTTCCATTTTTAACTTCTCTCATTATTGACTCATTAATAATGATTTCTACCACATTGACTTTTCTCCAAAATCTTGACTAACAATTTGACAAGAGATTAATAAAGAGTAAGACTTCAGATGTCAAGTTTTTTTCTGAGCAAAAGTGTCCAAGGTCTTCTCTATCTCTAGATGGGTATTCTTGGCTCCATCACCACATTCTTCAGACACTGAAAAGAAACTATTTAGCTGGGCAGATATAGCAGAGCTGAATTAAATTGACCCGTGTGATACAGAAAGTACACTGAGCACATTTAAGGAAGGGGGTCTCTGAAAGAAATATTTTTCACTTGTAGCTGAGTGCTGAAATTATTTTAAGGAAGTAACAATTAGGCTAAGCATTTAAAACATAGACATGGATGACAGCATCTAAAATTCAGACAGACTAGGAGAACCACACGCTTGGTATTAAATAAAAGGCTAAATGCACTTTCTTTTTTCTGTGATTTCTTTCTTTTCACAAACATAAATCTGACCCCATTCAAAAGCCAATGCTTGTGCCTACATTCTGGAAGGAGAGAGGACATTTCTATCTGTAGTAGAATATCAGCACCTCATTTAATCCAGATACATGCTGCTGCTGCTANGGGGCTGGCACCTCGTGGAGAGAGCTCACCGGCCAGGCCCAGGGCCGCACGTGCCCACCGGGAAGCGGGGTTGGGGTGTGGGGGCGCAGGGTCTCCCCACTGCTGGGCGGGCAGGAACCGACGCCAGCACCTGGGGCGACTCCCAGGCCTCTCCGCTACCCTGACAAGCACACACACTTTGTGGGCCAGATGCAGAGGCCTAGGCTACAGAGCTGGAGAGTCCCTGGTGGCTCAGCGCCTGCCTGCCATGCAGGAGACCCAGACTCGAGGCCCAAGAACACACTCAAGTAAGTGCTGGCCAGAGAGGCAAAGTGCACAAGATGGGCCCTTCAAACACATAGGCAAAAAATCAAGCATTTTAAAAAGAAGAAATGGAGATTGGAGGAGAGCTGGTAGCTTTGGGGCTCAAGCAGGACTCGGGCGTCAGGGTGTCCCCGGGTCCTCCTGTGAGTCAGAGCATCTGAGATGCGCCCTGGCACTGAGCCCCTGGACGTCCAGGTCTTGGTGACAGACACTGTGTCTCTACCAGGAGCTCGCAGCTGAAGACGGGAACCCGTCCCAAGGCCAGGGCCGTGCCCCCCCCACCCACCAGCAGCAGGGGAGGCAGTGGGAGACCCTGTGCCCACGCGGGCCCTGGACGACCCTCCCCAGGGGGGCACAGGCTGAGCCCCCTTCGTGGATCCAGCCCCGCCGTGGGGCTGGGTGTCAAGCGGGGCTCCTGGGGTGACTCCCACGGGCACCCGGAGCCCAGTTCGGGCCAGGTCCATGTCCCAGCAGGAGGGGCAGAGCCTGAGGCCTGGGCGGGGGAGGACAGAGGGGCCTGGTCCTGAGGGACATGGGATCATGTGACGTGATCACAGGATGCAATGTACCCTGGAGAGGAGGGAGATCAGGAGTCAGGGCAGCAGAGCGCTTCCCCCAGCTCCCCTGAAAATGGCCGCAGCGGGAGAGGCAGAGTCCGCCTGGCCACCCCATCATTAAAGTTCAAAACTCCAGGCCCCTGGGCAGTGCTTAAAGCAATAGGTGCAGGATTGGGCGGCCGACATGGGGGAGAGGGTCGCCTCCCAGGCTGGCGTCGGGGTCCTGGGACACAGCGGGGCCAGGTCGCTTTCCTACCAGAGGTGGGGAAAGCCACATCCGGCCCAAGGGCCAGCCCCCTCCAGCCCGGCTCTTCCTGGCTGTCCTTTAGCTTTGGGGGCAGGACTGACCTCCTTGAGGTGCTCGGATGGCAGGGTGCCCACGGCCCTGTCCTGCCCCACCCAAGCACTCTCCCGGCTCGCCGGGGACCGCGGCAGGCAGCGGGGACGCTCACAGCAGCAAATGCAGATGTCAGGCGGTATGCGGCTAATTACTGGCAACGTGCAGGAGCAAACTGAGAAATGATGGATTTAATAAATCCCCACATTTTTTGTTTACACCAACAGCAATTTGGGTGCAGGGCCGGGGGGGGAGGGAACGTGCTTGGTATGCAGAGTCACACCTGCCTCCCTGCCTCCCCGCCGCCTGGTGCCTCGGGGCAAGCAGACAGGGGGCAGGTGGATAATTGCATCCTTCTCCCCGTGTGTGTGGCCATGGGGACCGTTTTAAGGAGGAGGCCGCGACGAATCCTGTTTAACCTAAGACGGCCGTGCAGCACTGAGGGAGACCGCTTGGTACACAATAAACCACAGGCATCCAGCCCCCCTGAGTCTCCCGGGGCCCAGCTCGTCCAGGGGAGAAGCTGAGCCCCTTTAAGGATGTGGAGGGAAACCCCTCGCCATGTAGTGCTCTGAGTGCTGAATGAAGAGGACCACGCCTCTGGGAAGAACCCCTCCAGCCCGACTCCGCTCTCCATCCAGCCATGTGATGCTGGACACGGATGTGAAAGTCTCCCACGCGCGCTGCTGAGCCTCCAGCTGGGACGTGGGGAGAGGGTCCCAGAGGGCCCCTCCTGCTGAGGAACCGCCTGGCTGGCTGGGGAGAAAGTGCACAGAGAACTGTCCCCTGAGCCTCCCGAAATGGGGAGTCAGCACCCACACCCACACCGCAGGGAGCCTCACACGCCCCAGGGCTGGCTGCGATCAGGCCCTTTCCCCTCAGGCCCCCCCTCGCTGGCTTCCCACTCAGGCTCCTGGTATCAGGTACGGATGTCTGGGCCGTCGCTGTGACCTGGTCTCAGGGGCCTTGCGTGTGTCCCCCTCTACCTGCAGCCCCTGGACCCACTTCCCCCGGGGGCACACAGAGCCCTGCCCATGGCCTGCCAGGTGCAGACACTGCTTCACCCTCAGGTGGCCCCCCTGTGCCATCTGAGGGACCTGCAATCTCACTTCCAGCCCCTGAGGTCCCGTCCCACCACGCAGGGTCCTGGCCCAGGCATGCAGCCCCTGGCCCGGCACTTTCCCTGGCCCCCGCCTTCTGCGGGGGGGTGAGAGCCAGCAGGACCGGTTAGCATTCCGGGCATGGGCCCCTGGTGACAGCAGTAGCTCAGCACAATTTACAGCTTTATTTCCTGTTACAAACTCGGCCTGGAGATGATGAATTGGACCTGCAGAGCCCCGCCAGGGACACACGCTGCAAGGGGCCCCACATGTCCTCCCGCTGAGCCTGGGCGTCCTGAGCAGCGGCCTGCAATCCTGGCCCCTCGGGGGCCTGGCTCCCCAACACCGTCAGCAGCCGGGCCCAGCCCAGGGCTCAGGGAGCATTTCTAGGACAACAAGGCACACAGCCTGTGCCGCCTCCATCTGGCCGTCCTTCTCTGAGCCTCCCGGACTGTGAGGCTGGAAGCAGAAACCCAGACCGGAGAGGCCTCGACCGGGATGTAGCCATGGTGATGGTGGGGGCCACCGTCCCCTGTCCTTCCGCTGGCCCCGTGGTAGGCAGCGGCTGCTTGTCACAGTCCAGGATCAATACACAGAGGCCTCTAACCCTGGGCTTCCCAGGCGGTACTAGGCTTAAAGAACCCACCTGTCGAGGCAGAAGACATAGGAGATCCCGGAGTCAGGAGGGTGCCCGGGAGGAGGGAATGGCAGGCCTCGGGCTGCGATCCAGGGTTGCACAGACTCAGACTCGGCTGAAGCAACTGAGCCCTGTCAACCCTGAAACCAGCCCTTCCTGTGGGTCTCCTGGGAGCCAAGCATGCGGCACTGAGGGGAACGGGTCGGGGGCTGGGGACCAGGGACTCAGGCCAGATCTGCAGTCACACAGGATCGTAGGGGGCCTAAGGGAGTGTCAGCCCGTCCTCTGGCGGAGGAGGCTTTGGTGTGGAACTAGGGGAGCCGGGGGGAGCGGGGAGCAGGCCTGAAGGACCCCGGGGTCGGGGAGAGTCAGGGAGGCAGAGGGCAGAAGGCAGCCTGGAGGAGGAGCCTGGGGGCCCGCAGACCGTTAGCGCCTGATGCCAAGCCCGCTGGTGCCACACAGCCTGGACCCCGCGCCCTGCGGGACAGAAGGCCCATCTGCCCGGCTCAGCCCTGCTGCCTGGCAGTTGGTCGCCAGAGGGGACATGCGTCCGAGAGCAGCAGGGAGTAACCGGGGCAACGCGACACAGCAAGCTTCCTCCCCAGCTCTCCACACACATTCAGCATGTGCAGCTGGGGGTTGGGCGGATCGTGGGCTCCCTGGACTCTCCTCCCCAGTCCAGCTCCGGCTCGTCGCCCCAGGGGCCGCCGGGCTCCCTGGACTCCCGCTCTGGGCACACACCTCCTCCCCAGTCCAGCTCCAGCTCATTGCCCCAGGGGCCGCCAGGCTCCCTGGACTCCCGCTCTGGGCACACATCTCCTCCCGGTCTAGCTCTGGCTCATCACCCCAGGTGCCGCCAGCCCCGGATGCTGTGCCCACGTTCTGTGGCCTCACCCCCCGAGGACTCTGCTCACATGCCCGCTATTGTCCGGTGAAGCTGACCATGTGCTGCCGGCCCCCTGACCTTTCTCAGGGAAGGTCAGGTTGTGGGGGAGGCCGTTGGGGTTCAGGGTGCTCAGGAGTGGGAGGCTGGGCCCTGACCCCGACACCAGGACTGGTTCCCAAGTGCAGTGCCCAGCACACTCTGGAACGTGGAGGGGGGACCGGGCCAGGGACACAGGCGGTGGGTCCGTGGCTCATGGGGGTGGCCTCCGCCTCCTGCCCTCGGCGTCCGCCCTCTCAGATCTGGAAACTGTGGTCAAAGCCTGGAGGAAGGAAGGGTCATAGGCCCCGTGAGGCCGACCCCAGGCTGAGCTCCTCAACCGAGCCCTCCACGGGTCAGCATACCCCCACCTACCCGTGCCGTCAGGAGCAGAGCCATCCATCTGAGTTTAATTTGGAAATTAGACAGTGCTCACATCCCATTATGTGGGGAGCAGGGTGATCTACAGCTTCATTAATCAGGGGCGGCGGCAGCAGCGGCCGGAAGGCCAGCAAGGTCACCAGAGGGGACAGCTCAGACTGTTGCAGAACCTGGGGCCACTGGGCCTCCTGAGCTCTGTGCTGCTGCCCCCAGAAGCGCCCGTCTCACCTGCTTCCAGCTGCCCGGCCCCTGGGCACCGAGGGACTGCTGCCTCCTGGATGTTCCCCGAGCCCAGGCTCCCCACAGAAGGGGCAGGCAGGTCCCAGCAGAGGAGCGGGTGCCCTAGACCATGGGCAGAGGGGCAGGGTCTCAGGCTCAGCCGTCATCTCCTCCCCCAGCTACTGCCAGGACAGAGCTGCAGATAGAGGCCTCATGGGGCCAGGTTGGGGATGGAGGGGAGACTCAGGCTCAGAGGGGGTGGCTGAGAGGAGGCAGGGCAGAGACGGATGACATGGCTTCGAGACCAGGAGCCCGGGGCCACTGGGAGTGCCTTCCCCTCTGCCCCCAGCTTCAGGCTTCCAGGCTCCTGGCAGTGAAAGGATGAGTGTCTGCCGTCCTAAGCCCCCAGTTCAGTTCAGTTCAGTCACTTAGTCATATCCAACTCTTTGCAACCCCATGGACTGCAGCACGCCAGGCCTCCCTGTCCATCACCAACTCCTGGAATTCACCCAAACCCACGTCCATTGAGTCAGTGACACCGTCCAACTGTCTCATCCCCTGTCGTCCCCTTCTCCTTCCACCTTCAATCTTTCCCAGCATCAGGGTCTTTCCAATAAGTCAATTCTTCACATCAGATGGCCAAAGTATTGGAGCTCCAGCTTCAGCATCAATCCTTCCAACAAACATTCAGGATTGATCTCCTTCACAGCCCACAGTAATTTACTGCCAGCCCTACGAAGCTCACCCCTGGCCCCTGAGCCCTGCTGTTCACATGCTGACTGTCCTATGGAACAGCCCCCCATGGGCCAGGACAGCCTGAGACTCAGTCGCCAAGCCCAGACAGGCACACTCCCCCTAAAGTCAAGCCCATGTAGGGAGGGGGAGGCCACCTGCAGGGGCCACGGCCTCACCAGCCACCTCGAGTCACGAGCCCGCGTGTAAGCAAATGCCGGGGTGAGGTGCACCCACAGAAGCCATGTGGCTGTGCATGAAGCGGCCCGGAGGAGCCCTTCCATCCACGGGGCCCCTGTCTCCTGGGAGCGCCAACACCCGCCGGCTTCAGGGGCCAAGGGCTGATTTTCTCTTTCATGGCAACTCTCATTTCTCCTTTAAAATTGATCTGAGGTTCTGTGTGACTCGAGGAAGGAGCTCCAGAGATGATGGTGGAAAGGGTGCTCAGCACGTAGGGGACTCAGTGCCTGCAAACCGGCGCCTCGGGGTAGAGTGCGAGCGCCGTGTCCCTCGTCCTTTGTCATAACAAGAGATGCATCAAAGTTGTGTACACTTGAGGCCAAGCAGCAAACAGCAGACAGGGCTCCGGGTGACTCGGCCGCCCAGCCCCCGGGCAAGCGCTGCTCACGGTTTATATCTCATGCGCGGCCCCACGCCTCTGTCGGGGCTCTTTGTCAATAAAGCTTTATTCGCAGCCTCGCTTCTCGTCCGCTGACTGCTTTCAGAGCAACTGCTGTTAAGTCAAGGGTCTGGAGTGCAGACACAGGGCCCTTCGGCCTCAGGAGCCCCGTGGCTGGGCCCTCCTGTTGGGGGGAGGGGGTCATGACAGGTGTTGACCAAGGAGCAGGCACTGAGCCCCTTGGCCCCCGCTGTGGGCTCCAGGGGAGGGGATTGTGTCTGCGTGCCCACCCTCCCCCCAGGCAGCTCTGCCCCCAGCTGCAGGTGATTTTGCATCCCCGTGACCTTACGTCCCAGGGCCTGGCCCGTTTCTCTCCCTGGGTTCCATTGGGGAGACTCAGCCCTCAAGGCCTCCACTAGGGAAGGGCCACCCGCTGCCCGTGAGCCTCGAGTCAGCCGGCGAATGGCCTCAGCTCCACCTACAGGGCCTCGCCCCTACACCCTGGACCTACATGCAGCCCTTGGCCTAGACAGGATGATGGCCGAGCTCCCGGGAATGAGGGGCGTTTGTGGGGGTGGGGAGTGCGGCTCATCCTGAAACTTTAACCCTAAGCAAGTTCAGCTCAGCTGCCCCAGGGTGAGCCCAGGCACAAGCCAGGAGCCCAGGGTCAGGAGCTGCCCAGACAGTGGCGGGTGGGGGGGGTGTCCTCTGCCCCAGGCCCCAGCCTGGCCCCCAGCCTCAGATTCCAGCTGCCGGGACAGCTCTCAGCACGTAGGGGACTCAGTGCCTGCAAACCGGCGCCTCGGGGTAGAGTGCGAGCGCCGTGTCCCTCGTCCTTTGTCATAACAAGAGATGCATCAAAGTTGTGTACACTTGAGGCCAAGCAGCAAACAGCAGACAGGGCTCCGGGTGACTCGGCCGCCCAGCCCCCGGGCAAGCGCTGCTCACGGTTTATATCTCATGCGCGGCCCCACGCCTCTGTCGGGGCTCTTTGTCAATAAAGCTTTATTCGCAGCCTCGCTTCTCGTCCGCTGACTGCTTTCAGAGCAACTGCTGTTAAGTCAAGGGTCTGGAGTGCAGACACAGGGCCCTTCGGCCTCAGGAGCCCCGTGGCTGGGACCTCCTGTTGAGGGGAGGGGGTCATGACAGGTGTTGACCAAGGAGCAGGCACTGAGCCCCTTGGCCCCCGCTGTGGGCTCCAGGGGAGGGGATTGTGTCTGCATGCCCACCCTCCCCCCAGGCAGCTCTGCCCCCAGCTGCAGGTGATTTTGCATCCCCGTGACCTTACGTCCCAGGGCCTGGCCCGTTTCTCTCCCTGGGTTCCATTGGGGAGACTCAGCCCTCAAGGCCTCCACTAGGGAAGGGCCACCCGCTGCCCGTGAGCCTCGAGTCAGCCGGCGAATGGCCTCAGCTCCACCTACAGGGCCTCGCCCCTACACCCTGGACCTACATGCAGCCCTTGGCCTAGACAGGATGATGGCCGAGCTCCCGGGAATGAGGGGCGTTTGTGGGGGTGGGGAGTGCGGCTCATCCTGAAACTTTAACCCTAAGCAAGTTCAGCTCAGCTGCCCCAGGGTGAGCCCAGGCACAAGCCAGGAGCCCAGGGTCAGGAGCTGCCCAGACAGTGGCGGGTGGGGGGGGTGTCCTCTGCCCCAGGCCCCAGCCTGGCCCCCAGCCTCAGATTCCAGCTGCCGGGACAGCAGCTGTGGGCAGGGGCCAGGCCCAGAGCAGAGCCCCCAGCATCCAGGAGGAGTCTGCCTACAGAGGGGACGCGCCCGAGGCACGGCCTGGCCCCCAGGACTGCCTGTGCCCACCCACCGGGTTTCCAGGCCCCCCGGCCCCGCTGGCTGGGTGGGCCCCAGGGACCCCTTCCCTGGATACCAGGAAGGGGGTGGGCTCAGCACTGGGGTCGGAGTCTCAGGGGACACTCAGGCGGACACCACCCCCACTGACCCTGCCTGCTTACTGCCCCTGGGGGACCCTGAGGCCCAGGAGGCCCCAGGAAGCAGGAGCGCAAGCCCCCCAGGAAGGCAGGAGGGGCCACAGCAAACACACCATCCTCGGCCATCTGCCCTCCCGCTTCTCTGCCCTTCGCAGAACCAGTGGGCAGTGCCACCAGGGAGGCACCTCCCAAGGGGGCTCACTTTTCAGGAGGTGTCTGCCATGGAGAGGAGAGCAGCTCAGGACTGAAGGGACTCTTGTCTCTGTGATTTAGCTGGTGGGAAGCTCCAGCAAGGGGCCGGGTCACTGCTGGGGGTCTTGGCAGCCTCTGGAAGCAGGAGGCCCAGGTGCTTTCTGGTAGGGGGAGGATCCATGGAGGTGAGGGGCTCATGACGCTGGTGGGGTCCTGAGCACTCACGGGGGGCAGAGTGGGGCACCCTGCCTCTCGGATGCCCTGGACAGAGCCTGAGACAAGCCCTGCACTCGGAGCCTCGCAGGCCAAGGCAGAAGACGTCGTCCTCAATTATCCCGGGAAACGAGGCCAGAGGCACCTCTCAACTCAACACCCCCATTAGCTGATAACTCAGCGCAGAGTCTCATCTAATGTGACTATATTTTATACAAATTATTGCGGACAAGAATTCAGTCCCTAATAACATTGATCTTCATAAAATTGTCGCCGAGCATCTTGTCTTGGGCCCCGCACTTCACTGGAGGCTACAAATCAAAGAGGCTGCCTATGACCTGGTGTCCGGAGCCCAGGGCGGCCCCTCCCCAGGTCGTCAGCGGGGCCCCCTCGAGAAGCCGTGTCCAGCAACGCCACCGCGGTGTGTGCGACCCAGTGGGGCAGCGGGGCCCTCGGGGCAACTGAGCCCCCTGCACACCGATGTCTAGCTCCCAGGACACGTCGGGGACAGACCGACAGCCTGCTCCAAAGGCCAGTGCACGTGTGAGTGTGGCTGACGGGCACTGTGGGCATTTGACAGGAGATTTACCACAGGACGCTGCGGCGCGGGCCGGCCAGTGCCCTAATACGTTATCAGGCTTGTTGAAATATCAATTTTGCACATGGCTTCACACCGCTGCCCGCAGCCGCGCTCAGGCCTATTACTTAATTCCTCTGTCATTAAGAAATCCAATCTCTGATTCCAGTGGAATGGGAGTGGGTGGGGGGAGACGCAGGCTAATAGGGCTCCAATTCTATGCCAACTGAGGTTCTTGCAGCCCCGAGGGGAGCATGGGGTAGTCTAGGGGGTCCCGGGGCAGCTACACCACAGGAGCAGAGCCGAGCAGATGTGGGGTCCAGACGGCCACCCTCCCTCTGGCTGTGACTGGCCTCCTATCCAAACACCAGGGGAGAACCAGCATGGCAGGGGTGGGGGTGTCCAGGCCCCTCAGTGGAGGCCCCTCCCTCCAAGGCTCTCAGCCATGATGCCCCGCAAGGGGGTCAGGAGCAGCTCTGACCGTGGGTGGGGGGCACCCTGCTGCCCTTTCCACTTGGCCGGGCGTGTCCCCACACCCTCCGCAGCCTCAGCTCTGAGGCCCAGGTCACTCACGGCCCTTCCCTGTGTCCAGGATGCCCTTGGAGTGATGGATGACTTTGTAAAGCTCCGTCCTCCTCCTCCTCCAGGGAGGTCTGTTGACAAGTTTTCTATATCACAAGCCCTTTTGTAATTGAGGACATTAATTTATTTCTACGTCCTGTTAGCTCCATGCTAAGCAGGTCCCAGTCCTAACCCTTCCAAGTTTGTGTTTGCCAACCATTAATCATCTCCATCTCCCGCGGGCCCTTTCCAATAAAAGGATTCGTTTGGTGCACCTGGAGGAAGTTGTCCACCGTCTCACCAACGTCTATTCACAGACAAACGAAACAAGGGCAGATTTTTTTAAGAATCATTCCCAGCCTAAATGACCGTAAACAACTAATTTTCCCTGCCATCCAGCATGCGGCTCCCGCTGCGTCCCTGCAGGGCCGGCCATGGCGGCTCCTCACACCCAGCCCTTTGTTCCCAGCTGCTGCTTAGAGCAGTCTGGCCTGCATCCAAACCCAGGTACCTGCTTCAGCTCCGACTTCAAGTTCCCATTTGCATTGTGGGTAGTTTTTGAGTAAATGAGTGCAAGCTGAGGAGGAGGAGGCTGGCTGGCGAGCTGGCTCATGGCTGGTCAGTGTCCCCAGCCCATTCCTGGGAAGCCAGCCCTTCATCACTCGGGTCTCAATGAAGCCTGAGGCTCCAGCTGCCCCCACTGTGCCCATGGCCTGGACAAGCTGCTTCTTCCCAAGTGAGACACCCTCAGGTCTTCAGCATCACCCAGCGGCACCAGGAGAGGGGCCCTAACATGAAGTGCTTTGCGGGCAGTGAAGACAGCAAAGTGTGCTTGGGTCCTCACCCTCAGGATCCAGAAGGCAGGCAGGACCAGGATGCCCAAGACCTCTGCCCATTCACAGAATCAAAAGTTCCAGGAAAAGCCAAGAATCTGTTTGCTGCTGCTGCTGCTAAATCACTTCAGTCGTGTCCGACTCTGTGTGACCCCATAGATGGCAGCCCACCAGGCTCCCCCATCCCTGGGATTCTCCAGGCAAGAATACTGGAGTGGGTTGCCATTTCCTTCTCCAATGCATGAAAGAGAAAAGTGAAAGTGAAGTCGCTCAGTCTGTCCGACTGTTAGCGACCCCATGGACGGCAGCCCACCAGGCTACTCCGTCCATTGGATTTTCCAGGCAAGAGTACTGGGGTGGGGTGCCGTTGCCTTCCCCAAAGAATCTGTTTACTGAGAGGTTTTTATCAATCGTTGTTTCCAAGTTCAAAAGAGTAGGAGAAACTGATTGAAACCTATTTAACTTGGATCATGGCAAAACATACCAAGGTATGGAAGATCAGTATAGAAAACAGGCTGTGTGGCTGGCCTTCATTCATTCCCCCAATTTTATTGTTAGCTCAACCATCCATCTACCTATTCATCCACCTGTCCATCATCCTTCCATCCATCTACCCATCGATATCTCCGTCCATTGGATTTTCCAGGCAAGAGTACTGGGGTGGGGTGCCATTGCCTTCCCCGATCCAGATACATATGCACACCTAAAAGTGCTTTTCTTTCAAATATAATTATTACTCCACAAAAACACCTGGTGCAACTCTCTTGATTTGGTGGAGTTTTAAGTCTGTCTTTAATTTCAAATAATTTTATCAGAGATGAGAGCAGACACAGTAGGGAAATGCAGTGCTCAAGTTAAGAAAAGGTAGGGTAGGCTGAAATTCTTTCAAGGCAGGCTTCTGGCTGGAGTTATTAACTCCGATGCGAAGTCTGAGCCCTTGTGCCTCTTAGGCAGTGAATGAAAAAGCCTCTGCAGCCTTTAAGGTCTGCCCTTGTGCACACGTGTGACTGTCAGAGCATCCTGGTCACAGTCAAAGCAAAGCTGGGCCCTCCCGTGGAAAGGCTTCCTCTCAGGGGCTGCTCCCAAAGTCAGTGTTTGCTAGAAAGGCAGCAAGTTTTCCCTCTTCAAAGGAACCTTTATGTACTAACTCACTCCCACCCACTGTGCATGTAAATTATTCCTCAGTGATACGGCCTCTATTTATAACTTTGATCCTTTCCTTCCCCTGGGTGCCACAAGGAGCATGATAAGGCCCGTGAGTTGGCAGAGGGGCTTTGATCTTCCAGAAAATGACACTTTGTGCTGGAACATCTGGGCCCCCTCCATCACTGCGGTGGGGATGCAAAGGGAGCAGGGTTTGGGGTTCTGCCCATCTCCTGGCATTAGACCATCTTTAAGACACAATGGAGCAGGGACAGACATGGGCACACTTCCCCCCTCATCAGGAACTGTTCACGACAACGATAAACAGGCGCCCAGGGGCTGGGTGGTGTGACAATGACTTGAAGGTAGAATTTTCCAGAACTCATTGCAGAGGGGTGATACAGGCCAGGTCATGTGCACGGACATGGGGTTTCAGAACAAATCTAAATCATTTAGGAGAGAAAACAATGGGTGAATGAGAAACGCCCCCCCTCCAAAATCGTTTTCTCCTTCTCACAAGGTAAAAATGAGGTTTTCCTTGTAAAAGGGAGTGAAATGTAGGGATTTCAGCATTGAGAGGAAATGCTAAAAAGAAGAGGGGAAGGTCTGCCTTTCTCCCAGGTCCAAGCTGATCCCTCCCTGCGGTGTATCATCCAACCGTCAGTGGTGGCCTCTGTGCCTGGTATTGAATCTTCCGAGTGTTCACAGTTTAGAGACCAAGGACATGGGCTCCCTTTCATAATGGTGGTATAAACCACTTTGCATTAAGTAGGAATAATAACCTTTTTAAAAAGAATGTGTCAAAATAATTACATTTCTTGTTGCTTTCCTTTCTTCCACATCACATGGGCAAGTACATCAGCCTCACTTGAATGGATGAAAGGAGGACTTTTTTTTTTTCTTCCCTGGGAGGGCTGTTCTGAGAGCAAAACACACCCAAGCAAGGGATCCTTCCTCTCAACTCAGCCCGACCTGATTCTATGCAGTGTTTGGGATCTGTTTGTACCTCTTCTTTCTCAGTGGATAGGGAACCTTACTGGCAGGAATATTAACTACACAAATGTCCTAGTTTCAGAATTTATTTGGCTGTGCTGAGTCTTAGTTGAGGCATGTGGGATTTAGTTCCCTGACCAGGGATCGACCCTGGCCCTGTGCATTGGGAGCATGGAGTCTTAGCCACTGGACCATCGGGGAAGTCTCCAAATGTCTTATTATATGTCGAAAAGCGTGATACCTCCACCACTCTCTTTACTCATTTCTTTTCATGTAACCGAAGGTGATGTCCACTGCAATGTTAATTCTTTAACTGGGAGCTGGAGTTGGTGATGGACAGGGAAGCCTGGCATGCTGCAGTTCGTGGGGTCACAAAGAGTCCATGGGGTAGCAAAGAGTCAGACACAACTGAACTGAACTGAAACTTTACAAAGCAATTTAGTAGTAGCTCCCATGTAGATTTCACCATTCAGCAAGGAGGTTTCTTCCAATGCTTTTGAAATCCATTTTTAGAATTTCAAAATAAAGTCCCTTAAAGCTTTTCAAAGGTCCTTTAACAATTCAGCAGCAGCACACCCTCAGCCTGGCCTGTCAGGTTACCTGCTTGGCTAGATTTAAAATTGATATCATGAGTGACGTGAAGCACGTTTCACCAAATGTTTATATCTAATGAGATATTTAGGGGACAAATCATTTTTGATATCTTGAATGGTTGGATGCTAGAATAACCTCCTCTTTCTATAAAACAGAGAGAACTGTTTTAATTTGTTCAAGTTGAAACAGATTATTGGAATCTTCTCATGTTTTCTGATCATATGTCAAAAAAATAAATAGCCTTGATGTCCCATCACTGAGCAACTGAGCTGCTACACACAGACACACATACACACACACACACACACACACACACACACACACACTCGCATACACCTTATCCTCTGTGTGGGAGAAAGGTGAGATGTCTCCAAATGGCGAGGACAGTGAGTAAACACGTGCTACCCTGGTGACCGTTACCCCTCCTTTCTCCTCTGCCCTCTGTGGTCCCTGAGGATGGAAAGGTTCCCTCTGGTGCTGGGGAGGTGCCTCCCAGGTGTGTGTGGTCCCAGGACCCAGCCTCCTGTCATCCCTCTGCCATCCCAGGCAGCCTAATTCTACGTGAACAAGCCCAGGGCTTCCAAGTTCACTGGAAAGCTCTGACTGATAGGGTTGAACAGTGAAGACCTTGGTTCCTACAGAGCTCAGCGCTTGCTTGGGATGCTTGAATTATGTGCTGGGGGAGGGGCCCTCGAACGAGAGCAACACCGTGCGTAGTCCACCGTCCCCAGCCTCTTCCCGGTCTCCAGAAATGTCTCCCAGCGCCAGTTTCCACTGGGCGATCACGTCTGAAGTTTTCCTCCTGTGTGCCTCATCAGAGCTGGAGCGGGGCTGGAGGGGACCAGACGAGCGTGACTGTGGTGGTTCAGGCGAGGCTGCTGCAGGGGCGTGGGGGCGGGCCTTTGGACTCTCGCCCTGAATGCACAGAGCCCACGGGCCGCTTTGGAAGCCCCGGCGCCTCCCGAGGGCGCGCACAGCGGGCAGAGCTTTGTGCTCCGGCCTCCCACGGGGAAGCTGCCAACCTTCAGATCCCCGCGCAGACCCTCCGGCTTCCCTCTGCTCGCAAAGTTCTCCTAATTAAGCCAGTCCATCTAATTACTGGGCGTTCCAACAAATATCTCTCCAGATGCTTCCGATGCAGCCTGTGGGCGCTGGTCAAAGCTGCCGAGGCTTCTGATCAGGGATGCCGGCCCTGCAGCGCAGGCGTCCGCTCCCCGTTCGCCGGGACTCGCCTGGCTCCCGGGACCGCGATGCGCCCTCGCTCATTCGCTGAACGCCGGACTCAGGCACCGAACGTAATTACCAAAGTTAAGAAAAACGTTTCCCTGTAATTAGCCAGGCTACTCTAAGCACAAGACATGGAAATTAGTCATCGCATCATAAATTAGTCTGTGCATACATTACATTCCAGGACGGCCCCGGGGGCCCCCGACGTTTTCAGGGTTTGGCCAGCGACGCCTTGAATCTCTGTAAAGCCTTCCTCCCCAGCGAGCTTGGCGCAGAAAGGGGAGTCTTGCTCGATTTTTTTTTTTTAATTCTTTTGTAGATGGCAACCAGAATCAAGTCATTTTTGGGGCCGAGGAAAGGGAGACAAGGACATAGTGGTTTTCCTGTTTTATTTCCCTTTGTGGGCATCTAGGCACCTGGGGCCATCAAGATGTTTCCAGACATTGGCTCATCAGTGGTCTTGTCTCACTCATTAGGCGCAGTAGTTACAAACTCTTTAAACCATCCTGATTTTGAACTGTTCTCGCAGGCACTCTTCTTCCTGGCAAAAGCCAGGAAATTGGACCCCAGCGCACACAACAGACATTTGCATCAAAATAATCCGCCGGGCGGCAGCCAGCCACAGTCGCATCAGTCAGAAGGAAGGAATAGAATACAAATTAAAGGAAGAATGTAAATTTTTTGCCATTAAGCTTCAATGACCATTTGAAATGGTGCAAGGCACAGAGGTTCTTGATGAGCGTCATCTAGTTTGATTATTCATACTTGTGTTTCTGCTTGAATTAAAGCAGGAGTGCGAGAGCCTGTAACGGGGAAAATATTTGAATTGATAGTGAACTCTCACCTTGCCGAGCAGCCATTTACTTTTCAAATGAATACTAGATAAGTTAGTGCATTTTCTAATCGGCCTGTTTTCCAGTGAGTGCTGTCATTACATACCAATTTCTCTCAGAAGTGCTTGCTAAGAAACATTAACTACTTACAAATAAGGAGCTGTCTGTCACGGCTGCAGTCTCCACCAGCAGCTCGGCTAGGACAGCTGAGGGCGATCCTATCCACGTTCCTCCTGGCGGCCTCGTGGCTTCAAGTCTTGTGCCGACTTTCAAGTGAGGCCTTCAGTACAGACAGGGCTCCCACATCAGGTCATCTTTGCAGAACCAGGTGGAGTCCTGCTCCAGGCAGAGACAAACTGGGGTAACCATATCCCTGGGTGCAGGTGGCCTGGACCCACCCTGCCCCAATTTTTCTAATTGCTGAAGCTGGGCCACCAGAATTGGTTCTGACCCAGGCTGGCTGAGAATCCCGGCGGGGTATCAACCCTTCCCGGGCACAGGTTCCACTGCTGGCAGGTGACTAGGCTCAACATAGAGAAAGAAAATGGAAAAAGGGAGATTCTGAGGTTTGGGGGTGGGAGAACAAGGGGAACTAGCTAGAAGTGGGTGCTCCCAGCATGAAGAAAGTGCCAGAACCTTGCTAGGCCTTAAGAGGAGACTTGAAAAATATCCATGCTTAACAAGAGAGATGAAAGAAAGATGATTATCACTGGGGCTCCGCATCTGGCATCACAAAGAGCTTTGTGGGGGCATCACTTTTCTAATGGGGCTTCCCAGGTGGCACTAGTAGTAAAGAACCTGCCTGCCAACACAGAGATGTGGGTTCAGTTCCTAAGTCAGAAGGATCCCCTGGAGGAGGGAAATGGCAACCCACTCCAGTATTTTTGCCTGAAGAATCTCATGGACAGAGGTGCCTGGTGAGCGGTCCATAGGGTCGCCCAGAGTTGGACATGACTGAATCGACTTTGCACGCACTCGCACACTTTTCTCTTGAATGTTGCTGGTCACACATTTGTTGAAATGTATATGTTATTTTTTAATCAAAACAATTTTAGGGGAAATATAGGGGGCACCCAAGTAAGTGACCCACCACCCCCAAATGCTGATGATCTTGTTCCTAAAGGTTTTGTTTTGCAGCCTGTGGGTTCCTTCATTGACAGAAGAACTCGGATTTGCCACTACAGTGAGCAAAGCTCTGAAAGGTGATTGTTTCACACATCACTAGGCAAGGAAGACAGAAAGGAAATGCTTCTTATATGAGGTCCCTCAGTTCAATTGCTCAGTCATGTCCGACTCTTTGTGACCCCATAGACTGCAGTATGCCAGGCTTCCCTGTCCATCACCAACTTTTGGAGCTTGCTCAAACTCATGTCCGTTGAGTCAGTGATGCCATCCAACCATCTCATTCTCTATTGTCCCGTTTTCCTCCCACCTTCAATCTTTCCCTAGAGTAGTCTGATTCATAGAGACAGAAAAGTAGATGGTGAGTGCCAGGGGCTAGGGAGAAGGGAAATGCCATAGGAAAATAACTGATTTAGAGATTATATATCTACCCCTAGTCTGTGTCCAGGACTCCCCTTCTCACCACTCAGATCCAATCCATCAAGCTGATCTATTACAGTCTTTCAAACATGAAGGAGCATCAGAATTCCCCAGGGTTCTTGTTAACAGAGATTTCTTGGCCCTACCACTAGTATTTCTAATTCAGTAGGTAGATGTGTACTTCTGCAAGTTCCCAGGAGATGCTCATGTCACTCGCTGGCCTCGAAATACTTTTTGGAGACCACTGATCTATCGCTCTACTCTTTAAACTCTGTCTAGAGTTAGACCTCTTCTTTCTTTCTCCTGCCATCCGACCCCTACTTGTCTCACCTGACTCCCCTCTTCCCCACCTCTTCAGTCTGACCCACCATCTTTGCCAGATTCTAAAGCAAGCACTGCTCCTAAAAATAAGAGTTGTCAAGCACTTGAGATCCTTCATGAGTGGCTGTAGCTTTCTCTGGTGCAACAAATGTGTTCAGGCTTTTTTTTTTTTTTTTTTTTTGGCCATGCTCTGCAGTATACAGGCTCTTATTTTCCTGACCAGGGATCAAACCCATATATCCCCTGCATTGGGAGCATAGAATCTTAAGCAGTGGACTACCAGGGAAGTCCTGAACTCAGGCTTTGATATCAAATGTTCTGGTGCCCAGACTGAATCCACCGTGTGGTCTGGAGCGAGTTACCTCCTCTATCTTGTAGGTGATTTTAGGATGAAATGAGGTAAGGTGTGTCAAGATTCTTGGCATGCAGTAGGTCTGCCCTGCAGGCCCCAGTATGGTTCATTCCCTCTTCCTTTTCCGTCCATACTGCCAGTTCTTCACCCACAGGGAACATATGTTCCCCTTTCCCCAACCCTGCCACCCCCGGAAACGTCTGCTCACCATTGCATCCATGTAGACTTTGTCTGACGAAGTTTTTAAAGGTACAGAAACCCACTTTGGGGACTTTCCTGGTGGTTCAATAGTTAAGACTCCAAGCTCCCATTGCAAGGGGTCCAGGTTCCATCCCTGGTCAGGGAACTGGATCCCACATGCTGAAAGTAAGATCAAAGATCCCGAGTGCTGCAACTAAGACTCAGCACAGCCAAACAAATAGATAAATATTTAAAAAGAAACCCACCTTTTTGGATCAGGTGATCCCTGTTTGGTAACATAAGTTCATATAGTACAAAAACTCCAATCCTGAGCAATGGGACACATAGTCAGTTACAGGAGGCAGCTCCCAGCCTGAATGTTCACGCCAGCAAGTGTCTCCCTCCAGTGCGTGCCCTCCCTTTTCCAGCCCCTGGTCTCCACCTGATGAAATCCCTCTTACCGTTCCAAGTCTCACTGAACCACCACCTCTCCCTTGAAGCCTTTCCAGATACTTCACCAAGTTCGACCTCCCTTCTCAACCAACAGTGCACTCAACGCATGTGTATCCAGCAGTCTCTGCCACAGCCTGCCTAGCATTTGTGGATGTGCGTTTACATCTCCGATTCTGCCGCCTGCTGACTCTGTACCCTTGGGCAAGGCACCGCTCTAGGCCTCATTTTCCCCATCTCAGAAATGGGATCAGCAACAGTGTCTGCCTCAGAGGCTTGCTGTGAGAATAAGCTGAATTAAAACATATGAAGTGGTTCAAACCACACTCCATATATGAATGATCAATAACTGTTCTATGTGATGATGAAGTGGCACAGCGATAAAGAATCTGCCTGCCAGTGCAGGAGAGGCAGAAGACATGAGTTCAGTCCCTGAGTTGGGAAGATCCCCTGGAGAAGGAAATGGCAACCCACTCCAGTATCCTTGCTTGGAAAATCCCATGGACAGAGGAGCCTAGCTGGCTACAGTCCACGGGCTCGCCACAAAGAGTCAGACACGACCGAGTATGCTCACATACGTGATGACAACGATTAATTTTCTATCCTTACTTACCGGCCCAGATCACCGAAGCCATGCTCTTAATCTGGGGATCACATGATACCTTATGCCACGTGGTAAGCCCTCAGAAAAGCAAGCACATAATAGATTAAGGAGGGGGGTTCATGTTTGGGAGTTCGTGTAAAAAAATAAATAAATACAAAAATAAATAAATAAATAAATAAAATAAAATAAATTGTATTTCTTGCCGTGACTTTTCCAATGATCATTTTGTGGCTGAAGGCAGGCAGTGTTCTCCCTTGGACAGAGGGTGAACCCTACACCCCTGAGAGTGTTTTTTTCCAATTAAATCTTCCTCTCAAGTCACCTTATCCTATTTCATGAAATGCTTGGCGCATTAGCTTAGTTCTAAGGATGCTTCACTAATGATTCTTTGAGCTGAGGCGTTCTTTCACACTAGCATGTGAGCTTCTTTGTGACTCAGAGTTTTTTAATAAGGACCAGAAGCTACCCATCCAACATTTCAGACACAGAAGAACCAGCATCTGACATGTTCTTAGAGATGATGTTTTAAAAGTGCCTCCGGCTAACTTTTTCTCCCTCTAATTGGGCGAACCTTACACAGGGTGGAATTGTCTTTTCCCGCTATTCAGCCACTAACCTGGTATGGTGGTGTCTCCAACTGACTTTGAATACTTTTTCTTTTTCATCCTTGAAACCCAGGCCCTGAAGTTATCCTCACAAACTTGAGCCACTGTGGGGAGCGTGAAGCCAGGAGACTGCCCGAGCAGCATTTTTGGGGATTTTTCTACCCCATCTTTCCACACCCACTGGGATGTGGGTGGGAGAAGTACCCGGGCAGATACTATTCTGTAATAGTTGGAAACTTTGTAACAGTGTTGTACCTGTTGTATCATGTATTCCAGTGTGCCTGGTGGACAATCATTAGTCACCAAAGCAGAAAATCAAGCTTGCCTTTTCCAAAGCAGGGAAGCTCCCCTGCCATCTGGAGTCTCTGGTGGCCCATCAGGAGCCTACGGGGACCACAAAACCGCCTCCTGGGCCACAAAGGAGATGCTGCCTTTCTCAGAATTGAAGGGTGTTTGTTATAATTAAGTGGAAATCCTGGGGTTTAAACAGAGGTAGATGCCTTGTGATTTCAGTGGACACAAGACACAGCCTGTGTTTACACTCAGGTATTTGCATGACTCGGTGGTGCCCAGGAGTAAAAAACATTAACTCCTTTGGGCTAGTTCACTTACATCTGTTAAATCAAGGGAAGAAAGTACCTTTTTCCAGGAAGTAGAATTTTTACCCAGTCCAAGATGAACTTGAAAATGTCACAGTGGAGAGTGACTACATGATTAAAATGACAAGATCTGAAAACCCTCACTCAGTTATTTGCCCTTTCATTTGTCCTCCTGATGATCTTTTTAAATTTGCACAGACAAATTTTTTTAGTCACTTGAATGTGCCCGCTGCCCAGAGTTGTGCTGTGAACATCGGAAAGGATGTTTAATGATGTCAGATTTAGGTTTCACTTTTGAAACAAGAAAAAAAGACAGCTGGGAGTGGGGTGTGTGTGTAACTTGGGTTTAAGAAAGGTTAATGAGAAAGCGGCAAAATCCCACATCACAGTCTAAAGAACTTTGTCCTCTCTCTGTCCACCTCTAGATGTGTATAAGAGACAGCCTTCCATCCACTCATCCACCCATCCACCCAACCCTGCATACACACACACACACACACACACACCCATCCTCTCTTCCTCCCTCCCTGCTTTCTTCCCTCTTCCTGCCCTCCCTCCCTGGTGTGTCCTCACTGTCAGCCTCCAGCCAACCAAGGGCCTTGCGGTTTGGGATGCTCTAGATCTCCTGATTTTCTCTAGACCTCACATTGGGGGCCCCCACCTAAGGTTTGGGGACCAATAAAGGCCATTCAGCTGCCTCTGCCTGGTTCCCTGACTCCCGCCCCTGCTGTACAGCTCTCCAAGGTGCTGGAGTGAGTTTGCTGGGAGGAGGGGTTAAGAAGTCTGGGAGAGGAGGTGGGGCCTGGCACCAGGTGGCAGCATGGGGGAGGGGGGAGGGGAGAGGCATGCAGAGACCCATCAGAGCCCAGGTGAGTGGAGGAGGCTCCGGCGCTGAGCTTGGAAGAATGGAGGACGTGGGCCCTTGGCGGGAATAGGGGACAGAAAGGGCTGCTGATCTCATGGGCAGGTGACTGATCCTCCTTGGGCTGTAATTTCACGAGCTCAGGGACTGTCTGCCTTGTCTCCAGTGTACTCTGATGCTCGCTCTACACGACAAGAGGCAACCTTTGAAATGAAGAAATGCGTCAGATTTGTACTGAACCTGGGGGCCCATGAGCCTCCCAACCGAGCAGCTGTGTGGCCGATGAGAGCACCCACTTGGGCTCACAGAGGAGGCTGCTCTGCCAGCAGCAACATCAGATCTCCAGCCACATCTCCAGTGTGGGACACGGCCCGTGTGCTCTCTCTCCAAATCCGAGGACAGTCCCCTGCAGCTTCCTGGTGAGAGGAGGGTCCCTTCCCTGCAGAACATCCCCGGATCAAACCGCAGGCTCTCCACCCTGAGGGAGAGGGGCCATGCCCACCGTGTGGACACACAGGCTCTGCTTGCAGTAGCGCTCCTGCCCTGGAATCCTGGTCCCACCGCTTCGGACTCCGAGCCTCAGTTTCTGGACCTGAAATTCGGAAAGAGTCCCAACTGCCTCGCAAGATAGCCGTGAGGATTAGACGGAATGATGAAACGTGTGTAACGTGCCTGGACCACACGTGGCTGAGCAGAGCCTCAAAATGCCTGTGCTGTTACTGTCTTTGGGAACTGAGCACCCAGGACATCTATGTGTCACCATGGCAACTGAGACCTCAGCCTGCCTCCTCCCTACCCCCGGAACAGTGTGTCTTCTGCTGAGAGTGCCCTGAGGGAGCTGCCATGGGAACCAGCTCGTTGACCAGGACGTACCTACCTCCTGGCTTGGTCACTATGGGTCTCCACGTGCTTCTGTCCCAGACAGACAGAGAACATCACAGGGTAGGCCCATGGGTCTCCCACCTGCCACAGAGCCTCCCAGGTAAATCGGGCAGATGGACCAAGCTGAGGGATGCAGAGGCCTGGGGGGATAAGACCGGAGCAGGAACCGGGGGGTTGGTGGTCCTGGGGGGATAAGACCGGAGCGGGAACCGGGGGGCTGGTGGTCCTGGGGGGATAAGACCAGAGCAGGAACTGGGGGGCTGGTGGTTAAAGGGAGAGGAGCCGGCCCTTGGGTCCTGCGTGGCCCTGTTTGGCCACCGTGTCAATCAGACATCACGGTATCCAGGCAAGAGAGGCTGCTGTCCACGCAGACAAGGGACCTGGGGTCACAGAGTTTGGACAGCCTCCCCATCCATCTGTCCCTCTAGGGACCCAGGGAGAGCCAAGGCCAGGGCTTCCCGAGCCCAGAGCCCAGGCGGTCTTCAGGTCAAGGGTGCCGGCTGCCCCGGGCAGATGGGGCCCCTCAGTGTCCCTTGAAGGGCCAGCAGGAATCCCCACCCACTGTGAGTGCCAAACCCTCACCACTCAGCTGCACCCCTGGGTGTCCTCTGGCAGATGCTCGGGTGGGAGAGGGGCTGGCACTCAGGCCCCTGCTCCTGAATCAGGGACCACCGTCAAGGTGGGCTCCAGCTGATGGAACACAAAGACCTCTGGACTTGGCTGGAATTTCGAATGTGACCTGTGACCTGAGCTGGGGAGAGGGGCGGGGTCGGGGTTGGCCATAGGTCAGAGGCCCCAGGCTGCATTTCAGCAGGAAAAATAGGAAGGGCTCCGGAATAACGGAACAGCCTCACATTCCATGTGTAACTCGCTGGCCACGTTGGGGGAGCGCGCTCATGGGGCAGGGCTGCCTATGTCCTGCATGCAGGGGCCAGATCCAAACTGGCAAGCGCAGCTCTCATCAGGGGCATCTCCTGCAGAATCTCTCTGTGTTTGCAGAGCTGCAGCCTCAACTAATTGGTCACGTCACCTATATTCCCTGACCTTTTGTTTAAAAAAAAAAGAAGTGCTCCTTCTTTCTCCACTGGGTTTATTTTAACTGAGACACACCGCTCCCACCAGCTTCCTGGCTGCAGGCCACTGTGCCGCGAGGGCCTCTCAGGTGCCAAGCGTGTGTCACCACTGCCCAGCCCTACTCCCCAGTCCAGAAGCTCCGCTGCTCCTTGGCAGGTGACCGAGGTCAACGTCACGGGGATCAGTCATGGTGACGCCATGTCCTTGGTAAAATGTCATAAGAAGGGCAGTGTGCGTCTGGTCCCCACACTCCACAACCTGTGTCATTGTGAGAGAAACACCAGACAGATCACCATCGAGGGAGAGCCTATAAAACGCATGCCCAGGACTCCCCAGCACTGCCGAGGTCGTCAAAATCACAAACAGACCTCTGAGGAAGAGTCTCAGCTCAGAGGAGCCTGAGGAGACGTGTCTGCTACATACAATACAGGTCCCGGATGGAGTCCTGGGAGAAAACGACATCAGGGAGGCACCAGGTGAAATGATCAGGACCTTCAGGGCCATCCCAGGGGCAGGAACTGCCCCCACCCCGCATCTCCCTCACCTCTTGTTGTAAAAGAACTTCAGCCTCCCAGGCCTTCCCTGAGTTCCAAAGAGCAAATTTAATCAAAGGAGGGAGACAAATGCAGAAACAAAGGAAAACAGCCAAACAAGACAAAATTCCAGTAGCCTGTCCATAAAAGCAAAGTCACGAGCCTTTAGTTCCTCCTTCCCAGGTGGCACCAGTGGTAAAGGACCCACTTGCCAACGCAGGAGACAAAGAGACATGGGCTAGATCCCTGTGTTGAGAAGGTCCCCTGGAGGAGAAAATGGCAGCCCACTCATCTGGAGAACCCCACGGACAGAGGAGCCTGGCGGGCTACCGTCCACGGGGCCACCAAGAGCCAGACACAACTGAAGCAACTTAGCATGCACACAAAAGGCCTCTAAATAATATCATGAGTCATGTCCTTCAGCTGTTGTGCAGACAATTTTGCAGATACTGAAACCCCCTTCAGGTAGAGAAGTTAACTGCATGCTGCCCATCAGCACATAGACCCCAGACCTGGTGGAACCAGCAGGCTGATGCCTGAGATTTCGGAGACATCACCAGCTACCTCCCCACCACCCAATCAGAGGACTGTCCAGGAGCTGACCCTCTCCCTCACCCGGTCTTTAAAAGACCTTCCCTGAAAGCCCTGGGTGGTCTGGGTCTTCTGAGAATGAGCTGCCCCTTCTCCTTCCTTGGCCCAGTAATAAATGCTGTACTCAACCTTCACTAGCCCTGGTGTCCCATGGAGGGGCTTTGCTATGCTGGGAACCCAGGTTTGGTTTGGTAACAAAAGTAACACACAGGCTTCTTCAGTTACCCACAGTGTATAAATATTGTTCATCAACTGTAACAAATGTACTATATTAGTGCAACATGTTAATAACAGGAAAAAGTAGGTGTGGTTACACAGGAACTCTGTACTCTCACAATTTTTCCTATAAGTCTAAAACTGTTTTAAAACAAAATGTTAATTTTAAAAGGTCCACGCAAGATATGGCTACTGAAATGTCACTCATGACAAAAGGATGGCTCTGTAAAGGATGAGACATCCATGCAATGAAATACTACACAGTGGTGGAAAAGGACAGCTGGGAGCTCAGCTAGAACCAAAAAAGGTCAGACTTTAATGTTAGCTGGAAAAGAGGAGAATTAAATTCCATAAAGACAGGATCACAACTCTACAAAAATACCGCAAGGAAAATGGTTGGAAGAGAAGTCCCAACAAGTGCCCAGAGCCCTTTCCTGGAGGTGGGGACATGGGCTCTTAGGGACCAGGAGTTGCTTTGCTGAGAAGTGGGCCCACACAGGAGCATGGTAGGCCAGCTTGGGCAGAGTGCACGGTTATTCCTGGACGGGACTTACTATTTCAGGAGCACAGCAGACAGGATACTGGGAACTGAGCTACGGCTGCTTCTGTATTTATTGCCCTTGCCACCAAAGCTGTAAATCCTCTGGCCTCATTTTGCTAAACACGCGGCCTCTCGAACTGCGGATGTACAGAGCAGAGTGTGACCGCCCAGGCCCCGAGAATGGGATTTGGACTGGACACTGTCCAGATCCCGCCCGGCTTTGTCACTCTGCCGGGCGAGGGCAGCGAAGCCGCCGCGGCCGACAATGAGCTGCGCGTCGTATTAGGAGGCGCGGCTCCTCTGCCCGGAAGATTAAAAATTTTGGGAGTGAATCCAGGTCTTGTCTGACATGACACTCTGGAAGCCAAAGCTCAGAAACTTTTGTGCTCGGTTGTAACAGGACACCATGCTGCAGCGGTTGCCGTAATTGCTGAGCCCTCCTCCCAGACGCATGCTCCCAGAGTGCTGCCTCCAGCTGGTGAGCTGACGGGCGGGCAGGGGGGTCAACCAGGACACCCACAGACAAGTGGGGCCCACCCTCCTGGCCCCTCCGTCACCCCTTCACAAGGCCGGGCCTGGGGCAGGCCCCTCCCCGGCCCGGTGGGGTCATCCTCGCCCCTCGCCTGGCTTTGGGCAGGGGTCTCCTCACATCTGAGTGTCGTGGCAGGAGGCGGGTTCACCCTCCAGGTCACCATCAGGGCAGCATTTGAAGGTCCGCAGAGGGTCAGCCCTGTCCTGGAAGCCTCACATGGGGCTCCGAGGGCCACACGGCGGGCTGGCAGTGCCCCCCAGTGTGAGCACATGTGGATTTTGAACGCTGATGTTGCTACAGGGTGTCGGAGTCCAGACTTCTCCAACATGGAGAGAGTCCAGGGGCCAAGAAGGGCACCCCCTTGGGGACGACCGGTGGGTTTTCAGATGACGAGATGGAAGGGGAAAGGCAGGTGTGTGTCCAGGTTTGGGGCCAGCACTGGACCCCTCAGGCCGCAGCAGCCTCTCCACAGGAGTGAGAACAGACAAGGTTCCCCCTTGTTTGGACACCAAGGACAGAGGCAAGGTGGACAGGGAGGGGCCCCCACCCCTGCACAGGGAAGATGGGAAGGGCAGGGGCCCAGGATCAAGCGTGAAGCTTCCAGAAGGGGACGCCAGGGAAAGCGGACACTCGTGGGGCTGTCTCTTATACACATCTGTTGAACCCACACCTCCTGTACTGCAGGTGGATTCTTTACTGTTGAGCCACCAGGGAAGCAACTAGTACTGAGAATAACCTATCTAGTCAGTGCTGTTGACTGCTATTGACAGATTGAGTAAAGAAGACAACATTCTGCCATACTTTAGGTCTCTATGTAAGACTCTGTGGAAAGAGCCATCTTTTTCTTCCATGCCTTGTTAAAAAGGATGCAAAGTACACTAAAAATAAACCATTTAGAACAAAAAGCTTGAATAGTTAGAGCTTGAACCTAATGTGAGAAAACTCATGGAGCTTATAAAACTTTAATAACCAGGTTTGGAGAGGGAGTCTTGCCATTTTAAGTGAATCAGTGGTAATTTCGTGGAAGGTCTTGATGTTACCAAGGATAAAATGGAAATCAGTGGTGTCACAACAATGTTAAGAAAAAGGACAAGCCACGTACTGTAAATATAAGTAATTCTGGCATATGCGGGAAGGCACCCAAGGAAGAAACCATCACTGTCACTTTAAATAACCTTTTTATGCAAAAGTAAAGTTTAAGGTAGAGAAGTTGTGTCCTAAGCTCTTAGAAGTATTGTCTTTCTGCCCTAGGATACAACCCTCACGAGGGTAGAAGTTTTAACCTGAAAAGATGGGAAGGAGACTTTTTCTACTTCTTCAGTTAATTTTTGCTTTCATGGAAGTTCTGTGCTTGTCAAGGCATATAAACTCTCTCAGAGTCCAGCTATTGTGCTGCTCAGCCGTCATCCCTGTCAACTCTCTGCCCGTGACTTTTTTTTTTTAAGTATTTTTGTGGCTGCACTTGGGATCTTCCATCTTCACTGTGGTGTGCAGAATCTTTTAGTTGCTGCGTGTGGGATCTAGTTCCCTGACCAAGAATCAAACCCAAGTCTCCTGCACTGGGAGTGCGAAGTCTTAGCCACTGGACCACCAGGGAAGTCCCATCTGCCCATGACTCTTGAATCAGTCAACCCGCACCTCTTGACTGATCTCGGCTCCTGTATTGCCAGCTGCTTTTGAGTCCATTCCAATGGGTGGGCTTTCCAAGGACATTCAATCTCCTCTGAGCGGCTTCTCCCATCTCTCTGCTGCCTCTGTTCTGCCCCATTATGAGAAAGCCCAGCAGCTCTCCCACCATGTTCATGAAGTCCTTGGAATACAAACGGGCCCACTAGAGGCCTTCCTTCTTCTGAACTCATAGACCTCTACTCTCCCATTTTCTGTAGCTCTTGACACACCTTGTAACAATTTATATTCTTGTCTGTTCCCATGCATTATGATGGAAACTTTTGTTGCCCTCTGGTGCTTTATAATCTGTGACTCTTCCAAGATCTGAGCACAGACTGCTCCCTGTCTTCAATTAGTATCTGTAGGCTGACAGATACCTTGGATACCTTGAAGATACTAACAGCAGTAAGTTAACCTACAAGGATCAAAGGGAACTTGAGGGATCATCTTGGCCACTGCAGGTCCCTTTCCTCCTGGACTTTCAGGTTGTTCCACATATCTCCATACATTTCCTGAGGAGGTCCTACACCACCCCCAAGCATTTTTAACTTATCCACCTCGCCTCCACTTTCCCCCAGTAACTATTTTCATCGCAATCCCTTGTGTTTTCGTTCAGACTTGTCTGCTTGCTCTAGTTTAATTAGTGAAGATGTAGANCCCTTTCTCAGACCCTGCCCCTCCCAAGGTCCCGCCCCTTCCCAAGGCCTCACACTCCTCCCCTCTATCGGCCCCGACCCTCCCCAGGAAAGAATGCGTGAGCCGCTGGGTAGACACAGAGAGAGCGGGAGACTGGTAAGAGAAGAGACAGATGATAGATTAGCAGATGGCTGGATGACATCACGGACTCGATGGACGCGAGTCTGAGTGAACTCCGGGAGCTGGTGATGGACAGAGAGGCCTGGCGTGCTGCGCGGTTCATGGGGTCGCAGAGAGTCGGACACGACTGAGCGACTGAACTGAACTGAACTGAACTGATGACGGGTTAAATAGATGTAGATAGATGCATCTCTCTACGTGTGCAGATACAGACGCATCTTTGTGCATATGTCTGTATGTAGGCATGTATGTTTCATGTGTCTTTCAGTGTTCCAGGTCTATGAGTGAATATTTTGTACTTCTCTTTGCTAAGACTTTCAAAATTTACTTTGGACTAAAAACAGAAATTGTTATTTAGGACAAGTGACAAGACAGAGCACAGCCTCATGTTGATCAGGTGCAAATGCGTAGGTCACAGGGCCCCGGGCACAGGACACGCTCCAGGCAGACAAAACCGAGAGGCAGACTGGAGCCTTCCGAGGCGAGGCCCTCACACATTTCCGGGTAAAGACGGAACAGCCTCCGCTCCAAGCATCCGGACACAACGCAGGGTCCGGGGACTTGGTCCGGGCCTTCTGCTGCTTCTCCAAGTTCACCAGGAAGCTTCTTCCATAACCCAGCTTCCATCCCTCAGGGAACGTCCTCGGGCCGCTGTGGGGGCTTCTCCGGGACCCTTTCCGTGTGCCTGGCAGCTCCTCCCCAGTCCGAGAGCGGATCACACAGCCCCTGGTGTGACCCACAGCACTCTCTATGCAAAACCATGTATTGTCTTTCTGGAACCTTCCGGGAGCAGGCAGGCTTGTCTGGAATGGGGGCCACATGTCTCCCCGTGTCATGCTGTGTCTTGTGAGGAAACGTGGGGCCTCAGGGAAGGCTTCCTGGAGCCTTGTGATGGATAGGCCCCCTCCTTCTTGTGCAATCCCCCCGCAGAGAGAGCCCTGGTCCCCATAGACAGCACCCCGTCCTGTAGAGAGGTTGCAGGCTGAGGCTGCCTGAGGCTGCAGGTCCACAAAGCTCTTTTCTCCTGCTCCCTCTGGCTGGGGTGTTGGCACGGAGACGCCCCAAGGCAGGGAAGGAAGGAGGCTGCCTGCGTCCCTCATGGCCAGCAGGGCTCAGGCCTGGTTCTGCCTTCTCAGTGACCGATGGCCTCACCCAGCTGTGGTCCCCCCAGCAGCTGTGGCCTTGAACGACTCACCCTCAGGCCTGACAGGCTGGAAGCCAACCCTTTCCCATTTGGCCACAAGTTAGGGCCAGAGCTTTCGACAAAAGAACCCGCACTCACAGCACCACCTGTGTCCTTTCCTGTGTGTGTACAAGGACACCCCACGCATCAGGGATCCCCTGGTGTAACCGAAAGGCTATTTGCCTGCAAACTTCAGGGATCATAACAGGTTTCCCAGTGAGTCCAGGCCCAGACGATGCCCAGGTGGTGGAATGAACACCCCAACGTGCAAACTCGGGCTTAGACAGACCTCAGCTTGCACCCTCACCCGGCAAGGCTCCTGACCCCTGAGAGGACCGAGGCTGCTTCCTCCCTTGTGGGGCATCCTGCCCATCCACCGAGGCCAAGCCTGGAGGTGCCGCCGCCCAGGCAGGAAGGGAGCTGGAGGCAGGAGGCAGGCACTCACATCCCAGCCAAGCGCTAAGCCAGACCCTGCGGGTCCCTGTGGCCCCAAGACCAGCCCCCCTTCTTCCCTCTGCACCCTGCAGCGCTGGCTGCCCGAACCCCCCACTTTGGCACCTTTTTCTGACCAGCAGCCAGAGTGCAGTTGGACACAGATGGTCAGCGCCGTGCTGGAGGGAGGGAAGGCCGAGCTCGGCAACACTAATGCAGGGAGCAGTGCTGGGAGGGTGGGGCGCAGGGGACACGAGGCCCACCAGCTCGGGGGGGCCAGAAAGGGGGCGGCCAGGCACTGGGTGTGACACTCTCTGGCCTCACCAGCACCGAAAGATGTGGGCATCTGACCAACAACCATCTGAGCGCTCAGACCCGGACGTCCCCACCTTCCTGTGGGGACCTGGTTCCCATGCACCGTCCGCATTGAAGCTGGCGCAGCCCCTCTGTGACGGCTGACTCCACAGCCAGGCCTTGGGCAGGACTATGGCCACCAGGTCCCAGGTCGAGGACGCCTGCCTGCTTGAGGAGACGGCCCAGTGGGCATGGTCAGAGGCCCCGGGCAGCGTCCACGCCTTGCCCAGCCAGCGGCAAGCTGAGCACAGTGGTGCCTGTGGTCTGGGCCATCCAATGGCATACTGGAGGAGGCGGGTGCAGTTGGACTTTAGGGGCGGAAAGAGGAGAGAAGGAAGGCATAGGTTCAGCCATCGCTCCTTCCCCCACAGCAGAGCGCCCTTCAGAGGACGCTAGCAACACGTGGAAGAAAACTTAGAAAAGAAATGCAGATCAGCTCACGGGTGCATACATAAATCAGGAAGCTGGGAGATGACTTGTTAGAGAAAGAAGGGGTTGGAGGTCCCCGCACTTAACTGGCTCCTCCTGGATCACCTCTCTGAGGAACGCAGCCCTGAACGGTGCAGGCCCTGGGTTCTCACCTGAGTCTTCAAATCGGGGAGAAGGGGCTGGTTGCCCCAGTTCTCATAGGAGGCCCGTGTGTCTGCCCAGACTCAGGAGCCAGGGCGAGAGTCAGTGTTAAACATCACGCCAGGCGCTTCCCTGGGGACCCCGGGCTTGTGAGCCGGGAGAGACAGCCGTGAGTGTGACTGTCATCCAGGGAGGGGGGCTCCACCTGCAGGGTTTCCCCGGCAACCGAGTCACGCCCCCCTGAGCTCCTGGAGGCCACCCGCCCCGCTTTCGTTGCCGGTAAAGCACCTGGGGCACAGCAGCCTGAAACTTTGTCTGCAGTGAATGACCTTTTCCTGAAGACGCGCATCTGCTGCAAGATGATTCCTTCGCCATAAACGAAGAAATGGGCATCCCTGGTGGCTCAGACAGTAAAGAATCCACCCGCAGAGCAGAAGACCCAGGTTCAATTCCTGGGTCCAAAAAATCCCCTGCAGAAGGGAATGGCTACCCACTCCCATATGCTTGCCTGGAGAATCCCATGGACAGAGGGGCCTGGTGGCTACAGTCCACGGGGTCCAAAGAGTCAGACATGATGAGCAACTAACACACTTAGTTTTCTGATAAAGGAAAATGCAGATGGAATCATTCACTATAAAGTAGAGAGAAACCCAGCTTGTTCCCCAGCTTTGCGGGGGGTCGAATCCCATGGGTGAGATGGAGAACAGTCACGTTTAGATGGAATGTTCTGGTCTTCCCCCAGATTCACTGGCCCCAAAGGCGCCACAGCCTCGGGGAGCACACACACTAGGACTCAACACCCTCTGGGCCAGGAGCTCGGGAGCCCAACCCGGCTGGCCTCCCCAAGCCCTTCGTCCTTGAGCCCACCAAGGTCAAGGAGCAGCTCCCCACCTGTCACCTGTCGGTAGAGCATGGGTGAGGCTGTACCTTCCTGCCTAGAGCAGCTCCTGTTCCCAGGGGTCAGGCATTTCTGCAGAGATCTCCTGCGATGGGTGTGGGCTGGGCGCATGCCACTCAGTGCTGACGAGCAGGTGGGCCCCCGAGGGGTTGGCCCCCACGGATAAGCCTCCCCCATGGCGCTGGATATGCTATATTATGAAAGGGACTCATCTATTCTTCAGCTGCTTGGTAAATTATTAAAAACTCAGCCTTCCATTTCAAAAGTGATCTAGAATGATGAGCTCAGTGGGGGGAAAATGCTGCCAAATGTTTTCTTGTTAAAAACCCTGATGTTTAAAAAAAAAAAAAAAATGCTGTAATATCTTTACGAAGAGCTGAAGTGGTCTGACCGGGTCTCCAGAGTAATCTTCTTAAAAGGTTTTCGATAATTTTAGACTTTTATTTGCTACGCGTTTGAGTCACTTTGGAAGCTCAGCATGGTTTTTGGTTTGGGATTTTATGAGTTTGTTTAATGCCCACTGTCTGAGCATTTCCAGCCATTAATTCGGCCACTTCCAGGGGCCACCGCAGCCCATTACCTCCGCCCCCCCCCCCAGCAGCCGCTGCCTCTCCCATCTGCCCACCAGAGTCCTCAGCACTCACAGGGGGGATCCCTGGCCTTGCTTCCAGCTCGCACCCCCGCGGGGTCGGGCCCCCGCTGGCTCCCAGTGTCCCCCTCTGCCCCAGGCACCTGTTAGGACCCCACATTCGGTGGCCCGGCGTCCTGGGACATCCTGGCTGCCTTCACTGTTGGGTGAAGCTCAGAGCACCAGGGACCTTGTGGGCCTGGTTCTCCCGCTCCCTGGGGGCACTGGGAGGTGTTGGGGGGCTCTAGGGGACAGGACGTGCAGGCCGGGAGCCCCTTGTCTGGCTCCGCTTGAGGCCAGGGCCTCCTGTCCCCAGGGCCGGGCGGGTGAGGAGCTCTGCCCCCTCCCTCTCCTCTCTCAGCCTCTCTGCCTGGCCATCCCCTGAAGGACCCAGGACACACAGCCTCTCACAGTGGGCTACACGTCCCAACCATTCACAGGCAGGGGCTGGCCCAAGTCACTCAGCACAGAAGCCTTGGGCCCCAGGGCCCTGAAACAGTGAACGTCTGCTATTTAAGCCACGGCTGGGGGTCTGGCACAGCCAACCCTGTGCAGGGCAGACCCGCCTCCTGGGCCTCTGGGTTATCGTGTGGGCAGCCCTAGCCTCGGCTTACCTCTCTCTCCTCCATGGCGAGGGCGGCAGACCCTTCCAGGGGTGGCTAGCTGGATGGGAACCAGCTTCGTGCTGACCTATGCAGTGGGGACCTGAGGCAGCGGCTGTCCTGGGCCCACTGGCCAGGTCAGCACACAGCAGGGGCTTGGCCCAGGCCCCCAGGCAGCTCAGAGGCTGCGTCACCGGCCTCCACAGGTCCTCAGAGACCTCCGCGGGGCCAGCAGGCCCATCCTCCTCCCAGAGAAGTCCGGTCCCACCCCTGGGAGTTCAGTGAACCCATGGCCACGAAAGAGGTGCTGACCAGGGACCCTGACCGAGCGCCTGAGTGCCAGGCGCTGTGGGCACCCTGGGGAAATAGCGGTGAGACAGGGCTGCCCCCACCCCTATGGGCGCTCAGGGCTGCCCTGACCGGACAGGCGGGCTTCTCGGAGGAGGCAGCTCAGGGGCAGCCGTGAGGGACTCAGGGTGGGGGGGGGCTTGCTGGGGATCCCAGGGGCTCCGGGGAGGAGAGAGTCCTGGCTCTGCGAAGGCAGAGGGGTGCAGGCCCCCGGCTCTCAGAGAGGGTGCAACTCTGCACTGCGGGTGTTGGGAGAGCCGGGGAGGGGATGGGGGAGACCCCATAACCACAGCCCGGGCTTCCGCGTGGGCCTCCCAGGCAGGCTCTCATCCCGGTCAGTCGGGGGAGGCAGGGGGCAGGAGGAGCCGTGTCAGGAGCTTGTGTGGGGGCCGGGCCCCCCTGAAGCCGCCCTGTCCTGGACATGGCCCTCCCGCTAGCCCTTCCTTCAAAACCTCCCCCGGCCCCTT
Organism: Oreotragus oreotragus; assembly: GCA_006410675.1. Classification (NCBI taxonomy): domain Eukaryota; kingdom Metazoa; phylum Chordata; class Mammalia; order Artiodactyla; family Bovidae; genus Oreotragus; species Oreotragus oreotragus. The sequence goes on from SJYX01021842.1 coordinate 256,912, forward strand.
TTCAGTCTTGCTTCTGAGGTCGTTGCCCAGCCGGGAATTCAGGATAGCAGCCCCGGAGCCCCAGCCAGGCTCCCACTGTCCCGGGCAGATGGGCCTCCTACTGGGGGGGCAGCCCCACAGCCAGACACCCACACCCCACACGGCTGGGGGGACCGAGCCACATGCCGGCCGAGCGGATGCCCCCCCGATGCAGCTGTCCCGACGGTTGGGCCGGCCTGGCAACTCCCTGTCCTCTCAGCACTGAGTCAGCCTGGGAACCCGCTTTCCCAGGCACGGCCTTCACCAGCCAAGGGACAGATCAGAGGAGAAAAGCCACAGGCCCAGGAGGAGCCTGGGCCACGGCCGCCCCCGCGAGCCTTTGAAGGCAGAATTTTGCACGGGTTGGAGTTTGTTCTCAGCAGTAGGCAGCAACATTGGAGATGCTAACTGCTCTCAGATCTGCTTCACGCAAAGGGACAGAACTGACTTAAAAGCACCCTGGAGCCCCCAGCGGTGGGTGGATGGTTTCAGAGGGGAGGGGTCTTGGGGTGTGCCCTCCTGCACGGCAGCTCTTCCAACCGCCCTTTCCGCGGGCAGCGCGGCCCACGGGATGTTTGCTTTCTCCCCTGGAGCTGTGCTCCGGGTGGGGCAGCGCGGCCGGGATGTTTGCTTTCTCCCCTGCTCTGCCATGCAGGGAGCCGTGTTCCGGGTGAGGCGCCCCGGGGTCCCGGCCGCCCTGCATGCATGGGTTCAGGCGGCAGCTGGACAACCAGACAGGACGGAGGAGAAGGGCCATCTCAGGCTGCTCGGGCCGCAGGGAGCCTGAGATCAGGGAGCCGGGCGATGCCGCCTCTGAGAAGGTCTCTGCTGGGTGCAGACGCCGCCTTCTTCAGTGTCCTCACCTGGGGGCGGGGCTCTGGCTCCTCCCCGTCTTGGGAAGCCCCGGCCCCATCACGGGACCCTCTCATTGGCCCTGATCACCTCCAGAGGCCCCGCCTCCCTACACCATCACCTTGGGGTCAAGGCTTCAACGCACGACCCTTGGGAACAGGGAGCCACTAAGACAAATGCGGCCTGGGTGGCCCCTCCACGCACTGAGCGGAGGGGGCAGACAGGCCCCCAGGAGGACAGCTGGGCAGTGAGGTCAGGGGTCACCGCCGCCATCTCCAGATCCGCCTGTGAAGACCTTCCGTCCGGAAGGCAGGTGCAGTCCCTTCTCTTGCTTGAAAAGGAATCTGTTGCTGTTCTTCAGCCACTAAGTCATGTCCAGCTCTTCAGGACCCCATGGGCCGCAGCACACCAGGCCTCCCTGTCCATCACCAGCTCCCGCAGTTTACCCAAACCCATGTCCACTGAGTCAGTGACGCCATCCAACCATCTCATCCTCTGTCGTCCCCTTCTCCTTCCACCCTCAATCTTTCCCAGCATCAGGGTCTTTTCGGATGAGTCAGCTCTTCGCATCAAGGTCGAACCAAACCATCAGGGCTGGGGGGCAGGCCTGGAGTTACGTCCCTGGCGTATGACTCCCAGGTCTGACTTGCTGATGGGCTGGAAGGCAGCCATGCACGCTCTCTCCTGGCCACGGCCTGGCTCAGCCCCTGCGTTTGGTCTGCGTGTCCACTGGTGGCAACATTACAAGCAGCAGCAGCTCATTAGCCAGAGGCCGCTGTCCTGCAGCTGCAGGCACAGCAGTGGTGTGCAGGGTCCAGCCAGCTGGCGGGTTGCAGGTGCGTGAGTCGGCTCCTTCCTGACGGCCTCCCTCCCCTGGCCCTCCAGGAACCGGCAGCGGCCTCCCTGCCTTGTTAACACGTCTGGCCCCCGGGGCCCTGCGGCCTGAGTCAGCCGAGGCACCGGGCCAGCCGGGGCCTCACTGTCCCATCTCCTCCCGAGATGCAGCCTCCCACCACGCGCCTGTCTGGATGGCATCTGCATGAGCTCTGTGCGAAACATCGACCAGTGTTCTGTAAACTCGTTTTTTTTTTCTCTCAAACAGAGGCCACAGCACGTCCCCCAGGGCTCGGGGGGCCCAGCACCGGGAGCCCAGTTTCCTAGGATGGTGGACCGTCCGGCCCAGAGCCGCCCACTGCCCAGCCCTCCTCCTGCTCACAGGGCGGTGTCCTGGGGCCCCACCCGCAGCCACACTCCCCGGGTGAGGGCTTGGGCACCCCTGGGCCGGGTGCCAACTCTGACTGGTGCCGTCCTTCAGTCCAGCCCGAGGAAGAAACCTGGACCCAGACTGCCGCCTCAGCTCCGCGTGCTCGATGCTCTAGTAGAAAGCTGGGTGGGGAGATCCTTCATGTGCCCATGGGAGGCACCCACACTGGGGAGCCTCTGACCCGTGCAGCTTGTTTGAGCCAGCTTGGCTCCAGCCTCACCCAGACCCCTGACCAGGGACGACGACATCCCCGCCCCCTCCTTTCTCCAAGCCTGCTGAGCAGCCTCTGGGCCACAGCCCAGCCTCACCCACGTCCACCTCCTCCGCCGCTGCTCACGTGCAGGGCTACCTGGGGCTGCCCCAGCTCACTCCGCAGGAATCTAGCCTCCCCTATGACTGCGGGCTTCTGGAGATAGGAAACAGCACGTGTGGGCACATCCGTGGAGCACAGACGCCTGGAGCAGAGGGGGTGAGTGGCCGGCACTGAGGCCGGAGAGGTGGACACTGTCCAGGAGGGGAGGTCCACAGTCCGGACCAGACAGAGGCTGCTGGAATGCCGTGAGGAGAGAGGAGTATGGCTGGCCCTGCGCTTTATGAAGGATCACTCTGCTTTCCAGCTTCTCTGGAGGCTAGGGGAGTGGGGAGGGACACGGGGACTCCGGAGACATCTGTGTTCGGATCCAGGAGGCACCGTGGCTGGGATGGGAGGAGGGGGTGAGGAGGAGGCGGGGACAGCAGTTACCTCCAGGTGAGGGGGCCGTGAACCTCAGACTCAGCAGCGGCTTTCACTCTGCCAGAGGAGCAATGGTAAAGGGGATCTGGTCCACTCTGGAAATTTGGGGGTGATGAGCTGCGAGCCCGTCACCCGGAGACAGGATCAGGACCTGTGGATCCTGCCCCATCACCGTCTCCAGGGACGGGGCATCCAGAGCATCTCTGCTTGTACCCGGGACACTGCCCACGGCCCCATGATTCTTCCAGAAGCCTCCTCATCCTGACCCAGAAACCCCCCCACTCCCAGGACCTCACGTGGTCACAGCGCTAGCGCAGACCCCAGGATATGACAAGGGTGTCTGGGTGCTTCAGAGCAGCAGGACCGTCCTCTCTCAGATGGGAGCTGAGGGTCACTGGGGACACCCCCCATTCACCCCAGGCCTCTCTCCTGCAGCCGCGCCCGTCGGCCCCCGGCACAGCCTCCATCAAGCCGCCCAGCCTCCATCAAGCCGCCCGGCCGCGCGTCCTCCCTAGGAGCGCTTCCTGTCTGAGCTGTTGATCCAGGCCGGGCTTGGTCGGCTGTTCCCTCTGGAGTCCTGTGGGAGACCATTTTCTTTATCATTAAATGAAAGCACACAAGAAGTCAGAGGAGGGAAGGTGGTCTGTGCTTATCTCCCTGACTCGGCCCCTCGCTCAGCCCTCGGCCAGAGAGGATGGTCCCTGAGGAGCCGCCACAGAGGTGACAGATGGGGAAACCGCAGCCCTGGGCGTGTTGCGGGCAGGCAGGCCTGGGGCTGGTGGACGCTCCCGGGAAGCACGTTCCTGGCTGGAGGGTGGGGAGCAGCCCCAGGCAGACGTGCGGCCCACGTGCGTGGATGGAGCAAGCCGAGCGGTGCCCACGGCTCTCCTGGGTGGCCGGGTGGGTGTAGCTGGGCCGTCGTCTGTGCGGCGAGAGTGGGAGAAGAGCGAGCCCAGGCCCCAGGGCTCAGGAAGGCAGGCTCGCTCGTCGTCCACGGGCAGCGGGGGCCCAGCCGGTCACGGGCCGCGACATGGAGAGCCTGGGCAGAGGCTGACGGCACGGGGCGGCGGGCCTTGCCCACCTGAGGGCTCACCAGGTGCCCCTGGCAGCCAGGGGCTCCTACCTGAGCAGGTGGGCTCCTCCAAGAGGGCTCTCCTGAGAGCAAGGAAGTGCTCAATACCCGCCAGATAACAGTCTCCTCCCACGGCGGCTGAGCCTTCCGGAAGCACAGAAGACCGTATTGGGATTGAGAGCCATGCATCAGTGTCGCACTGGGGCCCCCAGTGGGGCAGGGGAGATGCTGGGGGGCTTCGAGCGGCCTCTGGCCTGCTGTGCCTCCCCTCCGACTGAGACAGGTGAGCGCGCAGCCTGGCCTCAGGGCCCCCGTCCGCCTGGCCCCCCAGAGATCCACAGCAGGATGGGACGAACAGAGGGGGCACAAGGCTCTGTGCCTGGAAGGTCAGGCCTCGCCAGCCCTGGGCGCCCTCCTGACTCTGCGTCCCTGCAGCTCACAGGGCCCTCCCCCTTGCCCTCGCTCTGTTGGGGGAGCCCCAGGTTTCCCGGATCCCTGCAAGACACACCCACCAACCGCACATCTCTGGCTGACCCTTTCTGAGCCCCCTGCTTCTTCGTGGACACGCAGGGGTGCCGGGCAGGGCTCAGAGACACGCCGTGCCCCACCCTCAGGTCTGCAGACCCTGCCTCCCTGAAAGAGATGCCGCACAAGTCTCCCGCGGCCGCCGCTGTCTTGGTTCTGCTGTTTTCCTGTTTACGTGACGTGCTGGTCACACGCGCTCCATGATGATGAGCCCCTGAGAAAGCAAAGATGTCCAAGCTTTACCCCCAAAGGGCAGGTCCCCGCGCTGTGGGTGGGAGTGCATGCTGAGCTCCGGTGCTGACAGCACAGAGCGGGCACCCCCAGCCTGGAGCCTCGGCCCCTGCGCCCCTGCCCCGGGCCCCAGGTCCCCAGATGAGTCTCTGCTGCAGGGTAGCTGAAGTCTCCAGCCACGAGGCCTCTCCAAACGCAGGGGGCGTTAATCTGAGATAATAAATCATTTTGTGCTGCGGGGTTTACAAGCTTCTGTTGGTTGTCACGGAGACAGAATTTGATCAGACAGTGTCATCCCATGGGGAAAGGAGCCGGTGATCCCCAGGGGTAGAGCCCGCCTCTGGAAGTCAGCTCGGTTCAGCTCCAGAGGGGTGCTCCTCCCTGGCCCTCTGTTGGCACCAGCTCTCCTCCTCCTGCTCGGCCTGCCACCTCCCCCAGCCTCCTCTGCCTCTCCAGCCATTTCCATTTCACAGGAGCGCGATTTGAGTCATTATCAGCTGCTGACAGTGCTTCAGCCTCTGCTATCTCCCCAAACAAAAGCAACAACATTCAATTCACCCTGCTCCGGTGTCGGGGGAAGCGCAGGTGATTAGGCTCTGGGGGCCTCGTTTATGACGGATGAAACATGCCCGAGGTACAGCTGGCATCAGACACACCCAGCTCTGCTCCAAGCAGAGTTGATGAGCTGGAAGTCCTCAGGCACCAGAATGATTCTTTCGTGTGTGTCCCAGGGCAAACCGGCGATAAACCAGAGGCCTTGCAGATAGGGGAAACACCCACCCCATCGCCCCAGCGTGTCCGGCAAAGCTCCCCGCGCTGGGGTCTTCGTGCTCTGCGAGTCCCCAGGATCAGCGCCCAGGCCCTCAGGCCCCTCCCGAGGAGGAGGGGGCCACTCAGCACACATCTATCTGCANATCGCCCCAGCGTGTCCGGCAAAGCTCCCCGCGCTGGGGTCTTCGTGCTCTGCGAGTCCCCAGGATCAGCGCCCAGGCCCTCAGGCCCCTCCCGAGGAGGAGGGGGCCACTCAGCACACATCTATCTGCAGCTGTAGATCTAGAGCCGCCGGAGCTGCCTTTGTGAATCAGTCCCTCAACAGGAGTGTGTGGCAGGGGCAGGGCCGCAAGGGCTCCCCGGGCGGAGGAGTCTGGGGGACTCGGGGCGGTGAGCGGCCTACCCCGGCAAGGGCTGCGCCTCTGAGCGCTGCAACGGCGACCTCGGCCACGCCGCTGCCCTGCGAGGGACTTGTCCCCCCGTCTGCTCGATGCCGGGGCTGGGCCGCAGGACCCGGGGGTCTCTGCCGGTGCTCAGTTTTTCTTATCTTAATTGTGTGCTATTGACCGCTGGTGGGCTGGTCACCGTGGCACTGGCCAGAGTCGGCTTTGCATATCGATCCCAGCCCTTCCTCCCCGGCTGTCAAAGCGAACTTCCCAAAGTGACTTTCGTTTGGCATAAGACAAGCCACAGGATGTTGCTGGAGATTAGTTTAACCTCACGATGATGTGGCAGCTTTACAGGTCTGGAAAGGCCATGGAGGGGTGAGGAGGGGCCGTGCACGGCCCCCTTCCCTCCTCTCTGGTTTCCCCCTGGACACATCCTGGAGGTCAGCGGCAGGCAAACAGTGGGGTCCCGCGGTCACTCATAATTGGACACTAGGCACTTCCCGGGTATTTTTCTCAGATGTGCTCAGGAAGGAAAGCTTATAAAGGTCCTCCTCCAGATAATGGTCACAGCGGTGGGGCCTCGAAGCCTGCCTCTGGGGACACAGCTCCGTCCAGAGGGCAGGGAAGGCCAAGGCTGGGGAGGGGGAAGCAGGGCTCCCTGTGCCTCTGGGCTCCAAGTCGGAAGGAATCAAGGCTGTTTCTGGGCTGAGGGGCTCCTCTCACCATCCCTGGAGTCGGAGGCCGAGGGAGAGTAGACGGGAGCCATAGGATGAGGAGGGGAGGCGTCCAGAGCTGAGCAGGTCAGAAGGGCCACGGCGTGGCCACAGAGTCACCCCCGAGGATGGCAAGCCGGGGAGGGGGCGACTGCCACCCAGTGCTGGGACTGTGCCCCCAAACCCACGTCAAAGCCCTGACCCGAGGCTCTGTTTGGAGAGGGTCTCCACAGAGGTGACCCAGTTAAGTGAGGTCACCAGGGTGGGCCCCAGTCCAGCACGAATGGGGTCCTTACAGGAAGAGGTCCGGGCACAGACACACTCGGGGAGGACCGTGTGGGGATCGGGGAGAAGGCGGCGCCCTCTTCCCCAGGGGGGAGGCCTCCAGAGGAACCCGCTCCGCAGCTGCTCCCTCTCCGACCTCCAGAGTGTGAGACAGTAAGTGCTGGGCCGCTTGTTACACAGCCCGAGCTGACTGAGACAGCCAGGGAGGACCAGGTTGAGTTACCTTTGATTCCTCCATCAGCCGAGAGCAGGCCTCCAGAATGCCTGCTGAGCAAAATCCACTTATCCCCTTGTGATGTCACATGTCACGAAGGTGGCTGCCAAGCTTCAGCAAAGGTCCCCAGCTCCCATGTCCTCAGTAAGCCTGTCCCTCCAGCACAAATGGTATGCAGTGTCTGGGGCTGTGCCGCAGGCAGTGACCCCCATCCCTGGGCAGGCACCACCTCCGTTAACCCTCACCACCCACCGACATCCATTTCTCGGCATGGAAATGCCCGACTCTTACTGACCAAGCAGTTTAACAACAGCTCACCCCCGGGAGATGGGCATGTGCCACCGTCTCGGAGCTGGTGCCGAAGGACTTTGCGAGAAGCAGAGAACACTCACAAAGGGTTTTGGTGTGGGTGACGCTCGAGTGTTTGCGACAGCCTGGGTGTTCTCACTTCCCTACACTGCCCTGTCATCTCTCCAGATGGAATTCACCAACAGCAGCCACGGAATCCCCAGGGGCAGCCCGTGTAAATGTTAGCAGGGTTATAAATAGCGAGGCGTCCCCAGTGCCGTCCGGCTGTCTGGGAACAACCTGGGCACGCAGGTGATTAGGAGGAGAGATGCCTGGGGCAGCTGGAGAATGGCCACCACCCTCAGAGAGGAGCCGCGGGCGCCGGGCAGGCAGCAGGGCCTCCTCCTGGGGGAGGTGCCTCCCTTTCTTCTCCACAGCCCGTCAAGGATCAGGAGGAAACGGGGTGCACAGCATGGCAGGCCCTGGACACCCCCACAGAGGTGGGCGCTCCGGAGAGCGGCCGGCTGTGTGGTCAGCAGGCTGCAGTCAGGATGCCGTCCACCCTTCTCTCCCCTGCTCCTGGCTTAGCAGCCACTCTGACAACCCAATTCTGTCCAGATGTAAATCAGGCCAAATTCTTCAGCCTCCAACCAAGCCACTACCAGTGAGCTGCCGGCGCTCAAGGGGAGCTCCCTCATCCTCCAAGAACCCAAGCATCGGCATCAGGAACTGTGGTTCTCCTTGCCTGGAGGAGACTCTGTACCCCAGAGGTTATGTGATTTTCCTCTCCGAAAAGCAGGCGGAAAGAGAAGAGATTCTCTGGACAGACGGGCTCTCACAGAAGCAGCACCGCCGTCTGAGGCTGACCCGGGGGTGTTATGATTCCAGTGCTCTCAGGACTCCGGTCAGCTGACGCTGGCCCTGCACAGCCCCACCGCACAGAGGCTCAGCCCCTGGACCTAGCCGGCGGCAGGACAACCCCCTTCCCCTCCTGGGACACTCCTCCTCCTGAGTTGTGTCTCTCGGGTCTTGCTTTCCTCAAGCTCCTGTGCTCTCAGGTCTGTGCCAAGCAGCTCTCTGGGGTTTGATCAGTGTGTGGTGATGTGGGAGAGCTGCATTATTATCTGATGACTGTATCATGTGTGGCATTGTACTTGTTGGTTATGAAAAATCAGCGGTTGCCTGGTAACCAAAAATTGTCTGTCAGCTCCCAAACCCCAAGGCTGCAGAGCCAGGCTTGCTGGCTTCTCTGAGCCGTAACTGAAGATTCTGGACAACATTGAGCAAACCTGGGGATATCAGGGACTTAGGGGCCCTTGTTCAAAGCCATCCCACTTAGGAAAAGCCTCAGGTAAGTAATGTGGCTGTGGTTTGTAGCCACAGTCAGCTTGGGGGGAGAAGAGAGAGTGGATCCAGGCTGATCTCTGCACGCGTGACCCCACGAGGGGAAGGCCAGACACGCACAGGTGGCAGCCACCAGCCAAAGCACCACAGGGTCCTGCATCTCTTCCGGACGCCCAGGTCCCTGGCTCTCCTGTAGTAACTCCCAGAGTTCCGCTCTGGGCTCTGGTGTGGGTCTAGATCGTGGAACCAGTGGCCTCAACACTGACTGAGGCCTCTGCTTTCCAGCCTCCCTCTGTGTGAATGTTTCTCAGTGGGCTGGCCCCCCTGGGGGCCCATCAGCCGCTCCAAAGGGCCTGTGTCATGGGATGCGTCCCAGTTCTGGAACTGTGATTGAGGAAAGGACATTAAAGCACCCTGAGGCTGCACACCCAAACCCTAACCCTGCGATGCTCTCCACCCCGAAATCAGTCCTGTCTCTTCCCCCCACCCCTTTGCCCCGTGTCCACCTCCAGTCTCAAAGTTCTTCTTCCTCCTTTTTTCTGCATCCTGATGGAAGATTCTCTCTGGTGAGAGGGACACAGTACAGGCAGGGAGCTCCCACTCAGTGCCCTGGGGGTCCCCAAGGGTATGTTGACCCCATGCAAGTCAGCAAGAACTGTGGGTGCAGATTTCATTTAAGATTGTTTTAACTTTCCCAAAACTGGAACGAAAAACAGTGTGCATGCCCCAATCTTTTGCCTCTTAAATGTTCACCACAAGTGTCCTTTTCCATTGTTCTTAATTTTATTGTTGTTGTCCAGCCACTCAGCCTTGCCCACCTTCGCAGTCCTGTGGCCTATAGCCTGCCAGGCTCTTCTGTCCGTGGGGTTTCCCAGGTGAGAATACTGGAGTGGGCTGCCATTTCCTTCCCCACCGTCTTCCAGAGTCTGCTCAAACTCATGTCTGTCGAGTCTATGCTGCTCTCTAGCCATCTCATCCCTGCCACCCTCTACTCCTTTTGCCTGCAATCATTCCCAGCATCAGGGTATTTTCTAATGATTCGGCTCTTCACAACAGTTGGCCAGAGTATTAGAGCTTCAGCTTCAGCATCAGTCCTTCCAAAGAATATTCAGGGTTGAGTCCCTTGCAGTTTTATCTCCTTGCAGTCCAAAGGACTCTCAACAGTCTTCTCTAGCACCATAGTTTCAAAGTATCAGTTCTTCAGCACTCAGCCTTCTTTATGGTCCAACTCTCACATCTGTACATGACTACTGGAAAAACCACAGCTTAAATCCTTCTAGAAGATGGATTATTTAAGAGGTTTACAAAATAAAATTGTGTTAATAAAATAATGCGTGTAATTATATGTCGAATGGGGAACATCCTTTGCTTTCCAGGACTGTTGTGAGAATTGAGTGGACTAAAGGTCAGGGTGGTTGGGAGAGATCATTGCAAAGACAGAATCCTGAGTGCTTCTACCTTCTGGAGACAGTAAGCCGTCCTGGGAGCCGCCATGGGTTGGGAGCTGTCCTTTCAGCACTCAGCCTTCTTTATGGTCCAACTCTCACATCTGTACATGACTACTGGAAAAACCACAGCTTAAATCCTTCTAGAAGATGGATTATTTAAGAGGTTTACAAAATAAAATTGTGTTAATAAAATAATGCGTGTAATTATATGTCGAATGGGGAACATCCTTTGCTTTCCAGGACTGTTGTGAGAATTGAGTGGACTAAAGGTCAGGGTGGTTGGGAGAGATCATTGCAAAGACAGAATCCTGAGTGCTTCTACCTTCTGGAGACAGTAAGCCGTCCTGGGAGCCGCCATGGGTTGGGAGCTGTCCCAGGTGCTGAAGGCATCCTGAGCAGGGCAGGTGCTGAACAGAATCCCAGACAGAGCACATGGTGCAGGTGTACGAGGAGTACACCCTTGTCAGTCCACTGGGGAATCTCTCATGGATTTCTGCGCCACCGTTCACCATCTGCCCACCACTTGCCCTCCCACACGCCTCTGGCTCAGACTCCAGGGCCGCGCACCCCTCCAGGCCTTGCTGTGACCTCGCCTCCCTGGTCTCCAGGACAGCCCACCATGCGGCACCACCAGCAGTGCCCACGTCTGGGCCCCTCTCTGAGTTTCTCTATAGACAGAGCATTAGCCCTGGCCCCTGGCATCTGGGCTCCAATCTGAGGTCCACCCTCCAGCAGTAAACCCCTGTGGCAGTTATGCGATGCTCTGTGATCCGTGGTAATGAGGTATCACTCACAGGATGCTTATGAAGGCAAGTAGACTAACGGTCACAAACGACTGGAAAACTGTGCTTGCCACGTGCTAAGTGCAGCCCCAGTGAATAAGGATATACCTGTGCCTGCCAACACTGAGCGCAGCCGTGGGGGCCCTCTGTAATTTCCTCTCTGTATCCAGAGTGCCCAGCTCAATTCAGGACTTGAAAATGACTCATTAACTCCCCCACGAAAATGAAACACCTACTGGGCCAGCGGCTTTGTCCATTGTACCAGGGGGCCCCAGAAGAGTGCCCCACACACAGAGGCACTCAGCATGCAGCTGTAAAATGTCAAGCAGAGACCCTCGCTTTTGCACAGACCCAAGGTTACCTTTAGCTTGACAAGCACTGCCCCTCACTTCTGCACAGACCCATCCTGTCCCCAGCTGACTTTTGGAGAGAGAAGTGTCCTTTCTCTCCCATTCTCTCCCATTCTACTTTGCCTCTAGAAAATCCCCTTACTTGAGAAGACAGGTTTGCTTCTTCCCTGGAATCATTCCCTCTCCCATTTTTATTTTAAGCCTATCAACTTTGGAAGGAAAAAACCTCTACTCTTGTTAAAATTAAAAAAAAAAGCACCCCCACAGAAAGGCTGCCAACATCTGCTATGCGATATCATTAATAAATTACTAGAATATTGCAGCATCTTAAATGTTCATCTGCTCAAGCCATTTGAAAGAAGCTGAGCTTTTCTGGGCTGGACGCCAGTGGCCGTTTGGCAGCCCCTGGAGCACATGTGTAAGGGAGATGCGTTCCTGCCAACTGGGGGTCCTTGCCCCCTCATTGGGAAGGCAACATGCTGCCTTCTGCACCAAGACTCTCCTCCCAAATCTGATGCATTTGCACTCATACTTTCCTAGAATGAACAGAGAAGCAGGAAGAGTCAAGACATTTTCTGAAAGACAACTCAATCTTGATATCTCACTTATACGATGTATACTTTAATGCGGTGCATGTTGTGTACATTTTCTTGACCTCAGACAACTTGTGGTTTCTGAGAAGACTCGGGGGATGCACCACAGCGTTTCTGCTCCTGCCTTCCTCACAGTCACTTGTCAGTGGGGTGAGATTCCTGCTTCCCTGAGGATCTGTGAGCGTGGGGTTGGAGGGTGAGGGGTGCTGGGTCCTCACCATTGTCACCCTCAAGCCCTGCACAGTACCCGGGGCTTTGTTGGCCCAATGCTTGAATGGATTTAGTGAGGAACAAGAACAAAGCCTGTGTAGAACATTTGGCAGGGCCTTTATCCATATTTAGTCAATATCTAGGTTTAATTTTTAGCTAAAGGTAACCTTGGGATGAAATGATAATACATCTCAACACACCAAGGGAATTTTCCTTCCCTCAAAGCTCGGGAAAGGAATGAAACCAGTGAAATTTGTGATTCTTGCCCACGACATAAGGGAGCCCCATGGAATCAGGGTGACTGTCAGTAATCAGGCAGATGTGGATGGGAGTGCAACACCACTGTGAGCGTTTGCACACCTACTTATCCCCTTGTGATGTCACATGTCACGAAGGTGGCTGCCAAGCTTCAGCAAAGGTCCCCAGCTCCCGTGTCCTCAGTAAGCCCGTCCCTCCAGCACAAATGATATGCAGTGTCTGGGGCTGTGCCGCAGGCAGTGACCCCCATCCCTGGGCAGGCACCAACTCCGTTAACCCTCACCACCCACCGACGTCCATTTCTCGGCATGGAAATGCCCGACTCATATTGACCAAGCAGTTTAACAACGGCTCACCCCCGGGAGACGGGCATGTGCCACCGTCTCGGAGCTGGTGCCAAAGGACTTTGCGAGAAGCAGAGAACACTCACAGAGGGTTTTGGTGTGGGTGACACTCGAGTGTTTGCGACAGCCTGGGTGTTCTCACTTCCCTACACTGCCCTGTCGTCTCTCCAGAAGGAATTCACCAACAGCAGCCACGGAATCCCCAGGGGCAGCCCGTGTAAATGTTAGCGGGGTTATAAATAGCGAGGCATCCCCAGTGCCGTCCGGCTGTCTGGGAACAACCTGGGCACACAGGTGATTAGGAGGAGAGATGCCTCGGGCAGCCGGAGAATGGCCACTACCCTCAGAGAGGAGCCGCGGGCGCCGGGCAGGCAGCAGGGCCTCCTCCTGGGGGAGGTGCTGCCCTTTCTTCTCCACAGCCCGTCAAGGATCAGGAGGAAACGTGGTGCACAGCATGGCAGGCCCTGGACACCCCCACAGAGGTGGGCGCTCCGGAGAGCGGCCGGCTGTGTGGTCAGCAGGCTGCAGTCAGGATGCCGTCCACCCTTCTCTCCCCTGCTCCTGGCTTAGCAGCCACTCCGACAACCCAATTCTGTCCAGATGTAAAACAGGCCAAATTCCTCAGCCTCCAACCAAGCCACTACCAGTGAGCTGCCGGCGCTCAAGGGGAGCTCCCTCATCCTCCAAGAACCCAAGCATCGGCATCAGGAACTGTGGTTCTCCTTGCCTGGAGGAGACTCTGTACCCCAGAGGTTATGTGATTTTCCTCTCCCAAAAGCAGGCGGAAAGAGAAGAGATTCTCTGGACAGACGGGCTCTCACAGAAGCAGCACCGCCGTCTGAGGCTGACCCGGGGGTGTTATGATTCCAGTGCTCTCAGGACTCCGGTCAGCTGACGCTGGCCCTGAACAGCCCCACCGCACAGAGGCTCAGCCCCTGGACCTAGCCGGCGGCAGGACAACCCCCTTCCCCTCCTGGGACACTCCTCCTCCTGAGTTGTGTCTCTCGGGTCTTGCTTTCCTCAAGCTCCCGTGCTCTCAGGTCTGTGCCAAGCAGCTCTCTGGGGTTTGATCAGTGTGTGGTGATGTGGGAGAGCTGCATTATTATCTGATGACTGTATCATGTGTGGCATTGTACTTGTTGGTTATGAAAAATCAGCGGTTGCCTGGTAACCAAAAATTGTCTGTCAGCTCCCAAACCCCAAGGCTGCAGAGCCAGGCTTGCTGGCTTCTCTGAGCCGTAACTGAAGATTCTGGACAACATTGAGCAAACCTGGGGATATCAGGGACTTAGGGGCCCTTGTTCAAAGCCATCCCACTTAGGAAAAGCCTCAGGTAAGTAATGTGGCTGTGGTTTGTAGCCACAGTCAGCTTGGGGGGAGAAGAGAGAGTGGATCCAGGCTGATCTCTGCACGCGTGACCCCACGAGGGGAAGGCCAGACACGCACAGGTGGCAGCCACCAGCCAAGGCACCACAGGGTCCTGCATCTCTTCCGGACGCCCAGGTCCCTGGCTCTCCTGTAGTAACTCCCAGAGTTCCGCTCTGGGCTCTGGTGTGGGTCTAGATCGTGGAACCAGTGGCCTCAACACTGACTGAGGCCTCTGCTTTCCAGCCTCCCTCTGTGTGAATGTTTCTCAGTGGGCTGGCCCCCCTGGGGGCCCATCAGCCGCTCCAAAGGGCCTGTGTCATGGGATGCGTCCCAGTTCTGGAACTGTGATTGAGGAAAGGACATTAAAGCACCCTGAGGCCGCACACCCAAACCCTAACCCTGCGATGCTCTCCACCCCGAAATCAGTCCTGTCTCTTCCCCCCACCCCTTTGCCCCGTGTCCACCTCCAGTCTCAAAGTTCTTCTTCCTCCTTTTTTCTGCATCCTGATGGAAGATTCTCTCTGGTGAGAGGGACACAGTACAGGCAGGGAGCTCCCACTCAGTGCCCTGGGGGTCCCCAAGGGTATGTTGACCCCATGCAAGTCAGCAAGAACTGTGGGTGCAGATTTCATTTAAGATTGTTTTAACTTTCCCAAAACTGGAACGAAAAACAGTGTGCATGCCCCAATCTTTTGCCTCTTAAATGTTCACCACAAGTGTCCTTTTCCATTGTTCTTAATTTTATTGTTGTTGTCCAGCCACTCAGCCTTGCCCACCTTCGCAGTCCTGTGGCCTATAGCCTGCCAGGCTCTTCTGTCCGTGGGGTTTCCCAGGTGAGAATACTGGAGTGGGCTGCCATTTCCTTCCCCACCGTCTTCCAGAGTCTGCTCAAACTCATGTCTGTCGAGTCTATGCTGCTCTCTAGCCATCTCATCCCTGCCACCCTCTACTCCTTTTGCCTGCAATCATTCCCAGCATCAGGGTATTTTCTAATGATTCGGCTCTTCACAACAGTTGGCCAGAGTATTAGAGCTTCAGCTTCAGCATCAGTCCTTCCAAAGAATATTCAGGGTTGAGTCCCTTGCAGTTTTATCTCCTTGCAGTCCAAAGGACTCTCAACAGTCTTCTCTAGCACCATAGTTTCAAAGTATCAGTTCTTCAGCACTCAGCCTTCTTTATGGTCCAACTCTCACATCTGTACATGACTACTGGAAAAACCACAGCTTAAATCCTTCTAGAAGATGGATTATTTAAGAGGTTTACAAAATAAAATTGTGTTAATAAAATAATGCGTGTAATTATATGTCGAATGGGGAACATCCTTTGCTTTCCAGGACTGTTGTGAGAATTGAGTGGACTAAAGGTCAGGGTGGTTGGGAGAGATCATTGCAAAGACAGAATCCTGAGTGCTTCTACCTTCTGGAGACAGTAAGCCGTCCTGGGAGCCGCCATGGGTTGGGAGCTGTCCCAGGTGCTGAAGGCATCCTGAGCAGGGCAGGTGCTGAACAGAATCCCAGACAGAGCACATGGTGCAGGTGTACGAGGAGTACACCCTTGTCAGTCCACTGGGGAATCTCTCATGGATTTCTGCGCCACCGTTCACCATCTGCCCACCACTTGCCCTCCCACACACCTCTGGCTCAGACTCCAGGGCCGCGCACCCCTCCAGGCCTTGCTGTGACCTCGCCTCCCTGGTCTCCAGGACAGCCCACCATGCGGCACCACCAGCAGTGCCCACGTCTGGGCCCCTCTCTGAGTTTCTCTATAGACAGAGCATTAGCCCTGGCCCCTGGCATCTGGGCTCCAATCTGAGGTCCACCCTCCAGCAGTAAACCCCTGTGGCAGTTATGCGATGCTCTGTGATCCGTGGTAATGAGGTATCACTCACAGGATGCTTATGAAGGCAAGTAGACTAACGGTCACAAACGACTGGAAAACTGTGCTTGCCACGTGCTAAGTGCAGCCCCAGTGAATAAGGATATACCTGTGCCTGCCAACACTGAGCGCAGCCGTGGGGGCCCTCTGTAATTTCCTCTCTGTATCCAGAGTGCCCAGCTCAATTCAGGACTTGAAAATGACTCATTAACTCCCCCACGAAAATGAAACACCTACTGGGCCAGCGGCTTTGTCCATTGTACCAGGGGGCCCCAGAAGAGTGCCCCACACACAGAGGCACTCAGCATGCAGCTGTAAAATGTCAAGCAGAGACCCTCGCTTTTGCACAGACCCAAGGTTACCTTTAGCTTGACAAGCACTGCCCCTCACTTCTGCACAGACCCATCCTGTCCCCAGCTGACTTTTGGAGAGAGAAGTGTCCTTTCTCTCCCATTCTCTCCCATTCTACTTTGCCTCTAGAAAATCCCCTTACTTGAGAAGACAGGTTTGCTTCTTCCCTGGAATCATTCCCTCTCCCATTTTTATTTTAAGCCTATCAACTTTGGAAGGAAAAAAGCTCTACTCTTGTTAAAATTAAAAAAAAAAAAAAAAGCACCCCCACAGAAAGGCTGCCAACATCTGCTATGTGATATCATTAATAAATTACTAGAATACTGCAGCATCTTAAATGTTCATCTGCTCAAGCCATTTGAAAGAAGCTGAGCTTTTCTGGGCTGGACGCCAGTGGCCGTTTGGCAGCCCCTGGAGCACATGTGTAAGGGAGATGCGTTCCTGCCAACTGGGGGTCCTTGCCCCCTCATTGGGAAGGCAACATGCTGCCTTCTGCACCAAGACTCTCCTCCCAAATCTGATGCATTTGCACTCATACTTTCCTAGAATGAACAGAGAAGCAGGAAGAGTCAAGACATTTTCTGAAAGACAACTCAATCTTGATATCTCACTTATACGATGTATACTTTAATGCGGTGCATGTTGTGCACATTTTCTTGACCTCAGACAACTTGTGGTTTCTGAGAAGACTCGGGGGATGCACCACAGCGTTTCTGCTCCTGCCTTCCTCACAGTCACTTGTCAGTGGGGTGAGATTCCTGCTTCCCTGAGGATCTGTGAGCGTGGGGTTGGAGGGTGAGGGGTGCTGGGTCCTCACCATTGTCACCCTCAAGCCCTGCACAGTACCCGGGGCTTTGTTGGCCCAATGCTTGAATGGATTTAGTGAGGAACAAGAACAAAGCCTGTGTAGAACATTTGGCAGGGCCTTTATCCATATTTAGTCAATATCTAGGTTTAATTTTTAGCTAAAGGTAACCTTGGGATGAAATGATAATACATCTCAACACACCAAGGGAATTTTCCTTCCCTCAAAGCTCGGGAAAGGAATGAAACCAGTGAAATTTGTGATTCTTGCCCACGACATAAGGGAGCCCCATGGAATCAGGGTGACTGTCAGTAATCAGGCAGATGTGGATGGGAGTGCAACACCACTGTGAGCGTTTGCACACCACCAGTGCGACACCGCTGTGAGGGTCACACACCTCCACCAGTGTGACACCTCGGGACCCCTCTGTGAGTGTTCACACACCTCCACCCAGTGTGACACCGTGAGTGTTCACATAGCTCCCTCAGTGTGACACCTCTGTGAGGGTCACACACCTCCACCCAGTGTGACACCGCTGTGTGTGTCACACACATCCCCTCTGTGACACCTCTCTGGGCTCACACATCTCCCCTCAGTGCGACACCTCTGTGAGGGTCACACAACTCCCCTCAGGGTGACACCTCTGTGAGAGTTCACACACCTCCACCAGTGTGAAACCGCGGTGAGGGTCACACACCTCCACAAGTGTGACACCTCCATGAGTGTTCACACACCTCCACCCAGTGTGACACCGCTGTGAGCGTCACACACCTCGGCCAGTGCAACACTGCTGTGANTTTCTCTATAGACAGAGCATTAGCCCTGGCCCCTGGCATCTGGGCTCCAATCTGAGGTCCACCCTCCAGCAGTAAACCCCTGTGGCAGTTATGCGATGCTCTGTGATCCGTGGTAATGAGGTATGACTCACAGGATGCTTATGAAGGCAAGTAGACTAACGGTCACAAACGACTGGAAAACTGTGCTTGCCACGTGCTAAGTGCAGCCCCAGTGAATAAGGATATACCTGTGCCTGCCAACACTGAGCGCAGCCGTGGGGGCCCTCTGTAATTTCCTCTCTGTATCCAGAGTGCCCAGCTCAATTCAGGACTTGAAAATGACTCATTAACTCCCCCACGAAAATGAAATACCTACTGGGCCAGCGGCTTTGTCCATTGTACCAGGGGGCCCCAGAAGAGTGCCCCACACACAGAGGCACTCAGCATGCAGCTGTAAAATGTCAAGCAGAGTCCCTCGCTTTTGCACAGACCCAAGGTTACCTTTAGCTTGACAAGCACTGCCCCTCACTTCTGCACAGACCCATCCTGTCCCCAGCTGACTTTTGGAGAGAGAAGTGTCCTTTCTCTCCCATTCTCTCCCATTCTACTTTGCCTCTAGAAAATCCCCTTACTTGAGAAGACAGGTTTGCTTCTTCCCTGGAATCATTCCCTCTCCCATTTTTATTTTAAGCCTATCAACTTTGGAAGGAAAAAACCTCTACTCTTGTTAAAATTAAAAAAAAAAGCACCCCCACAGAAAGGCTGCCAACATCTGCTATGTGATATCATTAATAAATTACTAGAATACTGCAGCATCTTAAATGTTCATCTGCTCAAGCCATTTGAAAGAAGCTGAGCTTTTCTGGGCTGGACGCCAGTGGCCGTTTGGCAGCCCCTGGAGCACATGTGTAAGGGAGATGCGTTCCTGCCAACTGGGGGTCCTTGCCCCCTCATTGGGAAGGCAACATGCTGCCTTCTGCACCAAGACTCTCCTCCCAAATCTGATGCATTTGCACTCATACTTTCCTAGAATGAACAGAGAAGCAGGAAGAGTCAAGACATTTTCTGAAAGACAACTCAATCTTGATATCTCACTTATACGATGTATACTTTAATGCGGTGCATGTTGTGTACATTTTCTTGACCTCAGACAACTTGTGGTTTCTGAGAAGACTCGGGGGATGCACCACAGCGTTTCTGCTCCTGCCTTCCTCACAGTCACTTGT
The DNA here is from genome assembly GCA_006410675.1 of Oreotragus oreotragus. Lineage (NCBI taxonomy): Eukaryota > Metazoa > Chordata > Mammalia > Artiodactyla > Bovidae > Oreotragus > Oreotragus oreotragus. The sequence goes on from SJYX01021842.1 coordinate 275,997, forward strand.
CAGTGGGGTGAGATTCCTGCTTCCCTGAGGATCTGTGAGCGTGGGGTTGGAGGGTGAGGGGTGCTGGGTCCTCACCATTGTCACCCTCAAGCCCTGCACAGTACCCGGGGCTTTGTTGGCCCAATGCTTGAATGGATTTAGTGAGGAACAAGAACAAAGCCTGTGTAGAACATTTGGCAGGGCCTTTATCCATATTTAGTCAATATCTAGGTTTAATTTTTAGCTAAAGGTAACCTTGGGATGAAATGATAATACATCTCAACACACCAAGGGAATTTTCCTTCCCTCAAAGCTCGGGAAAGGAATGAAACCAGTGAAATTTGTGATTCTTGCCCACGACATAAGGGAGCCCCATGGAATCAGGGTGACTGTCAGTAATCAGGCAGATGTGGATGGGAGTGCAACACCACTGTGAGCGTTTGCACACCACCAGTGCGACACCGCTGTGAGGGTCACACACCTCCACCAGTGCGACACCTCGGGACCCCTCTGTGAGTGTTCACACACCTCCACCCAGTGTGACACCGTGAGTGTTCACATAGCTCCCTCAGTGTGACACCTCTGTGAGGGTCACACACCTCCACCCAGTGTGACACCGCTGTGTGTGTCACACACATCCCCTCTGTGACACCTCTCTGGGCTCACACATCTCCCCTCAGTGCGACACCTCTGTGAGGGTCACACAACTCCCCTCAGGGTGACACCTCTGTGAGAGTTCACACACCTCCACCAGTGTGAAACCGCGGTGAGGGTCACACACCTCCACAAGTGTGACACCTCCGTGAGTGTTCACACACCTCCACCCAGTGTGACACCGCTGTGAGCGTCACACACCTCGGCCAGTGCAACACCGCTGTGAGGGTCACACACCTCCACTCCTACAAGAACCCAGCAAAGAGGGGACAATGGACCCCATTCCACAGACAAGGAAATAGAAGTGCAAGGTGAAGGGAACTGGCAAGACTGCAAGCCAGGGAGTGCAAACTGGCCCGTCACTCTACCTGGGATACACTCATTCCACTTCCACGCCCTGCACATGACTGTCACTACTTCAGGCCCAGGGTTTATGACGAACCTGGGACCAGATGAAGCTCACATGACTGTCACTATTTCAGGCCCAGGGTTTATGATGAACCTGGGGCCAGATGAAGCTCCTCACCTGATCCCAGCTGCCTCACTCGTGTTCATCCACCCACAAGTGTATATTTTCTCTCAGCCACTAACTGCATGTTCTGGACACTGAGCCAGTGTGAGAGTGTGCAAACCTGGCCTGTATCGACCGCAGCTCTAATTACTGGGGTTCTCAGGAGGGGAAGCCACACCACCTCTGGAAAGAGGCCACTTGCCGACATGCAGAGTCATTCTCGTCCTCACCAGTATGGGAGGGGCCTGGGAGGGATGGGGCGGCCACTCCAACTGCAGGGACCTAGCCAGCCCAGCAGCTGTGCCCAACAGGGCCCAAGACCACAGCACCACCTGCTTCTCTATGGTTTTTTTTTTTTTAACTTTTTGTTTTATATTGGGGTATAGCTAATTAGCAATGTTGTGATAGTTTCAAGTCAAAAGCAAAGGGACCCAGCCATATACAAATGTGTCTCCATTCTCCCCCAAACTCCCGACCCATCCAGGCTGTCACACAGCATTGAACAGAGTTCCCTGTGCTGGACAGCAGGACCTTGTTACCACCCTCTTTTCTACCCATCCAGGCCTGCTCCCGAGGAAGCGGACCTGCCTCGTGTTGGTGCTACTGGTGTGTCAACCTCTGTCCATCAAGACGTATCCACCATGCCCGGCCAGCCTCCCTCCATGGGCCATGGTGAGGCTCACTGCTGCTTCACACTACTGAACTGTGCATTTTAAAATGGTTAAGATGGCAACTTTTGCTAAATGTTCGATTCAATTCAGTTCAGTCAGTCGTGTCCAACTATTTGAAACCCCATTAACTGCAACACGCCAGGCCTCCCTGTCCATCACCAACTCCCAGACTTTACCCAAACTCATGTCCATTGAGCCGGTGATGCCATCCAACCATCTCATCCTCTGTTGTCCCATTCTCCTGCCCTCGATCTTTCCCAGCATCAGGGTCTTTTCAAGTGAGTCAGCTCTTTGCATCAGGTCTCCAAAATATCGGAGTTTCAGCTTCAACATCAGTCCTTCCAATGAACACCCAGGACTGATTTTCTTTAGGATAGACTGATTGGATCTCCTTGCAGTCCAAAGGACTCTAAACAGTCCTCTCCAGCACCATAATTCAAAAACATCAATTCTTTGGCACTCAGCTTTCTTTACAGTCCAACTCTCACATCCATACATGACCACTGGGAAAACCACAGCCTTGACTAGATGAGCCTTTGTTGACAAAGTAATGTCTCTGCTTTTGAATATGCTACCTAGGTTGGTCATAACTTTCCTTTCAAGGAGTAAGCATCTTTTAATTTCATGGCTGCAGTCACCATCTGCAGTGATTTTGGAGCCCCCCAAAATAAAGTC